>JAKTQK010000018.1:0-241323 GCA_030558855.1 Blastobotrys indianensis
GTCACTCGAGTCATGGGCCCTTCCCGGGCCGAAGCAAGTCTGTCGCCAAAGTACAGCTTCGCAGCGACAAGACCGGGACGAATTATTATGTGCTGAAGGAGTACTTTGGCGATGAAGAGTCGATTTCCAGAATGAAGGTCGAGCTGGATGCATATTGCCGTGTCTGGGATCTGGATGCCAGTGACAGGAAGCATGTGGCCCAACTAAAGGCGTTTGGCTCGCTCGATCTAGAGAACGGAATCCCGCGTCTATTCCTGTTGTTGGAATATGTCGAAGAGCTTGACCAGGCGCCAGACGACGATGGGTTTCTCTACCCAGAACTGATGAAAGTGGACAATCTTTTGAAGTCAGTTGGCGTGCGCCACAATGATCTGGATGAACGTAACTACAGGTGGCAGCGAGAGTCAGATGGCAGTTGGTATATCAGAGTATTTGACTTTGATCATGCAACAATTGAAAAGCCCACGTTGAAACGCAAGCACTCTGATGTCCAGCCTGGCGAGAACTTTGCTTCTAACAAGTCGACGACGATGCTAGACGTGGCTCGTCGCGATATATAAAGACTCTTTCAGCGCCTGTTGCATCTACCCAAAGCTTCCTGTGTGTCCGCTATATTGACTGTGTTGTATTCCAACCGGCCCAGTCAACAGTCTAATAATGCGATCTCTTGGTCCAAGTGCCTTTGTGGTATTTGGTCGTTAAGTGACAGTCCCCCACACACTTGGCAACGAGCTGCTGAAGCAGAGCATTAACTATGCTCACACTCCTACTGCAGTTACTACCTACCTGATCTCTGTAATGCGAACCCACTCATCAACAACGCTATTAGGCAAATGATTGCCAGGCATATGATTACCCACGTTAATTGTACTTTGATTCTTTTTTCCAATCGACTGATCAACCGCCTCAACTCGGCAACATTGTCGTTATCATCCATATCGACGTTATAATCTAACATTTGATCAGATAGAGCTTGCGTTATAGTTATCTGAATTTTAATCAATGGAATACCGATTATTGGTTGACGTATGGACGTGGATATTACAATAGAGAGCTGTAAGTGGGGCTTTGCGCCGAATTAAATATCCGTACGTCAACTGGCACGCGTACATCTCAGCATGGAAGGCAGGTGCAGGCCTGACACGTCTGGGCCGTATATCACCATCGTATTGCTTCTGCAGCTGCTAAAGGTTTTTATACGGGACTGCATCTTTATCGGTACGGTGCAAATTTCTGTTCGTGATTGACGCCCCCGCTGGAGTGTGCATGTGTGTCTCACGGCCCGAGACTCTAATCACCTCCAGCCCCTACTTCCGAGTTCTCAGTGCTCATGTTGGTCGAATAAGGCGAAAGCATCAGTACCGGTAGTAGTTTTACTCCCTCAGCGAATTCGCAACGCGACCGTGTCAAAACCATTGTAGTTAGGCGACCAGTTGGATAACATTTGGAGCTCCAATGGCCCTTCGGGGTATTTTCGACCAAAAATAAAGTCGTCCGATACAACCATCAATCACTGAGGCTGATGTTTGTGGTACTCGTTAGCGAAAAACTGTATAGGACAATATGCCATATTCGAGTATCGAAGGCAATTTCCTAGCAATTGTGCGGCTCATGTCCCCCCGATGTGGTGACTGACTGAAATGCATCGGGAAAGAAAATGTAATATAACTTAGCGAATAATTAGTTTGGAGTCATGTTTTTACCTTTCTACAATAAGTGAGATGTCATTAATACAATATACGATAGATGTCAGCGATCGCACTACAGTATCTCTTCGGCGCGCACGCAACGTTCACACTTAGCACCTGGACGACGACGACGTCGGACACTCGTCGATCCTAGCAAAAATGCCTTACAATATCGCGTACGATAAATTTCAATGATGGCATCTAATTAGCTAGTATGATAACGGATTTCTTCTATCCGCAAACAGGTGGTATCGAAATTCACGTATATCAGTTGTCGCAGCAGCTCATTGAGCGTGGACATTCGGTAGTGATCATTACCCATGCATACGGCAACAGAACTGGAGTAAGAATTTTGTCGAACGGTCTGAAAGTGTATTATGTGCCGTTTTTGGTATTATACCGTGAATCTACGTTCCCGTCGGTTTTCTCCTTCTTTCCAATGTTTAGGCAGATTGTTGTACGCGAAAAAATCGATATTGTCCATGGCCACGGCAGCTTGAGCAGTTTCTGCCACGAAGGCATTCTACACGGACGCACAATGGGGCTGAGGACAGTCTTCACCGACCACTCTCTGTTTGGATTTGCAGATGCTGGCAGCATTCTTGGTAATAAGCTTTTGAAGTTCACCCTCAGTGATGTTGGCCACACGATATGCGTGTCGCACACCTGCAAGGAAAATACAGTATTGCGTGCGTCCTTGAACCCGACAAATGTAAGCGTGATACCGAACGCATTGGTGTCATCTAATTTCAAGCCTGATCCATCGAAGGCAAGCCAGGATTACATTACCATAGTGGTTATATCGAGGTTATATCCGAACAAGGGAGCAGACCTGCTAACTGCAATCATACCTCGCATATGTGCTCTACATCCGACTGTGAGATTCATGATAGCAGGATCAGGGCCCAAGGAAATTGATCTAGAACAGATGAGAGAGAAGTATCGATTACAAGAACGTGTGGAACTCAAAGGGTCCATCAGACATGAAGACGTCCGGGACGTGATGGTTACGGGCCATATTTATTTGCATCCTACATTGACCGAAGCATTCGGAACGGTCATTGTAGAGGCCGCATCATGTGGCCTCCTTGTAGTGACGACCAAAGTCGGCGGGATTCCAGAGGTTTTGCCTAATCATATGACTGTATTTGCATCGCCCTCGGAAGACTCACTTGTCGAAAGCACACTACAAGCAATCAAGCTGATCGAACAGAAAAAAGCCAATACAGCGAAATTCCATGAAGAAGTGAAGCAAATGTACTGCTGGGATGACGTTGCAAGAAGAACCGAAATGGTGTACGACAAGATCGATACCGGCTCCTTAAGCGAGCCTCTTTTAGACCGGCTGGTCAAGTACTATCGTTGTGGACCCTGGGCTGGAAAACTGTTCGTTGTTTGTGTGATTGTCGATGTGCTCATCCACTACTTTCTAGAATGGTGGGTTCCTCGCTCCTCAATTGACTTGGCACGCAAATGGCCAGCCAAAAAATCAAAGTCCAAGTCAATGGCTAACAAGAGTCGTTCTTCACCGTTACGACTATCTGTGACTAACGAAGAGGACGAAAATCGTCAAAATCATGCATAATGTATGTATGTATGTATGTATGTAATATATATATAATTCTTTTTTCACGTTAGTAAATGCATAATTTGAAGCTTGATGTTCTCCAATCCTTCAATTTGTGCTAAATGGCGAAGACGGGTTGATGCATGTGCGTTTGGTTGCGAGGTACGGCGCACAGCGACTTGCTCGTATTTATCTACCGTATCTCTCAAATCCCGGAACAGTTGTTTACAAGATAATTGCAATCGTGACCGCACAACTCCTTTATGATTGACGATGGGCTCTTTCAGCCACCTGATATCAATGCCTGCTTGCTTGGAATTCGCGAGATGAAATGCACTTTGCAGCTGCTTCAGTTGATTCTGTAATGAAAGTACAGAAAGATCTTTTGTGGTCAAATCCACGTTACGCCGAGGAACATTGCTTCTGGCCTCAAACTCTTTTTTCGCGTTTTCAATGTCTTCGCGAAGCTTCTTGTCGCTCTCAGCAGCTAATTGCAGCGACTTTCTCAAGTCACGAATGACATGATCCTGATCTTTGGCTTTACCAAGCCTAGAATTCAGCAGCCCTACTTTCACATCGAGCTCCTCAATGACTTTTTCCTTGCCTCGTAATGCGGCCTTGAGCTTCTTCTCTTGGTCCTCCAACTTTTCAATCATCTCAGCTTTGTGTTCTTCGCGATCTTTGACTTCCCGCATCCGCTTAGCATGGACAGTCCAGGGTTCATCTCGCATTTCAATCTTGACAAGTGTAGACGTTTTCACTTTCTTGATGTCAAACAATTGTTCAGCAAACGGCCGCGGCTGCAAGGAATTTATATGAATAGCGCAAGTCTCAAAATCGTCAGATTCTTCATCAATTTTGGAGCTTATTGAGATTAAATAGTTGGAGATGGATTTCGCTGTTTCTCGAACTGCTCTCAGAGTTTGGACATCTCCAGGATTTAAGGTATGGGCTGTGTGTTCCGAAAGTTCTGCCATGAGGTTCTTGCTTATAACTTTTGTTCTCGCAACAGGCTCAAGATCGGGCACCAGAATTGAACCAATCTCAGTAGATTCAATGTAATGCAGAAAAGCGCTTGCCAGTTCACAGAGATCATAGATTTCACTCAGCACAATGTGTGCATCGGCAGTCGCTGGAATATCATCTGCCAATCTCCTTAGTTTCATCCAATGTGAGTTTGCGATTTTCAAGAATTCTGATTCCCGGAGCTCTTTTGATTTAATCTGCTCTATGGCTGAATTCAGCAATTCAGCCATGGGCCCAGACAGCGATTCAAGCTCGCCGTATTTCACAAATTCTTCACTCGACGCCTGTTTCATTGTCTCTACTAGTGCAAGGCAAAAGTACTCAATATCAATCAGCAAGCCGCATATTTTGCCGTTCAACGTTAAGTTTTCACCAAGCATCTCGCGCATGTACTTTCTAGTAAGCATAGACTGGAGAGCAAGTCGCTTGAGCTGCAGGAAAAAGTCTATAGCTGGAGCCTCAGTGCTATAGTCTTCAAGGAGGTAGCATTTGACGATTTCCAACTGTTGAATTACTTGCTGAGACTCAAACTTCTGAAGCTCCAACTCGAGGGTCCGAATGAACCCAGATGTGGATAAGTTAAGGTCCATATTAGCAAACTCCTTCGCTTCATTTATAGTACGCACGTTTTCAGTTGACGATTTTTGGTCTTCCAATTGTGCATTTAGCGAGTTGACCAAATCTCGGAATTTGAGAATAGTCGACTCGTAGTAGCCATTTCGCTCCTCGATTTGTGCGAAAGAGTCTATCGACAGTCTACTCTCAGCATGCAGGGACTCGATTTCTTCGAGGAGTTCTTTCTCACGAAACACATGGTTTGCTTCCAGTTCGTCATTGAGCTCCTTCAAGGTTTCAAGCTCCTCAATTGTAGCTTCGAGCTTAGCTATCTTCTCGCTATACTCTAGATTCTTCTCCGAGAGACTTTCAATCATATCCTCCGCCCCGAGAGCATTATCAAGTTGCTGGCGCAGATCTAATATGATTACATCGGCGTCTTCGAGTTTGTCTTTAGTTTGTTGAAGCGATGCGACAGCCGATTTCAGCTCGCTGACTTCCTCCTGATACTCAGATGCCATTTTTTGATGCGAAAGCTCTTGAGAATTATAAACTTCTCGCAGCTTTATGAGGGCCATTTCAAGCTTCTCATTCCTCTTTTCAAGTCGTATAATAGTAGCTTGATCACCCTCGCCACCAGTTTGACTGCTCGCATACAATGCGTTTTCTTCTTTCAGAATCTCACACTCCAACTCAAGGTCTTCGAACTTCTGCCTCAAAGCATTCAACTCTATTTGCAGTGTTTCACTTTTTTCTTCTGCCATTTCTCGATCAAGGGTTGCCATTTCCAGGGCATCTTGATCGCTAATTTGATTCGTAAAGCTGGTGTTTGCCATTTCCAATTCATTGATCCTTTGTCTTAGAGATTGAATCTCCTCATGCATAGGCTGTAGCTTCACTTGCAGTCGCTTAACAATGTTTTCCAGCTTTGCGATCTTTCTCGAGTCAGAGGTAGTTCTATCACGGTCCTCTAGTCTCTTCCGCTCCATCACCTTGAGTTTAGACTTGAGCCGCTCAATTTGATTGCTCAAGGCACTGCTGGAATCTCCCTTTAGGATCCTCGGCTGCTCGAAAGCAGGCTGTAGTACTGGGGTCGATGGCTGTCGAAGTAGTCTGTTTTGTCGCTTTGACACAGTGATAGGCGCGCCAAAGCCATCGTTATCGAGCTGAGGCGATAGAGTATTGAACTTACCATCAAGAGCCGGTCTCAGATCGGGTGATGGTACACTGGATATATGCCTTCTCACGGCATGCGAAGTATTCGGGACCACGTCCTACATTGTGTTGTTAGCGCACTGGACTGTGTGTCTGTTTTTACTTACAATAATTTTGACAAGCCCAGGTCTCACAAATAGACCATAATGCTTGCCGGCGGTTTCATTCCGACACTCGAAATAAACCTCACCTTGTACACTGCCGTCATTTTTGCCATTCGGTACATCCAGCTCGATTCCTACCCACTGGCCCGTTGAAAACTGCGTCCTTCCAATGAACCGTACGGTCCCTGGATCGCCCTTCACGGCAACTCTCGTGCCCAAGCTCAGGCTCATCAGTGAAATCCTTCAGGTGGATTAAAATTCCGCGAGTTCATAAACTCATAAACTCCGTATTTCTTTATGCGGGTGATATTATTGACAGTTTGGGTCAGCGTGTTTCAAGCCGCACCCACGTACAAGCTGCTTTTGGGAGACGAGAATCTCAGATACATCGCGTGTCAGAGTTAAACCCATCAACACACTTCGAGGCGTCGAGATGAATACGGCGAGTCGACGAAAAATTCCGAATACGATATTTTCAGGCCGTCAGACCACGTCACAGACGCAAGGGTACCAACAAGTCATGCGTGAACTCACAGATGAACAAAGACAGGAGATCAAAGAAGCTGTTAGTCGTGCAAAAGAGATATCATAGCTAACACACGCTTTAGTTTGGCGTCTTCGATACCGACAATGATGGTTATTTAGACTATCACGAGCTAAAAGTAAGGGATTTATATACCAAAATCATAAACAAGTTCTAACCAGTGCAGGTCGCAATGCGGGCGTTGGGCTTTGATGCAAAGAAGGCCGAGGTGTTACAGATCATTAAGGACCATGACCGGCCAGGACGACGGCTTATCAGCTACGACGACTTCAATTCGGTCATGACAGCCAAAATAGCCAGCAGAGATCCACTCGAGGAAATAAGACGCGCGTTCAGTCTATTTGATCAAGATAAAACGGGTAAAATTTCATTTCAGAACCTGAAGCGCGTCGCACAGGAGCTCGGAGAGAACCTCGACGACGACGAGCTGCACGCCATGATTGAGGAATTTGATCTCGATCAGGATGGAGAAATCAATGAAGAGGAGTTCATTGCTATATGTTCCGAAAATTAATTAACTGTCAGTACTAATTCTTTTGTAATCAATTTAACATACAATGTTTACACACACTCATCCACCCCTGTGCGGCGTTTACGCGTAAATATCAGCACGATGGTCCCAACTACACTTTGAAAAATTTGGATCTCCAGTGCATATCCATCCAAGTCTATTGTCGACGGCGGACGTTTGGCAGTCACACAAAATGACGAATTCTTCAAGATATGCGAGGAGCTTAAAGGATCTCAAAGGTGTTGCTCAGCAGCTTGCAAGAGACAGAATTTTTCAAAGAAATCCGCCTTTTCTCCAGGCTCAGATTGAATACACAGTGAAAGATCATGAAGTTATCAAGCAGCCGCCATTTGTTGAAGGCGACCGTGTTCAGATTATCGCTGGTGAAGATAAAGGAAAAATTGGAAAGATTCACGCAATTTACAAAGACGGCAACTGTGCTTTTGTCGAGGGACTAGGAGGATCGAAAGAAATGGTCTTGCCACGAATAATGTGGCTCGAAGGACAATCAACGCCGGTAGCTAAAGTTCCAAATCCCATTCCATACGATAATCTGAGAGTGGTTTCGCAAGTCAAGAACGATGACGGGACGGTAGAAGATGTTGCAGTGCATTCAATAACCTTTCAAGGCGCATACTTCGACAAGGAACGAAACAAGATGATGCCTATCAGACGCGCAAAGCACGACCCTTCAATAATTATTCCATACCCACTACCCCCGAACCCGATTGAAGCATCCAAATCCGACTTGGCTACGTCGGCTGAAGAAGCCAAGGCCAGAACTTTCATTCCGCCCTCTATAACTACAAGTCCCGTGTTGGCAGCGGCATTAGATCAAATACGAAACCCGCATTCCAAGTTCAAACTCGACAAGCGGTCACGCAAAATCTCTGCTGAAGAGGCTGCATTGTGGAGTCCTCCTGCTATGCCGATTCCACCCAAGACTAGGAAGCTCCTCGCCCAGTTGAATGAAATGCCTAAACGACCTGAGGTTGAATTCACACCTGAAATTGAGGCATACATAAACAGCGAAGTCGAGAAGGGTCTTAAGAGAAGAATTACTGAAGAGACTAGTGCATTGGAGAAATATAAATAGTTTGCATACTTTTTCTTGTATATATTATCTTGTAAATAACGTGATATTTGATTTCGCTATAAGTGTCTCCGGTTGGTGCTATTGCCTGCGATCACTTCGATTCTTTTTTGTCTTTTTTATTCTTTTATTTTTTAAACAAGAAATATTTACATTTGTTTATTATATATGAAGGATTTTTTTTTCAAAATTATTGCGTCGCGGGCATGACATAAGAGTACATGATAATAAAAATAAAGTACATCACCTTGACAGTCGTGTGACAAAGTCGATGTAGAACTTCTGGAAGTCTTTGGTATTAAGAGAGGTCAATCCCTGGATATACTCCTGTATAAGTTCAGCCGGCATACCAATTGCAGGCAAATAACTTTCCAGAAGATATGTAGCATAAGAGTTACCCTTGTGTTCGTAAATGTTTCTCTGCAAGTTAGCAGACTCCTTCACGGAAACCCGAATTTGTGCATCACGCACATTGAAGCCCTCCTTGCCAATAACCTCCCAGATAGCGCCAGAATACTGTGAAAAGACGAACGAGTCATCGAAACCTTCCAAGCTCTGACCGTTAGTTGGACCTCCACTCCACATGTTGAACATTATAGATAGGGTTGCTAACGCGATCTTTTGTGACCCAGGGTCTTTGATATCCTTCGCATATGTCAAAACGCTCTCTAGAACGCTGTTCAATGCACGTCTGTTTTGTTCTCTGGTGAAAATTGCACTCATATCGTTGTTGAATGCATTGTATAGGAAGGACAGGTAGCTTCGTCTTAGATCATGGTGAAGCAAAATGGCATCTGTTGACCCCGTAGCAGCCTCTGATTCTGCTTGATTCATGGATACAACCAGCTTTTCCACCAAAGGTCCCAGCAGTTCCGTGAACATCTCCAGCACTCCCGAGTCACTCTTGTAACTGTGCATAAGCTGGCCCAAGAAGCTCAAGAAATCCGATAGCTCGCCTATATTAGAACCCTCCAGAAGAGCTCTGATAAGACGAGTTAGTTCCGGAAGGAGCTCGCTCTTGAGCAAAGGAAGTATGGAGGAGATTGCCGACCGAGAAGATGATCTAATAACAGATAATTGTGGCAGTCGCTCAACGACCACCAATGCCGCCTGTGACGCATTCTTAATTTCTTGCACAACAGCAGGACCAGGTTTCCCTGCACTATCGACTAGCCCCTTGCTAAAGCTGCTAATGGCCATAAGATCGTGGTGGATTTGAAGGGCAGCCTGAGAATCAGACTGGGTTGGATTCTCATTCATAGCAGCCTCAATATCAGAGAAAACTGGCTGCAGCAGGGACTGGGTCAATACATGCGCAGAACTATCTGGCGCTGAGGCAAATATTATTCCACACACTTCAAATAGGTAGAGCTGGCTAGCGAAGGAGTTGTCATCGGTTGAACCGTCAGAGTCACTATCGGTAGTCTGTTGAGGCACTTCGGCCTTGATCGCCAGAAGAGGACGCAAGGAAGAATATATCTGCTCTGCAATATCGCCGACAATCTGCTGCACAACCTTGATGAAGCGGAAAAACAAGTACCAGGCACGAACCTTGACTCGCCTCATGGTGTTGTGAACCCCTAGAGGAGAAAGGAATACTTCTAATACCCTTCTCATCGAGTCGGCTTGCTGTCGATGAACAAAAAAGCTTGCGTGTCGTTCTGCCAAGTCCATATACAGAAGGTGGACTGACGGATGGTTGACTGTTGTTATAATGTCGCTGTTCACCATCTTGAAGAAAAGCTCACTCAATGCAATGGAGGTCTTAGTCTCAACCCCACGAATGGTAGGCAGCGCACTGTTTCTAATCGCTTCGCTGTAGGCTGATAACTCGAATAGTCCTAATTCCACATCCTGCCAATGCTTACCATATTGTCCATCCAATGTACCGTTCACAAAGGCCACAATGCCTTCTCGATACAAGTCTTGGTCGATAGATGCGATTTGGGTCTGCAAGATCTTGAGTCGCTTCCGTACATCCAAGAACTCACTTTCGCTTTCATCCTCTCCGCCCGTCCAGTCTGTCGAATCATCATACTTCATTTTCAAGATAATCTTCTCCAACATTGACCGCAAAATCTCAAGTCGTCTAGACGGAACAAATGTCGAATCTGCTGGAAACTCTAAAAACTGTCCGTGAGTATTCTTTGCAAAGCCTGTAGTATCCACCTTGTCTTTCTGCTTTTTTGCTTCGATTCGAATATATGCGAGGTAGTCACCAATACATGGGAACACCTGAGATGCGGTATCATCGTACTCGTTCGATAGGAATCCGAAGATTATCGGCATCATACTTATGAGGATTTCCTCAGCCAACTCGACTTGACCTTGTGTAACTTGCACACCTGAGCTATTTTGCATGGTCCCATCCATGACCCTAATAGCTTCTGATGCTACGATATTTGTTAGTTTCGCAATTCGCTCATCAAACTCTGGGTCATCGCTGGTCGGCAGCTGTGCAATCAAGCTGCTAGGATTGAGCAATTGAATCAGCTCTAATTTATCGGCAGGTTTCATTTTCTTGGCTATAATCTCGCAAAGCGCATCGCAAGCTGATAGCCTTTGGTCTGGGTTTGCAAGAAGATTGAAAATCAGGTTCATAAATGTCGGGTTGACGATCAGCGTAATATCCATCCACGACACCCAGCCTCCTACTACCTTGAGAGTAATGTCCACAGTATCCCTGCCCAGTTGAACAGGTTCTGTTGGACGTGTTGTATAGAACTGCAGAATTGTCGACCAGCTCGATGCAAGTTTCGTCATTGCACGATCTCTGATAAGATCTTTAATCACATTGTTACGCTGAACCATTTCACGCGACCTGGAGATCAGGTTGTCGCCAATTTCCTCATGAATTGTCTTTAAAATTCGTAGGTACATATCGACAGCTTGAGCGTTAC
The DNA here is from genome assembly GCA_030558855.1 of Blastobotrys indianensis. Classification (NCBI taxonomy): domain Eukaryota; kingdom Fungi; phylum Ascomycota; class Dipodascomycetes; order Dipodascales; family Trichomonascaceae; genus Blastobotrys; species Blastobotrys indianensis. Next base: position 11,204 of record JAKTQK010000018.1, read on the forward strand.
CCACTTCACTTGTTTCGCTAGCCATTAGGCTGAATAAATCGTCGAAAAAGGTCGTCCATTGAGACATGTATGCGAGAATAAACACATATGCAATTGTTTGCCCAAGCTTGTTTCGCATGTGAGCTGCTTCGGGCTGTTTTCTTGTAGTTACCATGCGCCGGAGGTATTCGAAAAGTCGTGTGCGGATCAGATCAACCTGGTCTTCGGGAAGTCTAGTTAATGCATTGTCGATAACTTGAAGAGCGAAGTGCCGAGTCGCATCGCTCCTTTCTTTTTCGCCAGTAACCATTGACAAGCATACTTGCCATCCATCGTCAGAGTTTCGCACATCAGTACAATATTCGATCGCCTAATGTGAATTAGCAAAACGTTTAAGTATTGTTCAGTCTTACCTGTTGGCGTAGTGCAGCATCACTGCCACCCCATGCGATTGTGATGGCCTGCTCCAGCTGGTCCTCCATATACCGACTCTGTACTTTTAATATTTATCGACTCTTGCCGGTTGTTAATGGCACTTCGGGATCTCGTGGTTAAAAAAACTAGGCGACGTGAAAGATCAAGGGGCGAAGAAGCGGTGCGGTGTTACTTCGTGTGACCATTGCTCTGAAAAAAGTTTTGTCGGGCGCGCTTAGGCGAAACGATCCAATTTACTAGCGGTAGTTAGAGAGCCGCACTAACTATGTTGTTTATATGTTGTGTATATTCGAAAAGTCGAAAGGACAAATAGGTAGCTTCTCCCGATATATATAATGTTCGACATATTCCCGAGTATCAATTGAAATGAGCAATAGTGACGAACATTTGAATTTGTACACGAGGGCTTGGGCGGCTCGCCTAAATCAGTCATCGGCCACGTGAAGAAGGATGACTTAACAACCTCAACTCGCTCAGTTTGGAAACAACTAGTGAATTTTAAATTTACAACTGCGCTATCTAAATGCACAAATGGTTTCTTTGCTTATATTGACTCGCAATGTTTCCTGCGGCTGAAACATTTGTATAACTCTCTTTCTGGTGGCTTTTAGTCTTCAAATGGCTCTACGGAAAGCGTCACACAGTCGAAAATTTTGAAGCAATAAATAGATTATAGAAAGTTCGTTAAAAATAAAGATTAGCTGAATAGAAGAGAAAGAAGGGAAATTTGGGCCTCGTCCGGCGAGGGCATGCAATTTTGTTTTGTTAACAGGCAGTTGCGCGATCGCTGAGGCACAATCTGCCAAAGCTGGTAGTGGCAAAGCCAGAGACCTTTTGAGTGTCAGAGCATTGGGTGACAAGTGATGTTGCAGCATTGAGCATATCAACTGTTGATGGCTTGGCGTAGCGTGTGTCAATGACCAAAAAGCAGCTGCCATAATTGAATTGGTACTGCATGGCCTCGTTTTCTGGTGTGAGCTTCAAGGAGTTGATCTGAGAAATGGCAACCTGGCAATCATTCAGTGTGGCCTGGTCAATAGTCCTTCCACATTGGACATTATCTCGTTTAGTGAATTCGCCACCGCTCATCTCAAATGCTTTCCATCCAAGGATTTTTCCATTCAAGGCATTAATAACGGCTTGTTCCTGTGGGCTAGTTACTGGGCTGGACTGGAGTGCCGTGAGCAAGCACTTGAGTCCCTGCTTCTCTGCTGTTTGGGCACTCATGGCGTTCAGATCGGCAAACAGCTCTGCTAGAATTTCAGAGTTATTCGCAGAGTAGTTTGATTTGATATTGTACCACTGCAGCAAGGCGTTGCCATAGTCGTGCTGAGCCGCATATGCCTCGACTTGTTTCACAGTATCAACCAGCCGTTGGGCCTGTGGGTAAGCCCGGAGGTCAAATGTCCGCTTTAAAGGCAAAAGATCAGGAGTACATTGGAGATCCCATTCGAGGTTCATGACCACTGTAGAGTTTACACTTGCCCGTGTAGAGTTTGATGCGTTTGTAGTACTGTTCAAGGCGGTGTACTGTCGAGGGATCGCTGCTGCGTCGGCAGAGGTGAGGAGAGAAAGGGCGGTGGTGCAGGCGATGAGTGAGAGCTTCATTTTTCGGTGTTTTATGTCAATTGTTGTTTTGGTGATTTAATGAAGAGTTTGAATTTATGAGGATTATTTAACGTCCTTTTATAATTGACAGGTCATCTCACTGACCATACCCTGCCAGCCGCACCGGCGCCGCAGTGCTGGTACGGTAAAGGACCAGGCTGGGATCCGCACTTCCGGATTAGGCAATTTTCAAGGAGAGCTGAATATGCAACTGACAGATGCGGTAGCCTCACCATCGTGTCGGCTATCTGAACTATCGGCTATCAGCATGCTTATGTCGTGGCTGGGCAACGCAATATTCGTTAGAATATGTCATGTCGAACATATCATGTGGCTGGAGAATTTTTAGATTAGAATACAATGCATATCACTCGCAATAATTCTGTGGCTATCACATGTCCGGCGATGAGAGGAATTGATTTGCGCTATGTAGATGCAGGTAGCCGTTAATTTGAGCGCTTCAGGCACAAATGGACATATGACAGTCTTAAACGTTACAGCCTTGTGGACGATCTTGCCATTATAGAACAAAGGTGCTCTAGCCATCGCTCTTTCCAAATGTTAGGACTCTGGGATCGTTGACGAAGAAATGGTCAGCAAGAAATGGAGGTTCATGTCTCATGGAAGCGCCAAGTGAGTTCTTGAAATGTATTCACAGATGAAAAATAAATATATTAGATATAAATAACAGAAGCTAGAACCTGAACTACCAGGCGAATCGCAACTGAGCGGCAGTAAAAACAGGCGGTTTCCAATGCAATTTGTCTGGATCGATTCTGATCTTCTTTTTCAGTTTCGATTTGTTGTACTTTTCTACTGCTGCATCGGTAAGGCAGATAATGTGCTGGCCCTTGTAGTACTTCAACATGTTCAGCGTTTGCAGGGTGTGTAGAATATCGACAGTAGTCATAGAAGTAATTTGTGCAATTTCTTCGATATTCATTTCTTGTTTCCCCGACTCCATGAGCAGTTCGATGATGGTGCTAGCCCAATAAGCACGATAGGAAAGAAGTCCCAAATCAGAGAGTGGCTTTTCTGGGGAACCAAGCTTATGCTCCTTCTTGGACAAGTTGTAACTGAAATCTATCAGCACACGTCCATAACCATGGCGCTGATACTGGGGAAGAGTTAGAATACACGCAACATTGTACTGCTCGGCACATTCCTTTTCCTTCGAAAAGTAACCAACCAGATGGTGACCACGTTCATCTCTAACAGTCATGCAATAAAACAGAAACGGGTCGACATCGTAATACAATGTCTTGTGGTCGAGAAATAGCTTGGAGAGCAAGCAAAGGTTTCTACACCACGTTCTTTGCCTCCGCCCGTCGATCTCAAAGAACGAAACATCCTCATCACGATAGATTTCATTTCCAGGCGGGTGTTTCAAGGTGCTCTTTTCTCTAAAGCGCTCGAATTGCTTTTTCGATCCAAAGTACGATAGCGTGAATTCGTCGATATATATCGCCTCCTCTTCTGTCAATTCGATCGGATAAGGGCTGAAATACCATGGCTCAATTTCGCTGTCGCCCATTATAATTCTTGTCAAGTTCCTTACTCGTGCAACTTCGTGAGAGTTTTGAGTCATCGAACCTGACGTTCTCAATTTTTCGATTTCATCTTCTCTATTCATTTCTTCACCATCATTAGGTCCATTAGGATGCACCTCATCCAAATCCATTAAGTTGTCATCGCCCACTACACTTTCATCGTCTGCAACAGGTGTAGATACCGCTGTAGAGGCTGTACTTTTTCGCGCTTTGCTTGCCTTGCCGACTTTAGAGTTCTTAGCCTTCTTTTCACTCTTCTTTGCAATCTTTTTAGGTTGTTTTTCTTCCGATGATTTTTTCTCTTCCTTTGGTATCTCGATCGGCATGGTCAAATCTACCCTTTCACTCTTGATGAACTCGTCGAGACGCTTATTGAACTCGTCATAATGCACATAGAACATCAAGCCTCCCTTACGGAGCGTCTTGATAGATAATATTTCGGCCTTTCGTTTCTCGCCATCTTTTTCGACGAAACATTTGTATCCCACGCGTATTTGATTGTGTGTGATGGTATCTTTGATAATCCCGTTAATATCTACAGCCGGAGATGGCTGTGGATCGGGTGTTTCCGTCATTTGTGCCGTGGTCGACGAATAATCAGGACGGTTCGAACTACGAAAATTGCCACTGGGGTTCAAATATGTCGGGAGGGTAGCGCCGCTCCTTCCCAATTGGGAATAATATGTTTTACATTATCTTTTAAATGCTGGAGCCCAGCCCCCGCATTATATAATTGATAATAATAATTATAATTTAAATTATCTCAGCGACAAGTAACAGACTAGCCCAGAATGATGGCATTATACGAATTTGCTACTAAGAGAGATTATATTTTTCCTATTAATTTCAGAGGGTCAAGAACACGCTCTGAAGCCAGTCGAACATTAATGGGCCTTATTGAGAGGGCAGCAGCGTTGCCTGCAAACGCCTCATCAAATTCAGAGCCTTACACCGCTTTGCGATATAGTGGCAAAGCAACAAGAATCTAAAAGTAGTATATTTGTCTAAATGTATGCTAAAATTCATGGGTTGAAGCTCTACTCCTGGAAGGTGTAGTCGCCGTTGAGCCATCGATTGAGCATATCCAACGAATTCTTAGGCTGGTCGTAAGGTACCATGTGTCCAGCATCGTAAATTCGCAAGAAGGAAAAGGCACGGCCATCGTTCTGAATTGTGCCTGCCTCTTCACCGTCTACAAACCAAGGAAGAACTTCTTTAGTCAAGTTGAATGGCTCAGCTTCGACCCAACCCTGATTTCCGAGCCAATTGCAGATGAAATCTTGATCACCTGCATAAATGAGAACCGGAACACCAGCATCGATTAATTCCTTGACGTTGTCTTGGTATGGCATCATCCAGTCACCAGAGAGCACGACGTCAGAGTAGACAGAAGCACTGCAGCCGCCAAAATCGACTTGGGCGCCGGTGGCCTCCTTAACCTCAGGTAGATTTAGGTACTTTTCGTGGTAGGTAGCCTCTAGATAGTCGCCATCGCCCTCGTTGAATTTTCGAATGTCATAAAAGTTGTAGTTCATCGTCGCGTAGGGCGTGTACATGACAGTATTGCAAAACAATGTTGCAGAAACGCAATCGAATCTACGCTTCTCCTTATAACATATTGAGATAGCTTGCTCACAGATCTGCTCATTGTCCTCCATGTACTTGCAGTCCTTATCAACAAGCACACGGTTCTCCTCGCACACCATTGGCCGATAGTATCGGTACTGGATAAGTGGATGGGTCAAGCCATTGCCGACGAGGACCTTGTCCACGTTAATCCCTTGCTTTACGAGATAGTTCGAGAATACTGGAACGTAGTGTCCTGCGTATGATTCACCCGAAATAGCAAACCGCTGAGTAGAGTATTCTGGGAACTTCTGGAAAAACAGCTTAATGAAAGCATGGAAATGCTTAGCAGCATCTGGAGTATTGTCAACAGTGGTGTTTCCGTAAGAATAACCTGCCCCCACTGGCTGATCAATGAAAATGACGCTTGCGTTGTTGTTCCACGAGTAAGGATTGTGTACAGGCTTGAGCTCCGGGGAGATCTTGGACGGACCAAGTTCGAAGAAGAGGCCAGTAGCCGAGGAGCAACCTGGGCCACCATTCATCCAGACGAGAACTGGGTCATTGGCAGGGTCATTTCTGGATTCAAAGAACCAGTAAAACAAATGAGCATCCTCGTCCACGTCGAGGTAGCCACTGTACTGCTTGGTGTCGTCAATGCCAAGAACACTTGGATCGTTCACATTGAGCTTGTAGCCTGGCAGCTCCTTGTTCTCAACAGTGTAAAGCCAATTGTTGACGGTCGACTTGGCTGCTTTAGCGGTAGTTCTAGCGCCATTCAATTGTTTTTCAATGGTCTCGAGCACATGAGCGGAATTTGGAGAGCTCGACACAATATCAAGCCACTGCTGCTGAGTGGCCTTGCTGATATCGCTTTCACCAATTGATTTCGCAATGCCTCCAAGAACGTTCAACGCACTCTCTTTCAACGCCGCCACTGAGCTGCCGTCGAAAACCACTTGGTTGTGGAGGTCCAGAGACAAGGCTGCGGCACCAGCTGCTCCTGCAAGCGCAGACAACACCTTCACTAGGTCCAAGTTAGCCTCACAAGGGGACCATCTCTGACATACTCTTTGATAACTTCGTTTCTTTGAAAGTGTTAAAGGTCCGCTATTATTAACTGGAATGGGCACAGATTATATATCCGGTACTATATGCGGGGTCCGCTTGGCACGGCACTGCTCCTCTGGGCCCGTTATCACAGATTGTATCCAGTTGTGGTGTATTAGTCGCGATATCGGTGGGAGCGCCGAACTAAAGAGTGAGTAACCGCACGGCTGAGCATTTTTTGGTTTCCCCAGATACCCCTTAAAAAATGCCATGTCGCCGCAACCTGCGCGGCAGTTTTCTCACCAGGTGTAAAGAGATGAGTGCATAGAGTGACTAAATGTGTAAATGAGTGCTTAAATGAAGCCAAGAAAGCTTCGAAATATATATTTCGCTGTTTGATTTATCCCGATATCTTTTCGACTGCAGTGGACGACCAACAAGGTGTTTTGATTGGCTCATATACGATAGTTGGCTAGCACCGGCAGTCAAAAGGGATGGATTTCTCATGAACATGGTACTGGGTATACTCCAGTGATATCATATGACGGCTTAGACCAGGCCTTGAGGTTTTGAGGTTTTGAGGGCCTGTATGGGACGCACCCACAAAAGTCACGTGCTTCTGGATAATTTAGGAGTGTTCGAGGAGCTTACAAATAATTAGAAATTCCATACAAAATCTTTGGCTCTACACCCAAGAGCCATACAAGATAACGAGTCCTTCACTCAGCCGGAATGTGTGACACATTAGTCGCTTCATTCATCAGTGTGCTTGAGATTAATCAGCCGTGCGAGTCCAGCTGCATCGAGTCTCCGATCCGACTTTCGCGTCGTGAAGCGGCCCGCGGTGCATGTCGACCTGAGACTATTTAAACCGTGCCAGGGTCCTGCTTTGTCCATCAGCAACATTGGGGGCCAGAGAGGTTTAGTTCGCCGAGAGAAATCATGTCACAGCAGCAAATTGCATTCATTGGTCTAGGAGTGATGGGCATTGAAATGTCCAAGAACCTTCAAAGACATGTCACTGCCCAAGGGCTCCCACCATTGCTTTACTGGAATCGAACCATTTCCAAGGGCGAGTCCTTGAAGGCGCTTGGGGGCCAAGAGTCTTCGGTTGAGGAAATTGCCGCAAAGGCTGATATAATTTTCACCATTCTCAACAATGATGCTACTGTGAAAGATGTGTTTGCCAAACTGCTCTCGTCGCCTGCAATCAAGGGCAAGACTATCGTCGAGATGACCACCATTTCGCCAGATACGGCTGACGTCCTTGCGGCTGAGGCTGAGGCTAAGCAAGTGGAATATATTTCCAGCCCTGTCTTTGGAGTTTCTCATGTGGCCGCCGCAGGAAAGCTGCTATTCATTCAAGCTGGAGATGAAAAAGCAGTCGCTAAAGTTGAGCCGTTTATTATCGATGTGATGGGGCGAAAGGTCTCCTATCTCGGACCACAACACCGGAAAGCTTCGACTCTGAAAGTTGTCGGCAATGCCTGGGTCTTGTCGCATGTTGTCAATGTAGCTGAAGTTACCGTTTTGGCCGAGACCTCCGGTCTTAGCCCAGATATTATGACTGAATGGGCTTCCGATCTTGGTGGCCCATTCTTCGCTACTTACTTCCAGAAGAATTCAACTGGTATCTACGACCCTCCAGAGGGACAAGAGCCCATGTTTTCAGGAGAGAACGCTGTGAAAGATGCCAGCTACGGCCTTGCTCTTGCTGCAAAGGGAGGTGCAAAGATGACAATTCTGGAAAAGCTGAAGGATAGCTTGGCTCGAGCCACAGAGCACAAACAAGGAGGCACTATTGATGTTTCTGCCGCTTACGGCGTCGCACGGCTTGATGCAGGGCTGGATTTTGAGAATGATGCAGTCAAAGCGCGAAATGCTAAAAAAACTGCTTGAAGTCATTTTAGTCGGTAATGATTTAAAATAAATATGCATTGAAATAAATAACAAATTATCAGATTTGCCGTCCAGGTGCCCATTTGATGCCTGGATGTGATTCTTCTGTAGCGTCTGGGTCCTCTCTCCAGATCTTGATACTTTTATCCGTCTCGCAAGTGATGAGTCGAGAGCCGGTACGGTCAAACGATGAGGCAAGTATTCCCCGCTCAGAGTCTAACGCACCGGGCAACGGAGTAGTATAAAACTGCTGATACTTGTGCCCGGATTGCCAATCGTAAAAGCCCAAAGTACCGTCGTTCCCACCCGCAAACGTGACACCATCATTGTTGATGCTGAGACAGTTGATTATCGTGTCCTGACCGCGGTTGAACTTGTGCAATAATTGGCCCTCAGGCAACTTCCAAGCTCGGATGTCTCCAGTACTACATGATGCAAATGTGAAATCTTCAGGGTGTAGTGCAAGTGCACGTACACCCTTTTTGTGATGCGTCAGGGTCGTTAGGCATTTTCCAGTTCGTATGTCCCACAGTTTGACAGTCTTGTCCAGCGACGCAGTTATAACTTGGGGATCAGCCTGTTGGGTCTTCACCGAAGCAATTGCGTCTTCATGGCCCACAAACGTATGTATCGCTACCCGCTGTCTGATATCCCACAATTTGGCGACGCCGTCGCGCCCTGCTGTAACCATCACATCTAAAGACGGATGCGTGTCAACAGTGTAGACACCACCTTTGTGTCCGTGATAATCTCTCGTGGCCTTATTGTGTTCCAAATCCCAACATTTGATCTGTTTGTCCTCGCCTACACTGAACATATATGGTGATCGTTCGGAGATGGCTAGACCTCGCACTGCCAATGAGTGACCCGTCAGCGTCAGTCTCAATACACCGGACGCTAGATCCCAAATCTTAATTGTCTTATCTGCTGAACCCGTAGCAAACCACTGATTGCTGCTGTCTACAGCTAAAGATCTCACCCAGCCCAGATGCCCCGTAATTACTCGCATAAGCTTCCATGGCGGGTGCCACTGCGGTTTCTGAGCCATTGGGCTGGCTATAGAAGACAAAGCTCCTCCTTTAAGTGATTGAGATTTTGATCCCAAAACTAGGGCATTCGATGTAGATGAAGATGAAGAAGCAGCATTTAGAGCCTTAATTTCGCCTGGTTTTGACTTTCCTGCTCGCTTTTGTGCTTTCTGGATCTTGGCTTCCAAGTGTCTCGGCAAAGCCGCAGTACGCTCATACTCTTGTAATTTTCTGTTTCTCCTCAATGACACCAAATCTTCCGATTCTTCGAGCACCGATTTCAGAACCGATCGCTTTTCGAATAGCAGACTTGTCTGCTCATTTACTCTACCTTCCATCGGTGCCTGTGGTGAAAAAAGCCGCGTGGAGCCACTTGCGCGCACAAAATTTTGGGAGGCGTGCCATCCGCACACTCACGACATAATTCTCTCCACGGTTTGCATCTTCATACAGTGGCAACGATGTCTAGAATCTTTGCCAATCCCTTTACTGGTAAGGCCAAAGGAATTTATTGTCTGCAATCACTAACTCTGACTAGGTTTCGTGCTTCCTGCAGCACTCCTGTATACCGCGCAGAATTCTATTTACGATGTGCGGGGCGGTAAGCGAGCAGTTATTTTCGATCGATTGAGTGGTGTCCAACAAGAGGTCTCCGGAGAAGGTACCCACTTTTTGATCCCATGGCTTCAGAGAGCTGTTCTTTACGATGTCCGAACGAAGCCACGAAATATCACGACCACCACTGGCTCCAAGGATTTGCAGATGGTGTCCCTTACCCTTCGAGTTCTACACCGACCTAACGTACCACATCTTCCTCAAATCTACCAGTCTCTAGGTCTAGATTATGACGAGAGAGTTCTGCCATCTATCGGAAATGAAGTGTTGAAGAGTATTGTTGCCCAATTTGATGCTGCCGAGCTGATCACTCAGCGTGAGGTTGTATCAGCTAAGATCCGTGAGGACTTGGTCAAAAGAGCCACCGAGTTCCACATTGAGCTGGAAGATGTGTCAATTACTCACATGACTTTCGGAAAGGAATTCACCAAGGCGGTTGAACAGAAGCAAATCGCCCAGCAGGACGCTGAGCGTGCTCGTTTCACTGTTGAAAAGGCTGAGCAAGAACGACAAGCATCGGTCATTCGAGCCGAGGGTGAGGCAGAGGCTGCAGAGACAATCTCCAAGGCTTTGCAGAAGGCCGGTGATGGTTTGCTTATGGTTCGTCGAATCGAGGCTTCTAAGGATATCGCCACTACGCTCGCCAACTCGCCTAATGTCACATACTTGCCATCCAATAAGAGTGCCGGCGGCAGTGATAACGCAAGCGGAGGCAATTCGTTGTTGTTGAACCTTGGACGATAGGTTTTTGTTCTTTAATTTATGGTTTTGTTTGCAAAATCTTAACTCCACTATATGTACATAGAGTGGCACTTATGAAATATATATGTTAAGTCACTTTCACTTCATTGAACGGTCATTCTTTCTGCTTCCATACCTGTCGTTTGTCGCGATGCAAGTCATTCTTTGAAAAGTACCTATATTGGAGTGGCCGCTTGTTGCATTCCTGCTGGAGGATGACTATCCAGTTGTATTTCGTGCCGTCGGGGCTTTCAAGCGGTCCGTACGGTTCTTTGATCATGAGCGATAACGAGATCAGTCAAAACGATGGTTTTCGTGCAAAAGGCACGATTTTGAGGAGTTAGAGTGAGTATTCCTTTATATATATTTTTACATGATAAATTCTATGTGCGTTTGAGTGTCTTTGTAGGATATATAAACAGTTTCATAGGAGTCGTTTCAGGGTCGTTAGTATTTGTGTTAGTAGTTATCGTGTCATCATTCGACGAAGAAGCATCGATGGACGGACGTTCCGCATCCATTGTGGAGTCATTGTCATTGTTTGTTTCCATAAGGTCTGTGTCACGGATGTATAAATTATTAGCGTCGGAATCGCTTCTGTTCCGCGCAATTTGCCTATTCAAAGCGTCATCCAAAACATAACGCGAAGTAATCACGTAGTTTGTGCGCGATGTGCTAGCTGTTCCAGGTCTGAAATCAATCCACGCCGTTACAGCACCCGCGAGACGCGACCAGGCAGATTTTTCCGCATGCGGGGATTGGTCATCGTCCTGAGAAGATTCACTGCTTTCTTCGCTTTCTTGACTCGCGCTTAGGGTGCGAGGTCTTTTCTCAATGTCCATTTTGGTGTCTTCAGTGTAGATTTCCTTACCAAGCACCCCCTGAGCGCGTATTTTAGCTTCAGTGTCTTCAACCTTATCCATCCATATCCAGCACCCAATATAAGCTATCATAATTGAAGACACTGTCGCATAATCGTCCCAAACTTCGACGCTTGCATCGACCAGGTCCAAAATAAATAAAACAATAGGTACAAGCGATGTTAAATTGCAAATCGATGTCCAAGCAATAAGCTCAAGGCGGAATGTTAGTTTCCATTTGAGCAGTGTAAAATAAGCAATGCAGCAAGCATAGAGGATTGCGGTCGCAATACTGAATAAATATGCAAATACGACAGCGGCGTCTAATGAAGTGTTTCGATCTGCCGGTTCATCAGGTGCTACAAAGTCCACAAGCCATAAAATTCCACTTAGGACCGCTAGCACCATGCCTGACCATATTACCAGCCGCTTTTCGCGTTTGCGTGGGAAAATTCGTCCGACCGTCAGAACTTCAGCAATTAAAAGCATGACTTGGCATATTATCTGGAAAATCTGAAACGCATTTTGACTAGTGAGCGTCCATTGAAACGAAGCACCATCCAAGTAGCCCAAGTCGTATTGGTTCTTTGCAACAACCATTAAACTTCCCAGCATTCCAGCTATACATGCTGCTGCTATCAGTGATACCGCTTTCAAGAAGAACGGTCGCCGATTTTGGCTCATAAAGAGCGATGCGCATAGCGTCCAAATAATTGCCGCAGTAGCCGCGGAGGCATATATCGTGGGTATCAGAAATTCCGAAAATCCTCCTTGCCAATCTCGAAATACAGTCGGATCATCTCGGGCATCAAAGTTTAATAGATTGAAGATAGATCTGCCAGAGTGCACGGCCACAGCTAGCTCGCCGTCGCTGTTACATGTCGGTGTGTAAGTCGCCTCGTGTACCAGCACTATAGTTTGGGATCCAACTATCACAGTGCCAGTAGGTATGACCAACGGGTTACACCCGGCTGCTCCGACGCTAGTTGGATTACTGGCACGCCAGGCCATGCGGAAGGTGGTAAAGAAGGTTGTCGTCCAAAGGTCAATCCGTTCGGGTGGGGGCGGGTAGAAAAATTTGGGTGTCGCGATAGCGATTCGAGTATAGAGAAGTTGTCGCAATAAGATGTCCAATATCGATAAGATGTCAACTGCACATACTAGCCGTTTGTATGGATCCGGGGGGTATCAAAAGAAAAAAAGGTACTAGTTGTGACACACGCGAGGGTCGACCGTTGAAAGCTTGAGTTAATCAAAGATGGACGGAAATGGAGGTGATTCGAAAGGCTTTTCTTGGCATGTGGCTACAAACGCGCGCTCACGTAGTGCCGGGTAACTCTTTGAGCAATGGCCCTACGACGTTGAATATGCCTGAATCGCAATTCTGTAATGCCAATTATACCATAAATGTAATTCAATATCTAAAATGTTTCTGTGTCAAATACCTAAAAGCTGCGACATGTAAAATTCTATGAGCTTGTGCACCTGCTGGCTGCCTCACGCACAGATCTCTCGGCGCACGGCTGAGCCGTTGAGCCGCACCTTGGCTGAATTCTTGGCTCTCTTGGCTTGAGCTAGGGATGGGGGATGGAGGAGGGTGAGGGATGAGTGTATACAGCTGCTTGGATCTGCAGATGGTAATAGGATTGGAAAGTGATTAGAACAGGTCAGTTTCATAGAATGTGCTTTGGGGAACTTTATTCAGATACTTCTTTACTTTCGGGTGCTGAGTTGAATACTCGACTTATAGAAAGCCAACGATATATGGGATCTTCGAAGTACAGCTCCAGAACTGACGAGGCTGAATGTTTAAGAATATAACAGCTGGTATTCTCAATAGTTACAGCGCCTGCCGGGCAAGCTATGTGTACCGGCGTATGACTAGGCTCGAATATCGTGCGCTTTTGAGTACTGCAAGACTCAAGCTAGTAAATGTGCGGAATAGATGGGCTCAATAACAGTCAAATATTACAGTGCCACTCTTGTGCAATTGTTGCCTATGGTATCTTTTATATATCTGATTGCCACTACTTGATGCAAATAATTGTTTCAATCTTACTGAGTAACCCATGGCAGTATGTGCGCACACACGTCAACAGGAGAAATCCGTCATTTGAATATCATTGTTACAGGTAGAATAAGTTACATCAAATAAACAAAGAGCAGTATAACAGATTGATTAAGCACTTTGATTGTATCGGATACATCTGATGACAATCTTTATCTTTATGGTTATCATCGCGTACATAATCAGTAAGACATTCCTACCGCGGCTCATACGCAGTGGCGTCCCCGCGGAACAATCGATAGTAAATAAATGCGTACCCCCCAGACAGGGAAGCGTCCTTTCCGTAGCGGCGCACCTGATCTCTGGATCGCCCCAAATAAACCCGCGACTATATAAACTCAGAACATTCCCCCCGGTCTACGATTCGATTACCAGTTTCTCAACAGGCGCTATGAGTGACGACAATCTGGAGCGAGTTCTCGCTGCTATCAACACCCTCAACACCAACCAGCAGGCGCTGGCTGCTCGCTTTGAGTCCTCGAATAATGAGATTGCCAAAGTTCTCGAGGATATGGATCTTAGAATCACCACCATTGCCGCCGACAAGTCCGATGCGAAAAAACCCCCGTCCCCGAAGTCTCCAAAGGCCGCGGTAGTGACTGAAGAGAATCAGTTCAAGAATCTAAGAAACGGGTCAACTGAGAGCAAATGGGGCAATCGGGTAATCTTGACGACATACCCTGGCCAAAGCGGCATCACTCCGATTAACGTCAATTGGGGTGCCAAGACTCCAGAAGAGCGGGGACCGATCATTGTTTCTCGTGCGCCATCCACTATCAAGAAACGAAATGCAATTGGTGCCCATTCTGGGTCGTATTCCATCTATCACGCTCTTGCTGTTGCCATCAACGACTTGCCAGTGGATTACAAGCCAGACTTTACTAATGCAGAGCCACCAGTTCAGTTTGGTCCTCACCCCCAGTGGTCTGATCCCGAAAAAATTGTGTCAATGGATCCATTGGGCCACATGGCACCATGGGTGTTTGCTGATGTTGCCAAGGAACAAGATGTAGATATCAGACCTACTATTGCGGTTACAAAGGCTCATATGCAATTGGGCGAAATCCGGGACGAGGTCAAAGCAGGGACGCTCAAAGTCGATGGCCAAGTGGTTCTCAATGAGAATGGCGATCTTGCAGTGACAAAAGTTGCAGTGGAACCGGTGTGGTATCTTCCAGGCGTCGCCAAGCGCTTTGGAATTTCCGAGGCGACTTTGCGTCGGGCATTGTTTGAAGACACTGGTGGCTCGTATCCTGAACTGATCACTAGAGGCGATATCAAGCTGTTCTTGCCGCCTATTGGAGGTCATACAGTGTACATTTTCGGCGACCCTGCAAAGGTCTCAGATCCAAACTCCAAGCTTGCACTACGAATTCACGACGAATGTAACGGGTCTGATGTCTTTGGGTCTGACATTTGCACATGCAGACCGTATCTGACATTTGGAATTTCTGAAGCAGTCAAGCAAGCTCAGCAAGGCGGCAGTGGCGTTGTTATATACTTTAGAAAAGAAGGACGCGCGCTTGGTGAGGTCACCAAGTATTTGGTATACAATGCGCGAAAGCGAGGCGGCGACACTGCTGCAATGTACTTCAAGCGAACTGAGAATATCGCCGGTGTGAAGGATATGAGGTTCCAAGTGTTGATGCCGGATATTTTGCACTTTTTGGGAATCACAAAGATTGATCGCATGCTGTCCATGTCGAATATGAAGCATGACGCGATAGTGGAGCAAGGAATTCCAATCTTGGAGCGTGTGCCGATTCCGGATGAGATGATTCCACCGGACTCGAGAGTCGAGATTGATGCGAAGATTCACTCGGGATATTTCACTAGCGGAAAGATTCTGACTACCGAGGAGCTGGCCAATGTCAAAGGTAGAACATGGGAAGACATAGACCATTAGAAGGGTGACTTTTTTTGTGTGCGTTTCCTATCAAGCAGTGAATAAATTTTTATAAAGTAGAATATGGTATTAGGAATAATCGAGTGCATGGTTCGTTATTATACAAGTTTATGTTCTCGGTGGGGGTCGAGCGGCTCGCTAATGTTTCACCGGCCCAAAATTTCTTTAGAACCATCACAGGTTGTAGATGCGATGGAGGAGCTTCGCCATGAAGTTGAGGTGATGCATCTACTGTACTACCGCAACAGGAACCAGTTCAAGTCTGCCATATGGTGGAAGCAGTTTGCGATGCTGCATCGATGGTGTGCACGTTTTTTGCAGAAGGAGGACCCGAAGATTGCAGAGTTTGTAGTGAAGAAGCTAGTGCCCTCTGCGCATCGTGCATTTCATGGCGTTGTAGCTCAAGGACAGTTTATCACTATCGGGTTTGCGCTTATAGGCCTGACTGCAAAGATTAGAAGCATCTTATTACCGCTAATGCCGAAAAGTGATACTGTCGAACCGGCTGAAGCTGTCAAAGCGACTACGACGTTGAATCAGGACATTGGGCAAGCGGTATCGCGAGACGAGCTCCAGTCACTCCCGGTCAAACGTGCAGCATCGTCTCCGCCGCCATTGGAGACGAAGAAGAAATCAAAGAAGAAGAGCAAAAAGAAGCGATCCGCGATCGACGATATTTTTGGAGGGATTTGAATTTTTTTTCTATTTATTTGGTACGATCTCGATGGGTACTGGTCATTGCAGGGCCTTTCTGGCAAATGTCGGAAGCACAAAGCTGGCCTCGTGGATGTGTCTGTTATAGTATCGGTTGATTGTCTTCTCTGTGTCTTCGTCCCACTGTCGCACGGGTACTTTGAGGTCGGTGTGAGCGTCCTTGCAGCACACCATGAGTCCTAATTGCCCAGAGGTGTAAGTTGGCACACATGCATGTGTATATGCAACATTCGGAAACACTTGATTACATTTTTCCTTGAGTTCTTTCAACAGATTCACCCTGAGCCAGACATTCTCGCTCGCTTGCATTATATAAACACCCTTCTCGGTCAACGCCTGGTTCATGAGCTCAAAGTAACTGGTTTGAAAAAGAGCCTCGGCTGGACCGTCCGGGTCGGAGGAATCTGTAATAATAACATCGTACTGGTTTTTGCTACTTCTCAGGTACTCGAATCCGTCTGTGATAATGTAATTCACTTTAGGATGGTCAAACCCTTTGGCCATGTCGGGAAGGTACTTCTTACTGAGCTCGATCACCGACTCATCGATCTCCACTAGAGTTGCCGCTTCGATGCAATCATGCTTCACTATTTCTCTCAAAACTCCACCGTCGCCTCCTCCGATAACAAGAATGTTTTTGGGATCAGGGTGGGAATTCATAGCGATATGGGTAATCATTTCTTGGTATGCAAATTCGTCTCGTTCAGTGGCTTGAACAACACCGTCAAGCACCAGCACATTTCCGTAGTCGGTGCTTTTGAAGACTAGTACCTGTTTATAACCAGTTAGTCGTCTTCATCTGAAAGATAAAATAGAAAAAGCTTTGAGGACATACGTCTTGGAACTGTGATTTTTCGACATGCAATATCTCTTGTACTCGTAGTTGCAGGGCTTGACCTGGGAACTCTTCCGACTCTTCACTAAACCATCCATCTATGTAGTTGTTAGCAATGTTTGCATAAATATGGGGTTTGAAAACGCAACTTACTTCTGATGGTAGGGTGGGTGAGCTCTACCATATTTTATTCCTGCTATTCTATTAAGCGATAGAGAAATAACAAACGTAATCGAGTGCTAGTAATGGTCACAGGATAAGATCCCTCAAGCATGATGAAATTTATGCGGCGGTTCCAGAAATTTACCGCTTGAGAAACATTGAAAGAAAAAGATGCCTGTGTTGCCATGGCAACCTCTGTCATAAGAAAGGTCTCAGGTGCATTGCATTTTAGTGTGGAAAATTTCAAGCAGAAAAGTTCCCTAGCCGCGACAAGACTGCTTAAAGACTGGAGATAAAAAAATGGCATTTCACGAATTCAAAGTGGATGGTGATCGACTATATGGAGCTGTTGGAGCGTCTATACAAGCAAGATCAGCTAAAGACGGGACACTACTAGCATTTTTCTCGCCATTGGAGGATTCACAGCAGGCAAAGACAGAACAGCATTTCCACTCATTACGCATAATCGACAACTACGTCTTGGCTATTTTCAACGAGAATAAACAGGTCCATGTTTTCGATAAAGATCTCAAACAGATCTCTATGCGCATTTTCCCCAAAAAGCCAGTGTCGCTAGACGTTTCGCGAGACACTCTCTTTGTTGGTGACAAGTTCGGCGACGTATATGCAGCTCCTATACTATCGACCGACCCAGTAGTGGACGCCGACTCGAAACCACTAATTGAACCCATCCTAGGCCATGTTTCAATGCTGACAGACTTGGTTGCTGCGGAACACAACAATCAACAGTACTTGCTTACCGCCGACCGTGACGAACACATCCGTGTGTCTCGCTACCCGCAGTCTTTTGTCATTGAGCGGTTCCTGTTCGGCCACACCGAGTTTGTATCCAAAGCTAGGGTTCTTCCGTGGTCTCCAAACTTGCTAGTATCAGCAGGCGGCGACGACTTTGTGGCACTGTGGGACTGGACTACGGGCCAACTTTTGAGCACGGTGGATCTGCGGGAGACGATATCGCCATACCTCGATGAATCGCATACGTCCATTCGAGATCCAGACGGCGGAGAGCGGGAGATCACCGTGGCTGATCTGGTGGTAGTACCAGCGCTGCAGCAGGTGGTATTGCTCTGCGAGGGCACCCCTGTACTGATCCAGCTGTCGGTGGTAGATAAGACCAAGCTTAACATAACCGGGATTAGCGACAAACTGGAGCATAAAATACTGGCGATCGCACACGAACAGAGCTCATCACACGTGTACGCGTGCTTGGAGAATTCCAGCCTAGTCGCGCTCAATTCGAGTTCCTTGGCTGTGGAACATGAGCTTCCACCGTCGTCGCTGGCGCAGAACCAAAGTCAGGCCACTTTTGCGAGCGGCTCGACCGCGCCATGGTTTGCAGTCAAGCAACTGCGAAAGCGAGCAGAATTCTAATGCTAACTGGAATTTATTGTCACTGTATTTTATTTATTGAAAGCGTATAAGAGTATTACAAGATAATTCAAATATGTTCACCGCTGTCAAGCTCAGATACTGTTCCAATTGCCGTAGACATGGCTGTGTGCTCCAACTGTACTATGGTGAGGCTGATTAGCTCATCGGCAGTCGATCATGTGAGAGAGTGGGCCAATGGAAGAGGATTCATATAATATTCAATTGTACTAGCACCATAAAGCTGCTTGTTCTAGGGGTAATCTCGTATAGCAATGTAGATTATATATATATAAGGCGTGCTTCTTATCGCACACTCATTCACAAGTCTACCACATCTAGAGGGCAGTACGGCTGGGCAGTACGAGGGGTTAGCTTCGATCTACACTTTGACACACCACCCTGAAGCTAGGATTAATTTTTTTTTCTATTACAGATCGCATTTCACTCCAATACTCAATAATACTGTGACGACCAGAAGATAATTATACAATCTATCGGAGCTACAGTACCAAGAATTACACAATCGGGCCCGTCACCAGCGCAACCGCAGCACCTTCACCCCTTTTTTTTCCTCGACTTTTTTTTTCTCTGCGGCGCCGCCCTCCCCCCTTCACCCCCTCCCCTCCAGCCAGCGCTAAAGCACAGCTAACCGTGTGGTGCAGTTTTCCAAGTTCCAACTGCAAAGACACATATATTTCCTTCTCTTTTCGTTATCACACTCACATTCGTTATTCTCATCTGTGACCATACAAGTGTCAGGTGCGTGAACGAACCAGTTTGATCCTAATCTCGAGGGGCAGAAAAAAATTTAATCAGCAGTCGGGGAAATCCATTATCTTCCCGCTCCAAGCAAAAGCTTCTCTCTAAAGACTCTGGGGGGTTGATTTTTTTTTCATCGCCATTGGATCCAGTGAAGACACATCGCATTGCCCAGCACCTATACCTGATCATTTTGGGCTCTTCAACAGATCTACTCAAATACCCTTCTTTTTTTTTCTAATATAACTACGACTGATCGTTAAGACCGGATTTTGATCGACAGATTTTGTGTGATTGTACAGCGAAAAGGAAAATAACCCAATCACAAAAGGTATGAAATTCGGCTCTCTAAACAGCCTCTGAACAGCACAAGTGTGGATAAGAACTAACATTTCTAGCCATGTTCAATGCTGTGATCAAGCCTTTGGCAGCAGTCTCGTCGAGTGCTGTCAAGTGGCCCATCCAAACAATCGTGCTCATCGCATTGATGGCATCTACCGCTTACTTCTCTATACTTGACTTCTCAGTACCCAAATATGCCAATAGCGCTTTGGCTACGAGCTACTACCACTCTTCCAAGTCAACTGCAAGATTGGCAAACGCCTCAAACAACTGGATCACGATATCGAACCTTGATGACTACCCTGACGTGCCTCGGTATATCGGCGCTCAGCTGGTCTATTCAGGCGCAACTTCTGCGGACGACTTGCCCACTTTCGATGGCATAATGCTGGAAACAAATGGTCATGATACTTCCCGCAACATTGTTCTCCCAGAGGCGGAGTTCAATGCATGGTATGAATCGCTTCACGACTCGGCTGTCAGCTCGAATCAGAATGATGAGGACAGCTGGAGACTGCGAAAGACTTTCAGTTGGTCTGTTTGGTTCCGATGGAATACTAAGCGAATATTCTCTCTCATCAAGAATGCCGAAACTTTTGACTTGGCTGTCATTGCTATTGCGTATATTGCTATGCACTATACGTTTGTCTCTCTGTTTTTGTCTATGCGACGTCTTGGCTCCAAATTTTGGCTTGCCACCTCCGTTCTTTTCTCTTCCACTTTTGCATTCATGTTTGCATTTGTGACTTCAAACTATTTGGGAGTACCAGTTTCAGTGGTGAGCTTGAGTGAGGGCTTGCCGTTTTTGGTCGTCACAATTGGCTTTGAAAGTAAAGTCACGTTGACTCGATTGGCACTGAAGAAGTACCAAGAGCAGAACAATTCCAAGTCGAATGGTCTTCATACCGTTATCGCCGATATAATTCAAAATGATGGCTATGCCATTTTCCGAGATTATGCGATTGAGATTTTTGCTTTGGCTTGTGCTGCCGGTTCCGGTGTCAATGGTCTATGGCAGTTTTGCTTCTTATCTGCATGGATTTTATTCTACGACTGTATTCTCATGCTCACATTTTACGTTGCTATTTTGGCGATCAAAGTCGAGATCAACAAGATCAAGCGGAACGAGATTATTCGTAATGCATTGGAGGAGGATGGCGTCTCTCACGCAGTGGCAGAATCTGTTGCAGATTCGTCGTCGGGTCTTTCAAGTTCTGAGCTAGCCAAGCCATTGGCCTCGTCGGGTGTTCCTGTTTTCAAACTGGTGATGGTTGCAGGTTTCCTGCTTGTCAACTTCATCCAGCTGACTAGCTACCCAATTTCTCTCAGCTCTTTGCTTTCGCATGGCGATAACGTTGCAGCCAAGGTCTCCGAGAAATTGCTTTTTGAACAAGCCGAGTCGGTCAAGAGTGATGTTATTTTGACTATTGTTCCCGCGCTTGTATTTGAGCATGCCCGTTTGTCGGCCCGTGTTGAGGACTCTGTATCTAGCTTCTTGAACTCCTGGACAAAGACCATCGGTGACCCATTGATCTCTAAATTTGTTGTGCTGGGTCTGACCGTCTCTATCATCTTGAACGGCTATCTATTCAATTTTGCCCGAAATCCATCTATCAAGGTTGTTGAGAAGGTGGTCGAGGTGGAGAAGAAGGTGCCAGTCATTATCGAGAAGAAGTCCGCCATTTCACCAGACGATAGCTCAGCTGAAAACTCTGAAAACGACGAGGGTTTGCAGCTTGAAGCCAAAACGACTTACAAGACTCGAAGCTTGGATGATTGTGCTGCAGTGATGAAGGCCGGTATGACGAAGCAGTTGGACGATGAAGAAGTCATTGAACTTTCTCTCTCCGGCAAACTGCCCCTTTATGCATTGGAGAAACAGTTGGGTGATACTACTCGTGCGGTGTTTGTTCGAAGAGCTGTCGTATCTCGAATGTCTTCTACCAAGACATTGGAGGACTCCAAGCTACCGTACATGCGATATGACTACGATAGAGTCTTGGGTGCTTGCTGCGAGAACGTCATTGGGTATATGCCGCTTCCTGTAGGTGTCGCTGGTCCAATGGTCATTGATAGTAAACCATATTACATCCCAATGGCCACTACGGAGGGATGTCTTGTTGCCTCTACTATGCGAGGTTGCAAAGCTCTCAATGCTGGCGGCGGTGTCACCACTGTTTTGACTGCAGATGGTATGACCCGAGGCCCCTGTGTGTCCTTCAAGACTCTTGCTCGTGCCGGTGCTGCCAAGCTCTGGCTTGATTCTGAAGAGGGTCAAAAGTCGGTCAAGAAGGCGTTCGATTCCACCTCTCGGTTTGCACGGTTGCAATCCATCAAGACTGCCCTCGCTGGTACGTTGCTCTTTATTCGATTCAAGACTACTACTGGTGATGCGATGGGTATGAATATGATCTCCAAGGGCGTTGAGCACTCGCTCAAGCACATGGTCGAGAACTGCGGTTTCCACGATATGGAGATCATCTCAGTCTCTGGTAACTACTGTACTGATAAGAAGCCTGCAGCGATCAACTGGATCGAGGGTCGAGGTAAGAGCATTGTTGCAGAGGGCATTGTTCCTGGCCATGTTGTGCGAACTGTGTTGAAGTCAGACGTTGATGCGATGGTCGAATTGAACATTTCAAAGAATCTTATTGGTAGTGCCATGGCTGGTGCCATTGGTGGCCAGAACGCACATGCGTCCAACTTGGTCACCGCAATCTTCTTGGCTACTGGTCAGGATCCGGCACAGAACGTTGAGTCGTCTAACTGCATCACTTTGATGAAGAATGTGGACGGCAACTTGCATATCTCTGTCTCGATGCCATGTATTGAGGTTGGTACCATTGGTGGTGGTACTGTTCTTGAACCACAGGCTGCCATGCTCGATTTGCTTGGCGTCAAAGGTCCTCACCCGACTAACCCAGGCGATAATGCTCGTCAGCTTGCTAAGATTGTGGCATGCGGTGTGCTTGCCGCTGAACTTTCGCTCTGTGCCGCGTTGGCTGCTGGCCATTTGGTTCAGTCGCATATGACGCATAACCGGTCCAAAGCACCTACCCCAGCTCCAAGCATGCCGGTGACCCCAGCCGCGTCCACGCTTTCAGTGCCGCGAGTAGCTGCTGCCGCGAATGGCAATGGCAATGGCCACGGCAATGTAGCGAATGGGCTCAGCAAAGTCGACATGAACCGGTTGACAGAGGGATCCAAAATTTGCATCAAATCATGATTGAAAAGCTCATTATGAGAATTCAATAAACAGAGAGAGAGATGATGATAAGAAGGAAGGCTTAAATTTGTTTATTTTTGCTTTGATTTGCATAGACCTTTTATTACCGAGGACTAGAGCAAAAGGGAATGTAAAGTAGCATGGTTTTTTAATGTTTTTTTTAATACGAATAAACTTTTCTTAATACGAATCTCGGAAACTTTGGCTTCTTCCGTCATAACAGTTTGCTCGGACTCCAGATTTCCTAATGCGGCGTTGAGCGCCGGTTCCGAGAGTGAGAGCTTACTTAAGCGGCGGCACTCACCTCACAGCGTTTTGGAAATCCAAGACATCCAGACCCGCCCTTCGCAAAGAGGCCTTTTGGGTGCATTTGCAAGGGAAAATGGAGAGCATCTCTCGACACTCACTAATTCTTTCTACCCCCCAAAACGCCTATATATTTCCATCTTCTTCAACTTTCTGCTTTTATCAACAAGCAGATTCTTTCTCCTGTCGATCCATCTCGGAAACAAACTGGTCGGGCTCATCGCCATTTTGGCTAATCTGGTTTTCGAAGGTCAACGGATTTTTTTTCTCTTCCTTTCAACACTCGTATGCGACAAGAAGCTTTCCGTCGCTTCATTCTTTCTACCTAATCACACACACATACACACACAACTGATTATAATACCTCTAGCGTGAACGCCTTGATACTGTCCGGTGATTCCCAGCATTACCGCCACACTCACTCAAGCAAAGAAGAAGAAGACGTTGTAATTATAAACGCCGACATGACGGAACGCTCGACATCGGATATTCCAGCCGCGTCTGCTGGAAACTTGACCAATGGTGTGGCAGGTGATCCTAAACGAAATAAAGCGTGTGAGCATTGCAGGTCGCTCAAGGTAAGGTGCATTACAAACCCAGATGACCCGTCGCAGCCCTGTGTGCGGTGCAAGAAGACCAAGCGGGAGTGCGTGTTCCATATCGGTCCACGAAAACGAACGCGAAAGGCAGACAAGTAAGTATCGAATATTCCTTTTTTTTACACAGGGACCCAAGCTAGGTTTGGCGAATGAACACACACGGCTACGGAGTGGTGGAGTGGTACCTTAAAGTTTGGTGAGGCTTTAGCGACAGACGGAGAGGTGTAACAACGACGATTCTTGCGGGGCGATGCGACTAACAGCTTTGAGGGTTTTTCCTTTCTTTTCTATTTGTCCTTTGCTGAAATGCAGGTGCGATATAATTTTTTTTCCCATTAGTTTGGGGAATTTATATCTTGAGAACCGTTCACACTTGAAGAAAAGACCCTCATGAAAATGCTTGGTCGTGGGAACCACGGAAGCTGTCGGCGCCGATGGAGTAATTTTTTTTTTATTTTCTTTGCTCGTCCGGCGAGCGTGATCCAGACCTCTCAGCCGCGCAAGGCACCTCCCTCCGCACTGACAGATGTGTGTCCATCCATCACAAGCCGCGTGTGGCCCTTGCAATTTTTAAAAAAGTTATATGCAAACTATACTAACGAGACAAATTTTAGGGTTGCAGCTTTGGAGAAAAAGTTAGAGTATTTGACCAATGCATTGCAGAAGAAGGAGGAAGTGGCGAGCCTCACCGGCACTATTTCTCCAGAAGACCACGAACCGCAATCTGCAAATGGATATCCGCCAACGCAGCAGCTTCCACAGGAACATCATCTGCCGCAGCCGCTGCACCAGCCGTCGCTGCAAAAGCTCAGTGAAAGTCCTATCAGTAATGGGGGAACTCCAATGAGCAGCAGGCCGTCGTTCTACAACTTGAGAACTGGAGATGCCAAGCACCCATCGCTTAACGGCACTCCGGAAGAGTTTGTGGCAAGCAAGACGAGAACTTTTGAATCAGGGTTTGATAGCGAAAAGACTCGAGAGAGCATGCTAGCTATTTGGAACAAGCTTGCAGAGAAGAGTGCGTTGCGGCTGCATTTACTCGACTCGATGCCTGTTTCCAAGACGCCGCGCTACGGTAGCGATGTTGTTTCGCGCGGCGTAATATCAGTCGAGGAAGCTGAAGAGCGTTTCAAGCTCTATCGCAAGATCACTTCAGTATTCCCTATGGTCGACATTGACGATGACATGACAGTGGATAGATTAAGGCATGAGCTTCCGGCCCTATTTCTGTGCATCATGTCAGCTGCATCGCTGGTGATGGAGGATGCGAGTGGCGCGGAAACTTCGATGATTCTATACAATTTTGCATGCGAGACTGTAATATACGAAACCATGATGGTCGGGTCGAAAACATTCGAGCTGTTGCAATGTTTGGTGCTGTTGACGTTTTGGTACAATGAACCAGAGCTTTACCATCATCAAAAGTCACACTTGTTGGCGAATCTAGCAATCTCGATAGCAGTCGATCTAGGTATCAATGGTGGGACCGCACCCATCAAGACCATGAGCAGGTACGAAAGTATAGTTCGCCCACAGGCTTTGGTTGACCCTCGCACTCTGGAATGCAAGAAAATGTGGTTATCAGTCTACTGCTCTGCATTAAACCTGTCGTTGGTGGTTCGCCGGCCCATGTATGCGCTTTGGTCGCCGTACACAGATGAATGCTGTACGATTATAGAGACGCACCCTGACCTTGGAAGCGCCGAGAAGCAGGTTGCTATTTTTGCTCGCATGTCGAAAGTGTTTGAGGACATTAGCCAGGCATTTCAATCTGACCGCCATGCGAATCCTACGGATATGCATGACCCCAAAACGAAGTATTTGGTGGCACATTTTGAGAACCAGCTTGCCAATCTGTTTGATACGGTGACCGATCCTGCTGTTAGGACACGACTTGAGCCTTATGCTCATGCGATCAAGATTTATCTCCACCAATCTGTGTTTTACGTTCCATTCGATAATTCGATAGGCCGATCCCCCTTTTCGGAATTCAGTCTCGCTGTTGGCCAGCTCAAATGTACTCCCGAGACGATAAGCTCGACACTGCAGTGCTACGCGTCGAGCTTGAGCTACATTGAGTCGTTTTTGCAACAGGACCCTAATATCCAGCCGATTATGCCCCTGTTTTCATATACTCGATTGGTATTTGTCGGATCGACTTTACTCAAGCTACGCGCCCTGTACTTGACCAATACCGAGTTTGCAAGGACCGTTACGATTGAGCCGTCTTCGCTCGACCGTCTGCAGGCGTTGCAAGATCGGCTCAAGGAGATCACGGACCAGTATCCATTCTGCAACTCTGCTCCGACGTTTGACTTTGTATTGAAGTTGCTGCTTTTACATCACGACCGGCAGCTGGCGTGCTACTTTGAACGAGGAGAAAAGCAGGTGGCTGCGGCAGAGCTTGCAGCCGCGAGCAAAAAACAGTCGTCTACGTACGGTCATGCAGAGAGAAAGCAGTACCTCGAAAAGCCGATGCAAGCAGAGCAGTATCAGCAGCATCCTGGGTCGCCGTTGGAGATACTGTCTTCGGTAGCGGAGGCCCAGACGCCGACGTGTTGTATGAGCATGCCTCTGAACCAGGCCCCAGCCCCGGGACAGGCTTCAATTGGTATGAACGGGGTCATTCCACAGAATCCAGTCACTGTGTGTGCTCGACAGGGGATGCCGGGAGTGTACCCGCAAACAGATGTGGCCCAGCCACAACAGCCAATGAATGGCGACAATGACAGCGAGTATCCTTACTGGCTCATGGGCGAAGATTTCTGGAAAGACCTGGTTCCGAATGTGGAGGCATTTACCGGCTACGATGTGATGTAATAGGAACGCGAAGGCTAACTAAGATTTTTGTATATTTTTCTGTATAATTTATAATGGTGTAATAGACGATAGAATATGGTTTATTCGATGGGGTTCAAGACGGGGCAGTATATTGGATCTTTATAAGCACTAGAGTTTTGTGTTCTAGTGAGCACCATCTTGTGATCACAAAATTGGTGCCATGGCCGAATCAGGCTTAGTGCGTGTCATGCGTCCACTCGCCTCATAGCTGCCAAAACTCCACCCACCGCTTTATCACCCATGTTTACGAACACTTTTTTTGATTTATCTTTTCTTCGTCGTGTGGTGGTATGCAAATCCTGATAGATTTCGAGGGCTCTGAGCGGCTCGCCATGGTGGTAAGTGCAACTGGGATGCATACATAACATCTAACCGCACAGATCAGGTCGAGCGATACGGTACTGGATATTAAACGGCTCGTTTCGGCGCGACACGGGGTACCTGTGGACGAGCTTGTAGTAAGGTACGGAGCGACAATGCTCCAGAACGAGGCACACCCGGTGCGGATGGGCGTGCGTGAGGGCTCTACACTTCGCGCATTCGTCAAGATCCGGGGCGGCATGGTGTACGCTGTGAGTATCCCAGAGACAATCTTCTTGAGCATGTCGAAGGACGGCCACTCGCGGCGCAGAATGGTGCAGGTGCCGTTTGACAGGCACACCACGGGCGCGAGTCTCATCCAGTACCTCAACTCGATGCGAGTGCACGAGGCGCCGCATTACCGTGTGCTGTACCGGTCACGACCAGTGGACATGGCATGTCCTTTGAGCATGCAGGGTGTGGCCGTCGGCGATATACTGGAGCTCAAATACGAGCTCATCGACCGGGCGTCAATGCATTAACAAACACACATATATATATGAAAGAGCATAGTTTTCCAACTTTCTATTGTTCATTAAGATATAGTCGTTACATTAAGCATTTTACACTCACAAAATTCACAAAACCCACCAGTTGCACCATATTTTTTTCCAGCATAGTAGCATGCGTGCAAAGTTCAGAGATCTGGAGCCTGCAGACATGTGAAGTGAGGGAAAACGTTTTTGAAAAGTTGTTACCATAATTCACAACCCAGTTTTTGTCGTTTTCGCGGACCGTTTGTCTCATCTTCGTCTGCAAACTCCACAAGGAGCTAACCGATCAGGAACTTCTCGGCCTTGTCGATTTCGCCCTTGGAGCCGAGCCAAATGCCAGTCTTTTCGTGAATCTCCTTAGGCAACAGCTCGAGAATACGCTTGCCCTCGTCGTTGATAGCACGTCCGCCGGCCTGCTCCAAGATCATCGCCATTGGGAACGCCTCATACAACAATCGCAGCTTGCCCTTCTTGGTGTTCTTATTAACTGGGTATGCAAACAGACCTCCATAAAGAATGGTTCGATGCACGTCTGCTACCATTGAGCCAATGTACCGCGCAGAGTACGGCTTTTGAGACTTGTCAGTAGGGAACTTGACAGACTCGAAAAACTTCTTGGCGCCTTCGCTCCACGTGATGGTGTTGCCCTCGTTGACAGAGTAAATGCTTCGTTCATGCGGGATCTTGAGGTTTGGATGGGTCAAGATGAACTCACCAAGAGAATTGTCCAATGTGAACTCGTTGATGCCATTGCCAGTGGTCAACACCAAATTGGCAGACGCACCGTACATGGTGTAGCCGGCACATACAAGCTCGGTGCCTGGCTGCAATACATCCTTTATCGAGCCTTCCGAGTCGTCTGCAAGCTTGTAAATGCCAAAAATGGTGCCCACCGACACACCGGCATCAAGATTCGACGAGCCGTCGATCGGGTCGCACACTACTGCATATCGCCCGTTACCTGGGAAAACGATCAAATCGTCTTGCTCTTCGGAAACCACCAGCTTCACCTTGCCCGATGCCTTCATGGCGTTGATGAAAATCTCGTCGCCAATCACGTCAAGCTTCTTCTGCTCGTCGCCAGTCTTGTTGGCAGTACCACTCAACCCGAGCAAGTTCACCAGCGTCGCTCGTCGAATATTGAGTGCGATCGATTTGAAAGCCAGTTGTAGCGAGTTCAGCAAAATGGTGAAATCACCAGTCAGCTTCTCGCCATGCAGCGCGAGTTCGTTTTGCGACTGTAAAATGAACCGAGTCAGTGTGACAATGTCGGTCTCGACCTTGATCTGTTCGTCGACCATTGTAAAATAACTATTTCTTATAAAAACCTGTCTTCGACGTTTGAATTAATAGAGGGGTAAAAGATAGGCGAGGTAAGAGAGAATTAAAAAAAAAATTCAGGTCGAGATGCGGAACCGATGGGGGCTTTATATAACAAACGACAGAATCCGGTATTGCGGGGGGCACCCACTCGCACGGGTACACACACTCTCAGGGCTTGACTCTCTAGCAAGCCGGAACGTTCTCGTGGGGAGCCATGTCGCGGGCGCCGGTTTGTTTTCGATCACAAATCTCGCTGCTGCTGCTGCTGCTGCTGCCGCCCAGCCGCATGTGCCCGTTACTGCCGCCGCCCCTTCGCGTGCGAGTGTCGCCCGTGGTACTCGGCACTTCGCTTTTTACTAAGGAATGAATGATTAGATTCATTGGAGCTCCGCCGTTCGTTCTCACGGGGGTTTTATTTCATGGATGACCAGCGTCTGTTTTGAAATGAATTTGGCAGCTGTGGATCTAGTGGAGGATTTTTTTTACATTTGAGATCGGTCCCGGAGATTATTACTAAATTGGTACATACCCGAAAGTAGTTCAAACACTTTAGCAAACCACCGCGCAATGTGGTCATCTCTTCTTTTTCGTGTCTCTGTGTGTGTTAAAAATCGCAGCCTGTTTGTATTTGATGCTGAAGCACTTTGGGGCCGCGGTTTGGAAAGACATTACATCACTCCTTATGCAGCAACTGTAGAGCATCAGGTTGCCGAACATTTTCTGGAAACATCATCACCTCTAACGGACAGTATAACCTTTCAAAAAAGTGAAATGGATCGTCATTTGGTGTTAGAAATAATCCGGCGTAAGACATTGATACTAGTTGCGATTTGAATTCAAAGCGATTCAAGGTGGCCCCCCACTTTGTCTGGCTCGATTTAAATGAGGCTCATGGAATGTGCTCGCTGAGGACAGTCGCGGCTTATACTTGTGAAGCTGATTTAAAATTTAATAATTGTCGAACATTTCAGCTGAAATACTAGTAAATAAAGCTTTAAATGCATATAACAAACGAATCGAGTGAATAGACGGGGATTTAAATCAGATCAATTAAAAACCCGAAAATGGGGGTGCCGATTTAAGCACAGGCATCTGCAGATTAAAATGCGAATTGGGTCCATTTAATGGAAAGTTGTGATCCAATTAGATTGCAGTGCCGGAATTCTTGGGAGCAATTAAGTAATGAGGATCCCATCAATACTTCAAATCATTAATATACATGTCAGGCCACTGAAATTGGATTTATATTAGATCAATCATCACCGTTACACAACAGACACGAGAATTAAACAAGCCACTCACATAATAAAGGGACTCATTCCAGCAGTATAATAGTCTTCACGAACTCACCAGAACAAGGCACTCTGCAATTGATAAAACATATTGCATCCAAGGGTGCTGCTCTCCGCATTCCCGGCGCATCTCAGCGTGCATGCGTTTACCCCACACAATCCACAATCCGAATCCCAGGAAGTGCTCGCAATGTTATGTACTAGTACCATAACCCAAACCTATTTCCTTGTAATGCCATTGTAGGTCAGCTCAATTCTACATTGCAATAATTATAGAGAACCCAATCGCTTCCAAAATCAGTCAGTGTGTATCAAGTTTGGCATCAAGACGCGCGTGCACTGTTTATGCAGTATATTTCTTTGTGCCCCAGCTGGATTTAAAACATCGTCAACCATTTTTTTTAAATCAACGCATCAAAACATATAATCGCTTGCAAACATGTCACTAGAAGCTGCGCTGGAGGAGGAACGACTCGGGGTGATGAAGATTTTAGAAGAGCAGGAGAGAAAGAAAAAGGAGAAGCGGGCAAACACACAGCACAAACGAAGCACATCGGACGGCAACCACCAGACACAGCGGCGACCGGTGTCATTACTTTTGAACGAAGAGCCATTGGATTTGGACGACCATCTCGGCGAGAAACAGCGGTCGAACTCGGCAGTCGCACAATCAAGCTTGATTCTCTCGCCACCCACGTCGCCGAGAACGTCGAAGAAACTGAGTCCTCGCGATGACCCCACTGATCCGCTGGTTAGCCCTGATACTTATTATTACACGGCCGAACAGCTGCGGCCACGATTGAGGTCTCCCTCTCCTCGCAAGTCTGGAGGAGGACGATCATCATCCAGCTATGCTGTAATGGATAGAAAAAAAGCATCTCACACAAACACCAGCTCGAATGCCGCAGTTGTCACTGATGAAGAGCTGAGTAAACAGTTTCGTCATGCATACCGACGGCTGAGCGCGACGCATTTATCAAAAGCCGATGGCGCATTGGGGGAATTGTATAAGGAGAAACGGCTCCAGAAAGATTACGATGATGAATCTGGGTCGAGTGATGATGCCTACGATGATGATGATGGTGATGATGATGATGATGATAATGATGGCGGTGAGCCCGCCACCACAAAGAGCCACGATCGGTTCGTCAGCGCACGGTCGTCTTTGATCATCGACGATGCAAACGCCCTACTAAAAAACAATAATGTCCCCAAAAGCGAATCGCCGCAGAATGTTCAGCGACTCAAGTACAAGTCGATGCTGGAGGTGGATCCTGCTGCAAAGGCAGCCGCGGAGTACGCGGCGCATAAACGACGCATCATCCACCCCAATACTGCATTCGACGATGACGACGGGAATGGCGCAGATAAGAATGTATCATATACTTCAGACAATGAAGAGCTGCGAGATGCAAAGAAGGCAGCGGGGATGGAGCTGCAAGTCAGTCCTATCCACTCTAACCTCACTACAAAACGTGCAGTGCGATCAATGCGAAGAGGAGACCTTCCTGCATTGAGCGATCCCGCAACCCCGAAGCAAAAATCATATGTGATTTCTACTGATCTGTCGCCGGAAGCGAGCCATGCATTGGAATGGACGATCGGTACGGTTATCCGTGATGGCAACGTCATGTATGTTGTATGCGCTTTTGAAGACGACCCGCAGGCAGTCGCCGGTGAGCAAGAAGAAGAACGGCTGCAAGCTCTCGACCAAATGACCAAGCAAGTTTCCAAATTGCTTCGAAAGACAAGACTGCAGGTACATGTTATACTTGAGGCGATCCATTGCAAAACGCCCAAGCACATGTTGGTGGAAATTATAGATCATGTCTCACCGACGCTGGTCATTCTAGGATCGCGAGGACGGTCTGCACTCAAAGGGGTGCTTCTTGGTTCGTTCTCCAACTACATTGTTGAACGCAGCAGTGTTCCTGTCATGGTTGCTCGACGCAAGTTGCAAAAATCCAAGCACAAGGACCTCAATGTGCGTCTCGCTAATAATCTGCATCCAAGGGGATTTGCTCAAGTCAAGATTGATTAGAATGCTTCAGCTTTATTTTTTTTTTAAAAACAATGCTAAGGTAATAAATACACAGTATCGGTTCTTTCTCAAGTGGTCGTAATCGTTAGCTTTTATCCGTTTTAATTCTTCCTCTTCTTGTTTCCCTCCTTCTTCTCCGTCTTTACAGTGCTTTTGTACAAATCCGATAATAAATTATTCATCCGCGCAGTAGGGTTAACGACGGTTTTTGTGCCTGAACTCCAACCGCCAGCCTGCTTATACGTTGCTAATTATTGTTAGTTTCCTTTGCGTATTGCAGAGTCAGAGAGTACATACTTCCAGACTGCAGTGCCTGATTATAGTTCTTGTGCAAGTGCTCGAATGCTTCCTTGTCATTAAACCCATTCACCGGCGTGTGCTGCTGCACATTCGGTTGCTGCTGCTGCCTGGCACCCGACCTTTGCTGCTGCTGCGATGACATGATGTCGAGGAATGTATAAATATATTGTCCCCGTTGTGGGCGATGTTGGTTGTTCTAACTCAACTATGGATGCGCTTGAAATGTGGTGGTGGTAGGGAGTCCTCTAGCCGTGATCAAAGTTACACTGAGAGACTGAAAAAAGCCGCATCCACAGCGGCATGAACAAATTGTGTCGAATGGGCCCAGATTGTTACCCATGGAAATGTTTATCTCGACTTTAAAACGTATTAGATTTTCTTCCAACGCATTCATCACAGGTGTGGATAGAGTTTGTTAAATGAAACAAGCCGACCTTACCTACTTGTACCGAAGTTTCACCAACGCAAAACGGCACATGCCTATAGCTTGTGTCTGAAATTTCAAGGGACTACATTTTTGAAAAGACCAATAGCTGATGCTATCTAGAATAGGCCGACGGTACTACTGGTATATCTATCTGATCAGTATATTCCCAATGCACCCCCGCCGCTACTTGTTTTTCTTTTCCAAGGCGTGCATGTACGGCTGGGCCACTAGCAACCAAAGACCAAAGAAATGACCCCATTGGTTAGTCTACAAGGTTTAGACCACAATAGGGGGAAAATCTTTTAAACATTCAAATACATGAAGCTGCAGAGTGCAGAACCACTCATATGTGGGTCCAAGTCCGTCGAATAATTAAACAACATATTTAAAAGCAGCTATAAAGTTGAGTTTGCAAAAACACAGCCGCGGTGCTGTATTATCTGATCGGATAGTTACAGTTATATTTTCAGCCATACTCATATGCTTTTTCACCACATGATCTAAAAAATCCGCAGTCGTCATGTGCTTGAATCTAGTTTCACTCTTTGTTTTTCGCCGTGCAGGACGAGAGATCCCGGATCTCGAGATAATCTCTGCCGCCCTAAAAAAATTTCAGGGGTCAAACGGACGCACCAACGCCGAATGGTCGCAATCCGAACCATTGAATTCGACTACTGTACAGTACCGTACTTTTTTTCTATAAATGCTGTTTGATTGAAAAAATGCCCAAATAGGTATGGATGATAAAATAACTAATAAAAACAAATAGAGTAAACCACAAAAAACAATAGATTATATAAAACAAATGAACCAGAAAGCCGGTGGGGTCAAAAAAAGAATCTCTTTTGCAGGGGTATATTTTACATGATGATTTCAGGCTTTTCCACATTGCCGGCAATGGTCTTGTGAGGTAGTACACGACCACCATTCACGTAAACCTCGTCCTTAATCTCGACATCGTCACCAAGGACAGAAATGTTCTCTACACGAGCCCATCGGCCGACAGTAGAGTTCCAGCCAACAATGGAGTTCTTGACATATGCGTGTGGCTTAATGTTAGAGTTTGAAAGCACCACAGATCGAGACAATCGAGCACCGGCACCAACAGTGACGTTTGGACCAATGACAACGTTTGGACCAATCTTGGCATCTGGATCAATCTTGGCAGTTGGATCAATCAAGACATTACCGCCGTGCACAAATGGCTCCGAAGATGGGGTCAGCAATTCCGACTGCTTCTTGGCCAACGAGGTCAAGTAAAGGCAGGTACCAGACAAAAAGTCCTTTGGCTGGCCAACGTCCATCCAGTAGCCCTCCAAATCAAACGAGTGGAGAGTACCCTTGGAGGCCAAAGCTGGGAAGGTCTCCTTCTCGATCGAAGTTGGTCGGAGATCAATCAAGTCAATGACAGATGGGTTGAGGATATAAATGCCGGCATTGATTCGGTTGCCGACAAACTCGACAGGCTTCTCGACAAATCGATCAATCTGGGAAGAGCCAGACTTGTGGACAATGACACCATACTTGGATGGCTCGTCAACCTTGGTAGCGACAATGGTACCTTCACCGCCGTGGGCCTTGTGGAACTTGGCGAGATCGGCGAATGGGTAGTCGCAAATGATATCAGAGTTGAGCACAAAGAATGGACTATCGTCCTTGGCCAAAACTTCCTCGGCGAGCTTCAATGGACCGGCAGTGCCCAACGGCTCAGACTCGACAGAGAAGGTAATCTTAATGCCAAACTCCTCCTCGTACTTCTTCAACGTGGCGACCATGACTTCTGGACGGTAGTTGACAGCAAGGACAATGTCCTTGACACCGGCAGCGGCCAGGGACTCAACCTGGTGGAGAATCATTGGCTTGTTACCAAACTCCACCAGTGGCTTGGGCCAGGTGAGGGTAAGAGGTCGAAGACGAGTGCCGAAGCCACCAACAAGAATCAATCCTTTCATAGTGTTTTTGTAGTAGTTGTGATTTTTGTTTGGTCGGGGTGTGCAAAAGAGGATGCGATTAGGGTCGAAGTGAAATAAGGAATAAATAAAAGATTAAACGAGCGACTGGCGGATCCGCGAAATAACAAACAGCAAAGTTGCGTTCAAAGAGAAAAAAAGGAGGAATTGCCAGGGGAGAGGGAAAACCAGGGGGTTTTATGTATGAAAGGGAGGAGGGAGAAAAGGGAGGGAAAAAGATTCCTTGTGTGTGTGAAGGGGAAACCTGGCGGTGTCACAAACGTTAAAAATAGGGAGTTACGTGGCAACCGCACTATGAGAAACTGAACGTCGTCGTCGTCCCTTTTTTTCGCACTGTGAAAAGGACAAACAAGTGTGCGTGCGCACGCGTGAAGAATCCTCAGAGGAATCTGAAAAAATGAAACTCCTGAAATTTCATAGTATTCTAGTATTCTTTCTAGTACATACAGAGTGATTTCTCTCTTCACTTTGGGATATGATACTATATAGCCATCATCATATGACACTCTTTTTAAACACTAAATTTTTGAACAAGATTTGTTACAATACATTAAATTATTAGAGTTGTCTGTGGGTGACGAAATTTTAAAAGGAAAATGGCTGGGCGCAGATGCGGCTGCATCTAGCAGCTTGCATACCAAACGCGCGAGTTTCTCCGGGTACAGTAGACCCAATTGATGCAAATTACCCGGACAGGAAATCTAAAACTTGCCCCCCCCCCTGCCGCACCACCCATTTTGGGAAAGGCGCTTTTTAAATGCATTAATGCATTAATGCATTAATAATAGTTATAAACCTATTGATTTAATTTATTTTATAATCCATTTAAATCAACGTTGCACTCGATTTAAATGAATCTCCCTTTCTCCCCACACTCACGTACTACGCGCCCCGAAAAAACTGTGCATTTTAATTATTTCAACACCATCACCACCTGTGCGTACAGCTGCCCGCCGCGCCATCACCTTACAATTTGCCTCTCTTCACTAGTTCCGCTCTTTCTCCACACTTCTCACTCTCTCTTTCACCACCCACACCCTTTTTTTTATACAAAGCCTGTTTTTGTTCAATTCTCCATCTCCTTATAGTTACATGCCCTCGTACGACAATCTAGCAGGCATCTACTTCGACAGCCAACACCAGATCCTGCCCTTCACAGCAGACAATCCCGCCACTGCCGCTAGCTCCTACGCTGCCGCAAAGTACAAGCAGCATGATCCACAGTACAAGTACCACCGTTCGAAATCCGTGTCACTGTCCAGAGTAGGATCCAGTGCAAACATGCACTCGGGCCTGCTCTGGGACACGTTCCACTCGTCGTCAAACCTTGACATTCCCACCATTGGCGAAGAACAATTTGCTACTTCGCATTACGCACACTTTTCGCAACGGCCACCAACGGTCGCCTTGAACACGCTTCCGCCAGAAATACTCACCCATATTTTGCAACAGGTGCTGATCAGCAGCGACTCTGCAAATTACGAATACCACGATCTGACCAGGAACTTTGCCCGTTTGCTCACCACTTGCTACTCGTTCTATGACGTTGGTGTACCTATCCTCTACCGCCATGTAGCATTCCCGCATTCTAGATCTTTTGACACGTTTAGAAACTCAATCCAAGAAACTGGCTATGGAAATTTGGTCAAAGTGCTGGATTTCTCGGCATTCACTTCGGTGGGATTGGGCAGAAGCGCTAAGATGAACTCTGAGATTCAAATGGTGACATCTACGACTATTGTCAAAGCATTGGAACTATGCCCACGCCTGAAGGAGTGCTTATTTGCTGAGTCGGTCGATATGGATATCGATACTAGGGTACTTGATCAGCTGATTGCGCTACCGTATTTGGACGCTATTGACTTTTGTGGTTCCACCTCCAGCTCACCAACGGGGTTCACAAGCTCTCTCCTTGGGTCCCAGCTGGTGCTCGGCAATGATCCCATTTACAACTTGACGAGATTTTCATTCCATGGGTGCACAGTAGTTCCATCTGCCGTCTATAGCAGGATCTTGCCCAAACTGTGTAATGTGACGCGCCTTGATCTTACCCATACCCAGGTTACCCCGCAAGCCCTGTTGTCCCTACCAGCATCGGCTAAACTAACCCACTTGTCGCTATCGCGATGTGTGCAACTCACATCTAGCGGGTTGGTGAATTTCCTGGCTCTCCACCCTGCTACCCGATACCTTGAATGGCTGAACCTCATGTTTGAGTCGACCAAGCCAGTTCCGCTCAGCCCAAAAGATTTTGACACGATTCTCGAGTATCTCCCTCCATTGACTTACCTCAACCTGCATGGACTTCCGGTGCGAAAACGGCATTTGAGGCACTTGGTAGCCATGGAACTAGAATCGCTCTCGCTTGGCCATGCCGACATTGAATTGTCAATCCTCAAGGACTTTTTACCGCGACTGCCAAAGTTGAAATACCTGGACCTTACTGGCAACCCGTATGTGAACAAATGGACAATTCAGGATTCGCCTACGATTCTCAACTTCAATACCAATGTGGATATTTTTGAATTCTCCTCAGATTTTGTGTACAAGCTGAGGGGAGTAGAAATCGCCGGGTTTTGGAAAGAGCCTGGACGAGCACGACGAGGGTGGATCTATCGAAAGCGCACAAGAGAACAGAAGGGCGAGTCTGCCCCGACTCCGCTCTCACCTGCGACTCGTGGCTTTTCATTCTCCGCATTAGCTCAGGACCGGATGCGGTCAAACTTTCTCACTCAGCGATCTGCCTCTGGTACGATCCCTACAAAATCGGCCCTCATTGCATCCGCCGCCGCTGCTGCTGACATGCCGCCACCTATTGGGCAAGAGCCAAGCTGGGGTCTTGTCTCCCGCAAGGTCAACATGTGTGACATTGGCATTGGTGGAAACATGACCTACGAGGCATGTAAAGAGCGGGGCATTTATTTATATTATGGCTTCCATATTTAACGACCTTTTTTTTTAAAGTTATGACCTTATGTACTTATTTATTCTTAGTACGTACATTTTAATGAATTTGCATCTTTCCGATCGATCTTTCAGGAGTTGTTCACGGCGCAGTGGAGAATCGAGTGGGATATTTTAGATCGATACGCATGACGATCAGGGCACTAAGAGGAATTCGTTGGTGCCAATCAATAAGCACACGGTTTTTATATTTACATACCAACTGTATACTAGTACGGCGTCGCTCAATCTGGCCCTGTGTTCTTGTTAATGGCGTGTACAAGCGTCATTCTATTCTATGAAAATCTATACATGAAAAAATCTAGATGGTGATGTCACCTTTGAGCGATACGTTACTACCGCCGCATACCACCACCACAACTGTGTCGCCAGCATTCAATCCGGCGCGTTCTCTCAAATGTTTTTCCAATACAATTGCCAATGACGCACCACACGCCGGTTCCACCAGCTGGTTATGAGCGTCGAGGTACTTGAGGCACGCCGCTTTGGCCTCGTCGTCGGTCGCTAAGATCGGAGTTACCCGATGCTTATTTCTCATCGCCCAATTGAACGATTCGCTCGATGCATAGGGCGCACCCAGGCTTTTAGCAATAGTGTCGATGCTATCGAGAGTCACGGGCTTGCCTGCTTCGATACTCTTGAACAAGGCCGCCGCACCAGGCACTTCCACCGGCAGCAGCTTCACTTTACTCCACCCGACCTCGTCTACACCTTGTGTAACACCATTAAATAACCCACCGCCACCAACGCTGCAGATAATATGGTCAGGTTCAGCACCTAGCTGTTCTTCCAGCTCCAATACGAGCGTTCGGTGACCTTCCCACACCAGCGGGTCGTCAAACGGGTGGCAGTAAACTGTCTCCACCCCGTCTTTACCTTCCTCCTTCATCAATTCTCGCAAATGAGTATCGGCGTCGAACCATGTTTTCCCTTGCTTGATCAATTTAGCTCCAGTCTGCTCGATGCGCCGCGCCATGGCTGCATCAGTGCCGAGAGGCACGACGACGGTGCACGGCACGCGGTAAGTCGCGGCAGCCACGGCCGCTGCCAAACCAGCATTGCCTCCTGAGCTGCTGTATACTTGTACAGGGCCTGTGGCGGAGATGAGTTTAGTGCGGATGAGATGGCCAATGCCGCGGGACTTGAACGAGCCGGAAGGCTGGGTGTTTTCGAGCTTGAGGTACACCTGCAGCCCGGTCTGTTCGGAGAGCTCGAAGCTCTTGATGAGAGGCGTCTTGGAGTATGGGTCTGGTAGATGGCGCTCGCCTGTAGATTCTAGTGTCATGTCGTTGATATTTCACTGTCGTGTGTCGCAGTTGGAATACAGGCCCGTAACCACATTTTTATGTGCGGAACGCGCAGTCCGCGTCGCGGCTCAGATTTATAATAACTAGCGGATAAACATTCCGCCATGGCACGTTTACTGTCAAAAAAAGAATACATGTATATGCGCGATAAACTCAATTTCTAGATATCAATCTGATATTTTCCCTCTCACTTTTTGTGTTTCTGCGATTATAAGCCTGTCACATGTACGTTTCTCCACTCTTCCACTGCGCCGCAAGCGGCGTACAGTGCTCGAGCCGCAAAACCTCCAATAATATATCTCAGAGATTCCCTGGTGCATTACAATCTCGTATATCAATTACGTGAATCATTAGCCACCTTTCATAACGAAGCCGTTACTGGTGTGCCAATGGACAAAAAACTGTCTGAGTCCAATACTCTTCACGCTAGCATCTGCTTCATCATACTTCAACCTGTCCTTCGTCTTACTATCATGAAGCAACACAACCCCCACGGCCGCATTTCTCCATCTACTCTTCTGATACAAAAGTCTTCCTCAGCAACGCAAATAATAAGAATGTATGAAATTGCCTCACCCCGAGTTAGCCTCGGACAACCCTGAGTTAACATGGCACCAGCCGCATGCCTCGCACGCACAGCCTAAAAAGACCCTTCGGGAATCTCCGCATCGTCCTGTCTTCTTCCCCCACATTTTTCCTGATCTACAACTGAACGATTGCGAGCGACACAGCATCATCGATAGCGTTGCTCAAGTATATATATATCTGCCCATTCCCCTTCTTCTAAAATGTCCTCAAACTCAACTTCAAACGACCAACCACCCCAAATGAGACTACGACCAGCGCTTTTCATCTGCGACATCCAGGAGCGGTTCCGATCGCACATCTTCGGCTACGACCAAGTCATCAACACGTACGTTATACATAAAAGAACATCAAGTACTAACACTATCAGAGCCGGGAGATTATTGAAGGCAGCACAGATTCTCAAGTTGCCGACATATGTGACGACGCAGTCGCGCAGCAAGCTCGGCAACACCGTCAACGAACTCGACATTTCCCGCGCAGTGCTCAATTGCGACAAGTCCAAGTTCAGCATGATGTGCCCTGAGGTAGCCCAGAAGCTGCCGCCAGGTATGCCCGTCGCGCTTGTCGGCATTGAGGCCCACGTCTGTGTATTGCAAACGACGCTCGACTTGCTCAAGAAGGGCCACGAAGTGTACCTCGTTGCAGACGGCATTTCCAGTGCAAACCCGGAGGAGAAGGCTATTGCGCTGCGGCGATTGCAGAACCAAGGTGCGTACGTGACTACGAGCGAGAGCTTGCTGTTTGAAATCATGGGTGACGCCGGCATTGACCAGTTCAAGCAGGTGTCGTCGCTCGTCAAGACTGAAAAGGAAAACACCAAAAGCTCTCTAGAGATTCTCGCTTCAAAGCTGTAAAATCTCTTTTATTTATCGCCTGCCATTCGCCACGTACATCCTTGAGCCGCACAACTGGACTTCCGTGTTATCCGTACTGCCATCTCCCTCGTTAGACGCTAGCTATACTATTCGATGGACAGCGGAGTGCTAAAGCATTATTTTTTCTACGGGTTTCACTCACTGGCATAAACTTCTCAATCAGCCCTTTATATTGCGGCTGCATGCATAAACTATGTACAATCCCGTTTCAAATCAAGCCATTCTCGATTTCAAAATCTCCGAGTCCTTGCCGAAAATCTCTGCAAAATCTAGCTCGACATCCGTAGACCGATCGTAGCCCAGCTTATCGGCGTCATGCAGCGCCGCAAGCAACTGCTCGTCGCCGTACTGTCCAGACTTTCGATGTTGCATTGCCGGCTCCTTATCGAATGCAATGCGCGCAGTATCAATGACCATATTGGCAGTCATACCCCACAGATTATTCCAGCCATTTTCACCCACTTCCTTCTGCTTCCTAATCGTTCTAAACCAGTGCTGGTTCCACTTCAACCCGCCCCAATTCACTTCCTTGCCCTTATACCACCCGACGGGTCTGTCCTCCAGGAACCTATTCAACGGCGCACTGAAAACCTCACGCACCTCGGGGCTCGGCTTGCCCATATGCAGAATGGTAGGCAGGTCGGTGAGGTGGTCGCGGCCGGGCGTGTTGTCGCTGAGAAACGCTACAGACGGACGCACCGCTAGAAGATTTCTCGATAGATACGCCGGCAGTGTCGTCAAGTGTTCTAAAGTATAGCCCTGTTGAGCCAAAACGTCGTTATCGCTCGACAGGCCGATCTCTTCCTCGGTCTCCCGTCGTGCAGCCTGGTACGGAGTTTCGTCGACGTTATCTACTTTCCCACCAGGCAATGCTGCGTGCCCTGCAAACGAGGTCATGTCTGTCGACCGCATTGTGAGGATTGACGACAGATCGCCGTACTTGTTGCCGTACAGTATGACGAGCACCCCGGCCCTTCGCGTCCACGGAAGCTGATCCCACACTGAGGGCCTTACTGGAAATGCTCGAAGTCTTGCTAATGCTTTAATAGATGCTTGATTCATAGCTTTGTCTTTAGTTCGGAATCAAGCTTTGTCTTTAGTTCGAGGTGTATAATCTTGGTCGTGTAGAAATGCTTGTGTGTTTGTGAGTTCAGCGGACAGGCGGCAGAGGTGGTGTGATGATGTACACAACAAAACGTACGACGCAGCCGCAGAACAAGGCAACTAGAGAGAGAGCGGGAAAAATAAATTTTAAGTTCCAATGAAGGGCGCATTGATTGCGTCTTTAAATGCCCTTGCACGTACAGGTCCCCATCCAATAATATCTTCCAGTGCATTATTATTGTCTTCGCAGTGTATCACAGCGTTGCGTAGAGACCCATACGTGCTGACCAGCGTCGCGGCGTTGTTCTTGGTGAGCTCCCGCACACCCGTGATTGTATCATTGAGCTGGTCCTCGTAAGCAGTCTTCACCTGGCCCATAATTGCCCTCGGCTGTGCGGTATCCTGCAGTTTCAAGTATCGCAAAACCCGCGCCGCATCTTCGTAGTTCCACACAACGTAGAGCGTCAAGTTCTGGTACAGTGCCAGTTTCGTCAACTCCTGCACTGACGTGTCCACCCCGCTGTCGTCTTCCTCGATGAGCAACATCAGAATGCGCAACTCAAAGTCTTTGCCGAGGCTGGTGATCCTGCTAAGGATATATTCTGGGCGCACACGGTGGTACTTTAGCTGCAAGAACAGTACGCATGTTGTTGGCCCTGTCACAAAGTCTGGCACTATCGGCTCATACGTACCGGGCATGCGCAGGTACTCCATCAGCGGATTCTTTTTCTGGCGCTTGTTGATGACGATTTTCGAGAGCCCTTCTTTGCGTGCAGTGTAGCTTTCCACTGGTTGATTGTTGGTTACTGGTGTCGATGCAGGTGGCGCAGAGGAGGACGGCTTGCTAGAACTCTGCTGCGTGGGCGGTGTCGGTGAGGCCGTCGGTGCTGGTCGCTTCTTTGTCGAGGAAGCACCAGCCGCTGCGTCATACAAGGCATCAGCACCGGCGAGAATGCCTGCCAACCTATCGGCATCCATGGTGTACAGGAGCTTAGACGAGTAGATTGCAAGTGGCAATCACGAACTGGGCGCGCTCGCGTGCGGGACCAAAACGCGCTTCTTGCCGCAGTGCGGCTCATGCGAGTTGGTGATCCAGCAACTATAATTTACTCATCCTTTGGAGATTCAGGCTAGGAGTAATAATGGGGAATGCCCGTATATGATATAATTGCCCAAAGCATGTTTATTTGGTAATGTCTGTTTTTCTGCGTTGGGCCGTGGTGCGAACTAGGCGCCGAATGCCGGATGCAAAACCACAGTAACAACCAGAAAGGGCTTACAAGTCTTCTAACGAGAGGGAAAAAAAATAAATCTAAAACCATCAAATAAAATATATATGCTCATGTTATCAATATGCTACTCGACACCCAGTTTATTCCTCCGACTCCAACTCGGTAAGGTCAACATCGTCATCATCGACTCGCTGAAGGAATGGTTTGATCTTCGCGTCGTGATATGGAGCCTTGGTGTTTCGGTGTGGATTTCGGCGTGTGACCTTGTCAAAGTAGTTCTTGTATGCATTACCATCGTAATTGCCGATAGGCGAGTTAATGAAGAAATCAGAAAGGCCAAACGAATCGGTGATACCAATAGCGTTCTTTCGCACAGCCTTGTTCAAATCATTGATATAAGTAGTGATCTTCTCTACATCGCCGGCGTTGAGGTAGCCCGAGCTCAAGAACGACGCAGCGTCGTTCTCAATAGACCACAAACCAAACAAAACGGCAAGCTCGTGGAGCACTGGCTTGACAGAGCCTAGCGCCTCAGAATCGATAGACTGGAAGAATGCTCGGATCAAGAAAAGTCGAGTGTGGATTCGCGCAGTCTCGAATCGCTGCTGCGAAAGCTCCTCAAATGCTTGAGTCTGGTTGAGACCCTTGTTCTTGGTCAAGTCCACATAGGCATCAACGGCAGCGTTGATAGCTCGAGCAGACGCAGCTTCCCATGCCTCAACCAAGACGCTTGGCTCCCGAATGTCTCGACCGTTGAGCTTGGTGTGAGCAAGGTCGTTGGATCGCTTAATATATGCAAATGCTTCGCCAACTGGTCGGCCCTCCCGAGCAGCAAGGCCAGACAGAATGAGTGCACGGCCTGTGGACAAGGTCAAAATGTTGTTATCACCTTCCCATGTGCACTGGACAACCCAATCATTGTAGCCCTGTCCGAAACCATTGTAGCCAGAGTAACCGTGTCCGCCACACGCCTGTCGCGACTGGTCAATAATCTCAGCAGTTGCCCAAGTGGAGAACGCCTT
Source organism: Blastobotrys indianensis (assembly GCA_030558855.1). Taxonomy (NCBI): domain Eukaryota; kingdom Fungi; phylum Ascomycota; class Dipodascomycetes; order Dipodascales; family Trichomonascaceae; genus Blastobotrys; species Blastobotrys indianensis. Next base: position 54,984 of record JAKTQK010000018.1, read on the forward strand.
GAGCCCAGCAGAAATCTGGAAAAGCTCTTTTGAGTCCTCGATAGCTGATTGCATTGCAACCTTGTTCTTTGGATCAGTCTTTTCAAGCTTCTTGATAGTCTTGTTGTAGAATTTGTTCAGCTCCTCAGCACCAGCTCGCATGGCAAACGTGTAAGCAAGACGAGGAATCAATCGACGCTGGTGATACGTGTAGTCCAACAATCGAGTTTCTGGCTGCCCTGGGGTACTAGAGAACTGACGTCGAATAGCAGCATATCGAATCGCAATGGTCAAGAATCGCTGCGACACCATGACAGAGTCATTGACCATCATGACTCGGCCACCGATCAAAGCACCGTAACTGAGCTGATTGAGAGGAGGCTCAGTGACATTACCGTCCCGGTCGACCTTAGAGTATCGCATGAGCATAAACTGACGTGGGATTCGTACATTGTTGAACTGGATCCAACCGTTGTCGATACCGTCTCGGCCCATCTTCTTACCAATGTCACCAATTGCCACACCAGGCTTGAGAGAGTGATCGTGGGTATTTCGCAATGGAACGACAAACATCTTCACACCGTGATCCTTGCCATCAATCTTGAGTCGAGCATATACCACTGCGTGGTTGGCGCTGTGTGCAGCACCGCCAATCCACCACTTGGTAGCAGCAGTGTTTGGAGTGTTAATAATAAACTCATCGGTGGCCTTGTCAAGAGTAGCGGTGGTCTCCAAACCAGCGACATTAGAACCGTGGCCCATCTCAGTCATGGCAAAGCAGCCAAAGAAGTTCTTGAGCTCGCCCGAGCCTTTCTGCACCCAGTACATCAATTGCTCGTCGGTACCCGATCCTCGTAGGGAGCCAAAGAACAAACCGAAATGGACACCAGCTCGTGTACCAGTAGCAGCGTCCGCTAGATTAATAACCGAAAATCGTCGCTGACTTTCTTGCTCGTCCGGGTTGGCCAGAATCATCTTTGTGATGGCACCGACTCGCTCGAATGTGAGTTCACGCTGCTGCTGGTATGTCAAGTCATACTGATCATCGTTCTGGAAAATAGGATCCCGTTCGATCGAGAGCATGATCTGCTCATTGAGCTCCGTCTGCTTCTGGCCGCCATAGAAGTAGTAAGTGAGATCTCTGATGGGGAAGCTTGTGCTCGCTCGTTCTTGGGCCAGCAGCGTAGGCGGCTCTGTGAATGTGTTGAGCGTTGGCTGATTCAACATTTGTGTAAGTGTGTATATATATGTACAGTCTTTGAAGTATACCGCCGGAGAAGGAAAGAATTCAGAAGACGCGGGGCGGCGTATATTTATAAGAAAGATCAAGGACAAGCTCAACCGCACAAGACAAAAAACGCAGGTGTTAAATCACAAGCGGAGGATAATGCCGAGGCACATCTCCCCCACAGAAAATCAGATGTGTGGGAGCGGCGGCGGCGGCGCGCGGCGCGCCAAATGCCTTTGCACCTTGCTAGGTCACATGTGTCGACAGGTTATGAGCCCAAACTGAGTCCGGTTCGGTGCGCTGGAAATGTTGAATTTCAGATGGGCGCCGGCGGGTTCATATGGTCGGCAACGTCATCATATGCCTTTGGTGATCCGGGGAAATCCATCTCCTGTCTATCTTTTTTTTTGTATCAGATTACTTTCCCCCGCATGATTATCAGATGTTTTCAACCTTGTTTATATTGTATCTAATACTGGAAACTCTAACCGCATGCATTGCCTGCTCTTTCACATTCAGGTTTTGCAACTGACAAAGCTGAGAAACATTACTTCGTCTTGCCTACTAAAATGCTGTCTATTCCTAAGCATATGACAGATTGGTTATTCGCACAGCTCGAGGGGATGGAGGAGCTGGAAATGATGCAAATGATGGTTGTGTCGGGGGCGGCTGCGCAACCATATTGAACGGAACTGGCGTAGGCGGTATTGGTCGAGAATGTGCTGCAGGAATACCCGTAAACCCTATTATGCCGGGGCTCGGACCGGGAATGGGCTGATTGACGACGGTAGAGCCGGACAATTGTGCCGGTGCTGGTGCTGGTGGTGCTGAGTTTGATTCTGCAGGCACTATTGGGCCCTTCGGCTTTGAAACCTCGCTCTGATTCACAGATTGGGTTTTTTGGTCTTGAACACTGGGTAATGGGGTATTGCTTGATCCGGAGTTCAGATTACTCCTCACTTCTCGTAAACGATCTCGCAGCCCGAACGAGGGCTGTTGCAGGGCACTCAGTCGAGCTGCCAGTGCATCTCGTCGTCGAACTCTTTCCCCTTTATCCACCGAGCTTGCGGCATTGTCGTTATTCAACCAATTACCTACCACAGGCAATACTGTCAAGGTATCCCGTACCTGTGATCTGACAGCGGCAGATCGTGATGGTAGCGGCGGCTGACCAGGCTCAGGGCGCGAATGCAAAATGAAATAGGGATCAATAATATCCCTCAATCTTGCCGGCACATCGACTTTATGGTTCATTGGATCTTCTCCGTCGCAGCCGCAATCATCTTCAGTTCGCGGAGGCGCCGCATTGGCACGGCGCTCTGGAAAGTTGTCTTCAGACCTGAAGGGAGAAAATAATCGACTTGCTATGGTTCCCACTGGCATTTAGATAGTATTGAGCAATCTAAGTTTTTCTCGAGCTGGTAGATGATAAGGTGAGCAAATTTAAGCAAAGCGCCAAATGTGTGATGGCAAGAAGATCAGTGAGGCTATGTCTCAAGTATAGTGTAAGCTGGGTGCCAGACCACATCAATGAACACACTGTAGACTAACAAGGTCTCTGCAGAACATTCATCTCAAAAGCAAACATTTTCCTCTTTCGTGGATTCTTTACGTATTTGAAGGATCTAGGGGTGCCTGTAATCCCATTTTAAAAAAGAAGTCGTGAATGAAATGCATCGGTTCTGACGCTCTGGTGCGTTTTTCATGAGCAAGTTCGAGAGTCGGATGTTGAATAGCGCCAGATATAACGTCGTCCAATGGAGACCGCGCAAGTGGCTGCGGTAGAGGCAGCAGCCGCTGATCGCCGTCGAAATATCTAGGTGCGTTCAAGTTGGCAGTACCATCGTAGCTGGTAACGTCGGTGTCAAGTGCATCCGCGGGCGTTTGCTGCTGCTCATAAAACAACTTGACAAGATCTTTATAACGCGGACCCAACTTTCGCAGTGTCTGGTGAAGGTTGCCAATCCCATAATTGACTCTGCCCTTTAATGTTTCAAAGATCATTGCTTGAGTTGCATCTCGAATTAAGGACCAACTATCTCCTCGTGCGATACCTTGGAAGATTGTGTCTGCAATGACTTTCGATAGATAGCGCTGACCAGAACTTTCATAGTGCCACATTGAAGCATGCATAAAATGCCAGCTAACGTTGACAGTTTCGTCGTCTTCCACCCGCACCAAAAGCCTACTGGTGCAGCCTTCAGTGAGACTGCCTTGACGAGGATACTTTCCTAGGCTATCCTGTGGAGCAGAGTCAACGGCCGACTTGTTCAGTTTGTGGCAGTATGAATTTTTATGGCAATAGAATGCTTTGTAACACCACATGCCATTCTTTCTCTTAACAGAACAAGATCTGTAGCCCACTACTAGAGAGATTGAGTCCATAAACGCGACAAACTCATCACGACTCGCAAAAATGAGTCTGACGGAATCTGCAGCAGTGTGCCGATGCAGCTGTGCCTCTGTCAATGGAACAGATCGCGGTGAAGCAAGGGAAAGTGCAAATCGGGAAAGTCTGACATCGTCGGGTACTGAGAGCATTTCAATTGCATGAGCAGGAAGCTGGGATAAATCCTCGTGAGCGGCTTCTATTGGAAATTGGTCTTTGTCTTGGTCGAGTGACTTGGGTTTCTCATATCTTCTATCATGATATACATCGTTCCAGCCCATCCCTAGTCGTTTAAAAATCAGCCTTCTTGCACCTTTGGCATAATCGGGATTTACTTTGAAGACTTTGGCCGCCAAGGGTTTCATCGTTTCTAGTATACTGTCCCACGAGCCTCGACTAATTAAGCATTGTAGCATATCTTCTCGTATGCGCTGGGGGATGGCATCTTCGTCACCATGGCTCTGCATATCCGCGCTTTTATCATGACGAGTATGGCCATAGTACCATGTCACCGCCACACTACCATCCTCTTTAGTAAATTTAGCCAAAATCCGACTAACACAGCCTTCTTTCAACCCGCCTTTTATCCAGCGATGCTTGAGTTTCTTACCAGTTTTGACCCCAATTTCATCCACTGTAACGCGCTTCTTGTTGCAATAGCCATTTTTGAAGCAATAAAATGCCCGATAAGTCCAATTATTGGACCCAGTACCCTTCTCTTTCTTGGTTGAACAGCACTTGTAAGGGTTGACTAAAGAAATGCAGTCAATGAATTTATCAAACTGATCTCGATCGCCAAATCTCAAAAACACATGTGAACAGCTGTTGTCTTCTGATCCCTTATCTCTGACACCGTCATTCGGGCTACCTAGTCGCAATGCAATTTGAGAGAATACTGAGTTAAGATGGTCTGCTCCCTCATCAGCAGCAGCCATAGCGTATGGCACTCTGTCGCGTGTGCTCTGCGAGTGTGGGGTCGATATCAACGTCCACAGCAACGGCGGTGGGCTAATGCGCACGCTCACGCGGTGGGCTTGTGAAACCAGGGGGTACCCGATATGAGAAAGATTGTCTCAAAACTACACACGGCCATCTACCGTAGGCTGCTTTTTTTTTCACCCATATAGAGCAAACCACCTAAATCTATCACAATAAGAAAGGCTCGAGTATCTTTTTAATAGCATGTCATTGTTACTAGCATAAGTCTATCATCATCATCTCAGCGAGCCGCATGGTGCGGCTTTCTGCTCATAGCATCTTGAATCTAGGAGCTGTGCTTCTTGTACAAAGTAGCGGTGTCCAATACGGTGTTGTTGTTGGAAGCCACAAACTCGTGTGTGAGGTGAGTGCTGTTGTGGACAGTTACTCGAGACCAGCCATAAGTATCGTCAATTCCGAATGCAAGGCCGGCAGGGTTGTTATTGCCACTAATGGACTCTGTACCGTTGTAGTGTCCTGCAATACCGTTGACCAAATACCAAGGAGCTGATGGATTGTTCATGCCATTCTTGTCCACTTTACCGTTGTACGTTGGGTTAATTCGCTCGTAGTTGTGCACATGGCCGGTGAAGATGACATCAACACCTGCATTGTACAGAATCTTCTCAAAAGCCGTCTGGCAGTCGGTACACAAGTTCTTCGTTTTCTTAGCAGCATACCATGGTCGATGGCCAGCAGCAATTACCCAAGGGGTTTGGGATCGGTCGACGGCCTTCAAGTCGTCGGTGAGCCAGTCAACTTGAGCATTAGAGGAAGAGCCAAACGGACCAGTGTCCACACCTTCGGATCCACCGTCAGCATCTGGAGAACTGATGCCCTTTCCGAGGTCTGTTTCGGTGTCATAGACGACAAAGTGGATATTACCATAGTTGAATGAATACCACATGTTGTCCGTACCACCAGATTCGGCACTTGGCATCCGCCAGTGAGAGTTGTAGCCGGTGAAGTTGTTCTGGCCAGCAGGGCAGATAGACGAGTCGTATTTACCGGTGCCACCGTCGTCGCAATTAGCTTCGTGATTACCTGGTGAAACCATGTATGGAACTACACCGCTGATTGCTGAGGTCTGGTTGTAGAATGTGTTGAGTAAAAGCTCATATTCCTGGATGCCGGCATCGATGTTTTCTGGGATGTAATCAACCAATTCCTCGCTCAACCAAGCATCGGCATAAGCGATATCACCATTGTGGAAGATAAAGCTGAAGCTATCGAGCTCTGATTGCAACGAATCGATGGTGTCGTGAGTAGATCCTTCATCCAAGCCCAGTGGACCCATAACACCCATGTCAGCAATATACGCAAATGACCATTCAGGCTGTGCACCGACAGTGGGCGCAGTAGTGAACTGTCGCACAGTGTTAGTGATATCGCCTTCAATTTGGTAGTAGTATGTTGTACCAGCAGCTAGCGTGGAGAGCTTTACATGGTTACTATAAGTAGTGGAGGTGGAGTAAGTCTGAGAAACACCAGTTGCCTGCTCATTCAAATTACTGGCGGAAGTGCCAAATAAGATGGTAGGTGTAGAGACCTCATTAGGAGTGTTAAAGCTCACAGCCATATCATAGTCGCCAGCAAGGGCCAAACGGAGCTGCGAGACTTCAACGGTACCTGACCGTCGGCAGTTGACAGCTGCGGCGAGCACCGTATTTGCGAGTGCCACAAGGGTAGCTAACTGAACTGCAACCATTATTATTTGAGTATATCCAAGTTTAGCAATGGGAGAAATGCTGCAGGCTTTATACTTTCGGAATTTTGGAATTGGCCAAGGAGATGGCAGTCTGTGCTTGTAACATTACTTGCGGCTGCAAGCGATATTTCACCTACACTGTACTATATTGACCTTCATGCACTTACCCCTCCTATTCGTCAAATAAATGGGCTTAACGATAAAGTGCCTATACATGCATATGCGAATCAATATTTGGCCGTAGCTCAGATGCGGGCAACATTGAACTCCGTCCAAGTTGACATGGCGGCAATGATAGCACCAATATCGGCCATTGCTCTAAAAGCGGAAACTAAAATCTCAGATAAAACCGTCAATAATTTCACATTCGATGCCGTGCTGGAAGGGCTGGACTGATTCAGGAACTGTTTGTGATACGCGGCAGCTCATAGGTTGAGCATCACGTCGGGCCAATGAGACTTTGATTCCTCGAAAACGTGCTGGAGCGAGTTCTCGCTCAGTCTTCGCAAAACACGCGCAGCATCGAGCAGATCTAGAAAACGCAGACGCATGTTCGGATGCAGTACTAATAATAAAAAGCTTGATCTGAACTTTATCACAATGGAAGCTGCATTAATCAAATTGGATATTGAATGAAGGCTATTGGACAGTAAGCTCGTCACAACCACCCCCCACAGCCGCGCTCGCCGCTGAAATACTGACATTGGAGCGAGCTTACGTAGCAGTGGCTACTACTCACCGTTACCGGCTCAAAAGATGCTGAGATCGCCAATTCAATTCAAAATTATTAAACAAGCAGAGCCAGGTCCTATAGGTGGATCGACGACTCACTGGCTAACAGGAGTTTTTGGAAACACGTGCTTGATAAATACAGTACGTAAAGCGTCAATAGCACCAGCTCGCCAATTATTCTGATTATTAGTGTTACAAATGCGCAGTCTTAAGCATACAAGAAATATACAACTAGGTAATTGGCTTGGAGCATTAATCGACTGTCACCATTTGATGTCAGGCAAAAAGTGATGCCGGGCCAGCATGCGGCTTGTAGAGCAATGCAGCATCTACTGAGCACGCTCTCATTCTCCATTGAATCAAAACATTTAGTGTATTACGCATATCATATTGACTCAAAATAACTCTCGCGTCTTTAAATCCCGAGATCATTTCAGAACGTTTTTACGCAATCCTGATGGTAGAAATTTAGCAATGTAGCTCGTTGCTGTGATTTGTGTACTGAAACATATCAGGACATTGTTGACAAAATGTTGAATTAGGTGATTAAATTAAATTAAAGGTAAACAAGAAAGAGAGGTAATAACTTTTGATGAATGTCAAGGCATCGAATAAATAGCGTCGTTGTTTGTTGTAGAGATGCTTTACATAGCTCGCAATGGTCGAGCGCCATCATTCTTCATAGTGGAAGGCAAGTTGCTCGAGCTTGTGAACATAGCATTGACGTTCTTGCTTTGTGGGTTCTCGAGCGCGAAGAGAGCCTTGAAGCCCTTCTTGATAGTCTTGGACATGGACTTGATCGAGTCTGTGGACTTGATGGAGTTGGCAGAGTGGTATGGAGAAAGGCCGTTTGGATTCATTTTTTTGTAAGTGTGAGTGATTGGAGTTTGTGTTTGTAACTGATCCTTGATGTGATTGATAGTGATGATAGACGTGAATGAGGATTTGAAGAGCCCTTTATATATTCAATCGGAGACCTATATTTGTTTAGCAACAGCTGCAACACATTTTTCTAGATCAAAAAAATCTTTCAAATGTTGTCACGAGGCTGAACACATTTGAACATTGTCTAACAATGAAAGAGACATTTTTGGTCCGAAATAGAGCGGCTGTGGGCATGAATGGTGCGGCAGTGTGCATAAGGCTTCGCTGTCCGAGCCGACGAGCGAAATTTTCTCGCGCGGCTACTCCCGGCAAAGCACGGTAAACCTCGGCGAATGTGGCTTCGAGAAAGAACTTTCATGCATGCATTGCAGAAATTGTTCCTGGAATAGAGGAAAATTTCCGGCATCCGGTTTACAAAGCATATTGTTACATTTGAGCATGTCATGTAACATGCCATGTATAATTGGAAATAGCGAGAAGCTTACCAATTGTCATTTGACCCTTGACCGCCGTCCCTGCACCGCCTGGTGCCACGGAAATGTGCCGAACATCAACGTGTATTTTCTTACATTTAACGATTAAGATTAAAAATTAAATGACTAGAGCGGTTAGCCGTACGACCCGTCAGAAACTGGTGACCAAGGATTGCTACTGCCGCCTAGGTACAGCCAATACATCTTTCGGTTATGCAACAAGGTATAGTCTACTGGTGCGCTCTATAGCAACAGGCGACTCACTAAATTGAAGAAGTCGTCTGGAATGTCGAAGGCTAAGAGTCTGGGGCAATCGTCTCGTTAACGTACCGCCACACGTATGCAGTGTGCAAAATACAGGGTCTTAATGAATGGTCCCTGAGTTTAAGTTAGGAGAGTCGTCATGAAAAATACCTTTATTCTGTGTCATAAAGCTCGATATCTCAAGCAGAATCCGCAGAGCTTCGTCATCCCCAATCGTTTCACCGCCTATTGCTGCTCTATTATATGCTTGCGATAGCTTGAGTGGCATTTGGAGGTGCGCCACTTTTCTCTTGACAGCATTTATTGATCGTGAAACTACCAATGCATTGAACGAAGTGCCAAGTGGGGTGCCATGGTAAAGTTTGCCGACATAGGCCATAGCGGGTTTGACGCGCGTGATGAAGTCCATCATCTCTTCCCCTGTGTTACAGTTCGCACCTTGAGAATAGATTTTCTCAATTTCGCGGAGCATGCTCATTGATCGCTCGTGTTTGACTCTATTCACTTCCTCTTGAACTCGCTGCATGAAATCCGTCAGCCCAAACATGTATGCGTACATGGATAACACTTGAGAAACATCCGGCGGGGAGAGTTTAACGACGATCTCGGGCATGAACACGTTGGCGTAACATAACTTGTGAAGCTTCAGTAGTCGAAATCGAAGCTGCCCAACATCGTGAGAGTCTCGAAATACTTGGTGAAGTTGCACGAGCCGGAAATGAGCGAAGGCTTCATAGTACTGTGCTATCTCGTCCTTTTGAGCACCCTCTGGTACCGCTTGTCTCTTACCTACCTTCCATGTCAATAGGTCATCATGCTTGATACCATAGAAAAACTGCCTTGCATCGTCGCAGTCAATCTCCCAGGCAAGTCGTTCTACTCCGCTTTTTAGCAGGGTCGATTGCAGCCGGGTACTCAAATCGTCAGTATCATAGAGCTTCCACTTGAGTAGACTAGAAATTTTCGCGAGATCGAATTGATCGATTAATTCTGGAAAGCTTTCAGCTGTTTTCTGCTCCCGAGTCATGGCACTGCTGTTGATAGTATCTGATTCTTGAGTGATCAGGTGCGGTAGGATGATGGAACGCGATTTGCTGATGCGATCGTACCTTGTAAGCTCCGACCCGCCGATCTGTTCAACCACATTCCAAACGTCATCATCAACGACTTACCGGCTATTTGTCAACAGCTGCCCATACCGTTTGTTCCTTTTACAACGGAAGGAGCTAAACCAAACTAAACAGGTTCATAAAGTACAGGTTCGAAAGTCTGCAAACCTGACACAATAGTGTGCCTGGAAGGGTCTAGACCCGTCAAGTGCGGCTTTATCAAGTCTTGACGAGCTACGAGATGACGACGGCGACAGCCATGTACTGCTATAATACAACTCCATCTGTTAAATCGAGTCCTTTAGTGGCTTCATCTACCTCAGGACTAATTCCATAGAGCATTGGTCTTCGTCAAAAGAGTGCGACCTAAAACGGCATTGCCCCAAACTGAGGATTAGAAGTCGCTAGTACTGCTGCTATGCACAATATCGAAGCAAGGCATATTCTGAAAGAATTGCAGCTAATCAAGTTATCTTTTGAACAAATCATCGTATTCACTGTTCATGAATAGCGGTATGTACCGGTAGACCTGAGTCAATGGCTCGGGTGGAGTTTCCCGCGCAGAACTGTTCCCCGCGTCATGCACTATATCAGCCGTCCGAGATAAGGCACTGTGACAGAACAGAACCGGTGCTTCTAATTTTTCTGAACCTTTCCTTGTCGTGCCATGTATACTAGTTGCAAAGGACTTCTGACCCAATGTTATTGGATTTAGTGCTCGCTGTTACTCGGGAACCATTGGTTCCATCACTGGTTGGATTGGTTACTGCGCTTCTTTGGTACTATATAGTCTACCCGCTCTACTTTGCACCCCTTTCGAGAATCCCAGGACCAAAAATTTCAGCCTTGACATCTTATTGGATATTGTATCAAACGTGGAACGAGAAAAGAATTCGGCTTACTCACAAACTGCATGAAAGATACGGTGGTGTGGTGCGCCTAGGACCGAATGAGGTGTCCATATCTGACCCTGAATTGCTCAAACCAGTGTATATTGGCAACTACGACAAGTCGCCATTCTACGGCCAGTTCGGAGCATATGGCCAGTTCAACACATTCTCATCCCTTACAAAGGATGCACATCTCAAACGCCGAAAACATTTGACCCGTCTATACTCCAAGACTACAATCGCATCTAGGCCGGTAGAAAGCATGACTCAAAAGCGGATTGACGACACAATGAAAATTATTCGCGCAAATGGAGGTAATACACTTGATGTGTATAATACATTTCATGCACTCGCTATGGATACCGTCACAGGGTTCATACTTGGCCCCGACGACGGTACGAACTTTTTAGTAACTCAAGACTACACAATGATCGAATATTACCGACTGCAATCTGCAATGTGGTTCTGGACAACACTGATGCCAAGGTTCTATGACATGGCGTTAGATAAATCAACCAAAGACGCGGTGACTACTATTGCTTCATGGTGCAAGACTATTACATTACGGAAGGTAGACGACCCGGCTTTGGGGACTGTGGTAGACCAGCTGAAAAAGAGCGGCAGGACGGATCTGGAGGCCTGCTCCGAATCCCAAGATCACACTGCTGCCGGTCACGAAACTACCGGAGTGACGCTTTCCTATCTGATCTATCATTTGTCACAACACCCAGAACTTCAGGACAAGCTTTTCCTCGAGCTCGATAATGCTTTTGGTGGAAAATTGGAAGAGCAGGTCCCATTCAATGAGGTGGATGAACTACCGTACCTCAACGGCGTCCTCATGGAAACGCTGAGGCTCTACTCGGCTATTCCCGGTGCTGAGCCACGAATTGTACCTGCTCAAGGATTGGTGACAAAAGCAGGTTTTATTCCTCCTGGTACAATTATTTCCATGCAGCCATGGACAATGCACAGAGACCCTGAAGCATTCCCCGAGCCCGAGAAGTTTGATCCGGGGCGCTGGTATGAGAGCGATGCCGAGCAGCTGCGAAAGATGAACAGGAACTTCACCGCTTTCGGTGCTGGAGTTCGAATGTGTATCGGTATGAACCTTGCTATGCAAGAAATGAAACTTATTACCGCGAATATCTATCGAGAGTTTTCGACCTCAATGTCTCCCGGTTTTGACGCAGAAAGCGAAATGCTCATCATGGATAAATACACCACTCATCCAAGAGGTCACTCTTGTCCCATAATATTTAAAAAGCGCAACTTATAATGTATAAAGACTTATGATATATATAATCTCCCGAAATCGCTTTAGCAAATGTCACTTAACGCTGGAGCTGGAAGTTAGGTACGGTACGGCTGAAGCAGAAAAAAAATTCAGCCGTGCGGTCTGCGCGCTGATCCAAAGACAGAAAATTTCAGATCCCATGAATCCACCTTACAGAATACTCACAAATGGCTCCAGCTGAAGCGAATAAGAGCGAGCTGTTCGTACAGGCCCTGCCTGAAGATGCCTCTACTGAAGAGTTGACGAGCTTCTTCTCGGATTTGGCCCCTGTGAAGCATGCAGTTGTGGTGATGCAGGCGGGCACAGAACTTTCGAAAGGTTTTGGTTTCGTGAGCTTTGCAAATCCCGAAGATGCCAAAATCGCATTAGCACAGTCTAGAAAGAACAAGTTCAGAAATGAAATATCTCTCAAAGTACAATACGCCAAGCCCAGAGCTCGAGCGGGAGAGAAAGAAGAAAGAGAAGAGAAACCGGCTAAGGAAGAGGTTGAAAAGCGTCGACCTCGGCTAATTATTCGTAATATGCCTTGGTCAGTAAGAGATAAAAGCCAGTTGGTGAAGATCTTTTCGAAATATGGTAAAGTAGATGATGCTTATATCCCTCGTGGCGAGAAAGGGCTTATGAAAGGGTTTGCGTTCGTCACCATGAAAAAGAAGGCAAATGCATTGAAAGCCATCGAGGAGTGTGCGAACCTAAAGATTGACGGCCGACAAGTTGCAGTTGATTGGGCCATCGAGAAGAAAAACTGGGAAGACACCAAGAAGGGAGGAGATGCTGAAGAGGGCAGCGAGAGTCTTGACGAAGACGGGGAGGAAGACGCTGAGGACCTTGACGAGGCCTCAGATGAGGAGCTGGATGATGAAGACGAGGATGAGGACGATGAGGAGGACGATGAGGAAGGAGTAGAAGAGGAAGAGGAAGAGGAGGAGGAAGAAAGTCCCAAGCCAAAGATCAGAGGCGCATCCAATGATGTTAGTATCTTTGTCAAGAATATTCCTTACACAGCTACCAAGGATTCCCTGACCGAGCATTTCTCACAGTTTGGAAGAGTGAGATACGCATTACCAGTCATGGACAAGGTACTCAATCAGCCGAAAGGAACAGCATTCGTCGCCTTTGGCGACGAGGAGAGTCGAGACGAGTGTCTTAAACATGCACCTGCTGCTGGCTCCTCTTCATTGCTCATTGCCGATGACGTTGACCCGCGATATGTTTTTGAAGGACGAATTCTATCGATCACCAAAGCTGTTGATAGAGGAACCGCCGATAAGCTTACTGAGCTCAGTGCTCGGAAGCGAGATGCGCTTTTAGGAAAGTCGCCAAATGTTATGGACAAGAGGAAGCTGTTTTTGCTCAATGAAGGTCGTATTACGGAAGGTTCGAAACTTGCGAGTCTCATCTCGAAAGCTGAGATGGAGATTCGTGAAAAGTCGTTTCGTGAAAGAAAGCAAAAGCTTGCAAAGAACCCTAGCATGCATGTTTCTCTCACACGTCTTGCAATCAGAAACTTACCTCGAGTGCTGGAAGAAAAGAGTCTTAAACAGCTGTGTCGTAAAGCAGTTGTGGAGTTTGCAAAGGAAGTTGAGGCTGGGCAACGACAGCCTCTCAGCAAAGAGGAGCTTCAAAGGTCCACAACGCAGGCCGTGGAGAAAGCCAAAAAATCCAAACATGGTGTCATTCGACAAGCTAAAATCGTTAAGGAGAGCAAAAATGATGGAGATCTGGGCCGAAGCCGTGGATTTGGATTCGTGGAGTTTAGAGACCACCGAAGCGCGCTGATGGGTTTAAGATGGCTCAACGCTCATAAAGTGACACCAGAGGAGGTCGTTGCAGGTCTAGAAAAAGAGGAAGCGGATCAGATTGAAATGGATGGCAAAAGTAGACGACTGGTAGTTGAGTTTGCAATTGAGAATGCCACGATCATGAAGAAACGGCAAGACAAGGAAGCACGAGCAGATGTCACTTCCAAAAGAAAGAGAGACGATGATGAGAAGAGGAAGAAAGAGGATGAGGCGGCTGAACAAGAGCGAAAAAAGGCACGATTCGAGAAGCCTGATCAGAACGTGCAGAGAATCATTGCAAAGAAAAGACGCGGCAAGAAGGGAAAGAACTAGAAAAGTGCTGGAGTTTTCAAACTCTTCGGCAATATTTTCTCTATATAATATATATATATGTATACAAATCAAATCTAATGACTTCTAGGCTTACTAGCTTTGAGAGCGGTAGTACGCTCAATCCAGCCCTCCGCACCCCCTTCACGTCTTATCATTTCCACTATATCCATTGTTGAGCTTGAATTGGTCTTTCGACGGCCTATTAGCGCAGCGTTACGAGTACTGGGTATCCGCAGCCTTTCCTTTTCAACAACCCACTGCATTGCCGTTGCAACCTCTTCAACATGGTCCACCAATGCTGCATACTGCGACTTATTCTCTGGCGACTTGGGGCTGTATCGATGTCTTGCACCACTTAGTGCATGTGAGCAGCAGGGAATCACCATGAAAGGATATCCAAGAAGCGGGATCCAAACAGTTAGCTCATCTGAATGATTACCTATCACGAAGGTATTCTCCGGATACTCAGCTGTGTCGATAAAAGGATCGTCAAGCTCCGGAGCGCCATCAGATAGAATGGCTCGTGGGATGACGACTTGTTCAAGGAGCGAGTCCTGGACCGTCTGAGGATAGATGCGCCAGGATTTCCGTGCTCTTGCATCAATCCCTTTGCCTCGATAACCTTCTTGTATTAGGACGTTGACAAGAAGCCCATTGCCGCAGCCCATGTCGATAAACTGAAACTCGTCTTTTGATTTGTACATCTGATCCCACAGTACTATCAAGAAAGAAGCTATCGCCAGGTCTTCAAAGACATGCTTTTTTGGATCTGTATTTTCCTGCCAGTTTTCCACTAGGTGTTTCGAATACTTCATCTTCAATCTGAAATAGTGGTCCTGGAATGCTACTTTATCCACAATCACATCGTGGTGTACTCGCTTTTGATACCCATCTTGCACTCCTCGAGAATGCTTCCAAGACGTCTGCACTAATCTGAGAGCCGTTCTTAAAGCTCTGTCACCGGGCTCGAGGTATGGTATTTGCATCTGTGCCTGTAGATCAAACATGGCGTAGTGGACTGTTATCATCCCGTTCCTGTAAAGCAGCCCAACGGCCAGTGCCGGAGGCAGATAATAAGGAACTTCCTCAACAGACTTCAAGTGCGGTACATAAACAAGTAGAAGCGCATTTTCTGATATGTAAAAATTGCAAGATTGATTAATGACCGGATCGCGCAACGGGTTTCGCGGTATAATGCGGCGCACAATGCTCGACTCTAATGTGAAAATGTCAAGAACCGGATGAAGGTGAGGTTCAACGTCGTCGGTATATAACGAATTCGGGCAGATGTCTTTATCCAGCTCTATGTGGTTCTTGAGAACCTTCCCATCCACAGTTTCCTCAAGGATATCCGCACGCATGATAGCGCTGCTGTTAATATTGGGCTGTCTGATAATGTTGGTCATAGCAGCTCGAAAATGCTCTACTCCGACCGTAGAGGGCATAGAAAATATTGCCGACCATGACGGTCCCAGAACAGACGGCTCAAATCTGATGTCGACTGGGTCTATGGCGACCATGGCCAAAATAGTTGCAAGTGGTTGCCCCGGCGTGTGTGGTGATGGTCCCGGAAATATTTGGACCTCTGAGTCAATGTACCACAGCGCCGCACCCAATGCGTGTAAACTCCTACTTATGTTAAACAAGCTCTTTTTTTCAATTATATATTCCTGAGACGATCTGGCTACGGGAGAGTTGGGTTTCTTGATATGTGGAGACCATCAAAAGTAATTACTTAGAAAAGATTGCAATCCCTACTACGGCAACTTTTTGATGTTGATCTCAATTTCCCGAGAAAAAAACGGCTCGAAACTATATCATAGTCGGACTACCATTCAGTATACCGTATACAAGGCAGATTGAGGCACTCTCAGCGGAAAGTCATACTAAGGCTTCATGGCGTCCATGCACCGCCTATTGCTTCCGAGAATCGGCCATAGAACATGTCACATAATATCTTTATAGTGACGGACTGTTCACCAACACACAAAATTCATTGCCGCGACCAAGAGCAGAAGGAAAAGCCCTATTATAGGCACAAGCACTCGGTTGACATTTTTCAGGACCGGATTGCCAATATTCATGGGCTAACTCAAAAGCTGGTACGGCGGTACCATTCCCTCTGAACGCAGCAGCTCGAAAACATCCATGCGTTTATTATCCCTAACGTACTCCCAAAAATCGTAGTCATTTTCAAAGCTTCCCAACTTAATTAGAGTTCTGCTCATTGTCAAGTCTTTCTTGTCGAAAGCGACTATTAAAGAGCGGTAATCGAATTTTGCCCCAACATGAAGAAGTTGGTCCACGACGCCAGCACGTTCGGACTCAAGCGCAGATAACAATAAATGGCTATGTCTGTGATTGACGCAATTCTTATCAAGCATGTAGATCACAACATCGATACTTCTGTTGGTTCGAGAGTTCTCAAGATCGATCGGTACGTAGCAGGGACCAGCTTCACGAGGACTAGCGACATAAAATCGCGTTATGCCCAGGTTACTCAGTAGCTCATTCGTAACAAACCTTCGCTTGCACAAGTCGACTTTCAGAGCCCTACCAATGTTGTTTACGATTCGTTGATCAAAATATTCGTCGTCATCCCGTAGTTCTACTGTGTGCCTCTTCAACAAACACTGACGCAAATAGCGGCTATTACCCGCGAGCTTATAATATGTATTGCTAGAAACTTCAGGCAGATTCAAATTTCCGGACAGAATGAATATATGCTGCAAAATTTCTGCAGGAAGCTGGTCTAGCCTTCTCGCTGTTGATTGATATTGCTCCTCTTCCTTTTCACGTCTTCTCTTTCGGTCAGTTACTTTGCTGAGGGACTTTTCCAAACCATCTGCAGACCGTTTTCTCTTCTTTGGATTTCCAAAAAATCCCATACCAGAGCGCCGATGGCTTATTGGTGGTATGGCATATGAAAAATCGAGGATCGTAAAAGTACAGTGTAGGAAATTGTCTAAGCGTACTGTACCTCATCGCTGGAGTGATTGATGCGCGCGAAGTGAAACACCGCGGCTCTAATGCCGCATAACAGAATGGTGCCAAATAACTTGCTGGTTTCTGTGTTCGACTCATTTTGCAAATATGCTATGTTGACAAAAAATCTTGGATTATATATTGCTTCTGTGACCTTATTGTTGCCAGTATTTGAACCGCAAGAAACAGCACAATGGTGCAGAGTATATGCGTGCTTATGTTCAATTTCTCTGATAAAAATAGATGCTATTAAAGTATCCTAGTTCAATGTCTATACCTATGTATAAGAGGCAGGTAGATAATCCGGCCACTCTATGCCCCATGTATAATTCGCCGCCAAAATATTGATCTCCACTCTCACCTCCATCCCCTCCGGGATCGCATATTGCCAGAGCTTAGCGTCATAGTTGAGAGTTTCATTTCCAACGCGAAGGTAGTAAAACCCTGTAGGTGAGCGATAGCTTGTGTTTCTCATAAGAAAGTGTACAATGTGCCTGCATTCTGTCATCCCGTCGTAGGGCATCCATATATTGAACTTGGCTCCTTGTGTAAAGAATGTAACGTTCACTCTTCCGCAGCCAAGTATATTCTTATATACAGCTTGGAGTAGAGACGAGTTCATGATTTAGTTTGGAAGCTCGTGAATCGATGAGCGCCAATGTGTGGGTCGGATTATATAGCATCTTCTCGGACATGGGAATGGTTTATTATTTACGCATCCTGGCTACCTCTCGCATCAATGAGCGTAACTCCGACTCCGGATTCTGATGGTGATCGATGCTTTTAGACGCCTTAAATGAACTCAAGAACTCCCCTAAAAGACCGGAATCATTATATCTCCATATTTTCATCTAGATAGATCACCGAAGTGCCGAGGAATATTCATATATCGCGTGCATAGTGGGTAGGTGCAAATAAAATTTCGCAAAGTTGTCATAAATTATTTTAAATTACAGATTTATAAGCATTTATAAGACCCTCATGCTTCCATAGCTTCAGATTGATCCCACAAGTCGTCAAGCTTGAATTCAGCTGCCCATTCACTCACAATCTCCGTTCGCTCTACAACAGTCGAGGCAGCACCACTCTTGGCTTCCTGCTGTTCCGCTCGCGATGGAGGAAGTGCCCATCCAGCCAATCGTCCATCTCTCCAGTCGGTTATAACAGCGGTCGCTGCGCTTTTGAGGTCAGGAACACCGCCCTTCTTCAAACGCCCGCCACGCCGAGCCATGTGGACTAAAAATGCAGTGACGAAGCTATCATGAGGCTCAGTCACAAGTGGTGGAACATCGTATGTTTTGTGCAATCTTTCCCAGAGCTCAGGATTCTTCTGTAGTCGCTTGAGCAACAGAGAAACAGCTGGTGTGTGGTCATCAATATGGCGCGGGGGGAGTGCATTGAGAAGCACAAGGCGGGCCTGCTCCTCAATAGGATTTTTCTTCTTCTTCTGAGTTTCCGATGGGAATACAATACCTGGAGAATCCCACAGGTTCAAGTTATTGTCAATCTTTACCTTACGGATGGAGGTCGTGACGCCAGCTAATGCTCCAACAGGGCATGACTGGCGATTGCCGCCGTGTCGTGATGTCAATGCATTAATAACGGACGACTTACCCACGTTTGGATACCCAAGAATGCCAACCGCGATAGATCTCTTTTTCTGAAGTCCCTGTGCGTAGTTCTTCAAAGATGCGAGTAAAAACTGGGAAGTTGTGCTTTGAGTGAGTCCCTTATGCTTGAAGGTCTGAGCATTTGGGGCACAAGAGGCAGCAGCGAGAGGCAGGCACGGGAAAGAAAGCTCCAAATGAGACCGCCACTTTCTTAATATGTCGTCTGGAATGAGATCAATCTTGTTCAACACAAATAAAAGTCGCTTCTCCGGGTGTGCGAGGACAGCTTCCTCAACTTGCTTGGACCGAGTTCCCTCCGGATTTCTAGAGTCCAAAACATAAAGAATAATATCTGAATGCTCAAGCACTTGCTTGAAGATTTTATCAAACGCCTTTCGAGAAGACTCTTTATCCAACTCGCCAACGTAAATCTCCTCCTCCTCACTGTCGTCTTCCATTTCTTCATCATCCTCGTCAAACTCGTTAACTGCTGCCTGAGCTGACTCCATAAGAGCAGCCAAACGATTCTTATTTGCCTCTCGATCCTCATTTTCAAAAGCCTCGTCAATTTCCTCCTCGGTGTGCCCAACAGCTCGAGCCTGTTGCCGATGAAGTTCCCGTTTTCTAGCCTTCTCTTCAGCATCTCTTTGTCGCTGTTCCTCTTGCTCTGCTAACAGCTCTGCCTTGTATGGAAACGAATTTGGGATTCCAATATCTTTTGGTACACGCGACTTCCAAGTCACATCCTTCTTCAAGTTTTTTCGCTCCTTTCGATTGTGTGCATTAATCTTCTTCTGTACACCTTTCTGGAGGCGCGTACTTCTACGCTTACTTTGTGGCTCTATCAGTATGTTAGCTTTCCTCGAAGTATTTGAACCAAAAAAAAAAAAGGGACGTACTCTTAACTTTCATTCTTGTCAAATAAGTTAGCTGAAGCTAGTTGGAAAAGAGGTCGAATGCTTCCCTGAAATTTTCTGCACCGATTAGATTTTTTCCCGGGATCAGATAGCCGCACTATGTTACCCGGAAGTGTATTACTCACCAAAAACGGCTTTATCAGCTCCATGCCACAAGCCGAAGAATCGCTGGCCATATTTGCTCCCAAAATGGAATGCCTTACTTAATCTTCTCTAACCCACTCGTTAGCCACCATCAGAACTTCATCTATCAGCATGTCTGTTGCAACGGCTACAAAGAAGCCGGATGAACCCTTCCATGTCAACCTGAGCGTAACGATGATGTGTCCAGAGTGCAAGATCTTGCCGCCTGATCTTGTGGAACGATTCAGCGAGGGAGACATGGTATGTGGTAGCTGTGGACTGGTTCTGGGCGATAGGATTGTTGATACGAGGTCGGAGTGGCGAACTTTCTCCAACGACGATCAAGGCAACGACGACCCTAGTCGAGTTGGTGATGCAGGTAACCCTCTTTTGGATAATAACCAGCTGGATACTATGATCTCATATGGCCAGCCCGGTTCCAGCTTGGGGCGTGACTTGAATCGGGTTCAGTCCAAGTCGGCGCACGATAAGAAGGACACTGTCCTTCAAACGGCATTCAGTAAGATATCTCAAATGTGCGAGGCGTTTTTGCTTCCCAAGGTTGTGCAGGATGCTGCTAAGGAAGCATACAAGATTGTGTATGAGGATCGAAAGCTTAAAGGTAAGAGTCAAGAATCTATCATGGCTGCTGCTATTTTCATCGCTTGTAGGCACTCTGGCGCTCCGCGTACATTCAATGAGATCTGGGCTTTGACTAAAGTACCCAAGAGAGACATTGGACGAACATTTAAGATCATGGAGAAGCTTCTTGTCAATGCCGGCATTAAGCTTTCGCACACTGCAAATGAGGAATATCAGACTACGCAGACAAATGCAGAGGACTTGATGCGTCGATTCTGCTCGCATTTGGGCCTCCCCTTCAATATCACCAAAGCCGCTGAGCATATTGCCAGACAAGCCAAAGTGGAGGGAACGCTAGCTGGTAGATCTCCTATTTCCATCGCAGCAGCTGCCATTTATATGGCTTCTTATTTGTTTGAACAAAATCTCAGCGCCTCTAAGATTGCCGAGAAAACGGGTGTGAGTGATGGCACCATTAAGACCAGTTACAAGCACTTGTGGGAGGCGCGAGAGAAACTGATATCTCCAGAATGGAATATTGACTTGAGTAAATTTCCAAGTCAGTAGCGAGTTATACTAACAAACGAAAAAATATCCTTATTTGGTACTAAGGATAGAAACAGAGGCACGAGCCAGTGGGGTTCATTGCCATCTACGATATTTATTTTCCAAAAAAAAAGTGAGCAGGGCGCATAATCGCTTCTATTATCGAACATAGACTTAAGGGATGCTTAAAATAATGCTGGGTACATTTATAAAAAGGTAATTAATGGCTCAAAAGTAGTTTTGCATAATGCTAGGTACTCAATCAATTGATACAATATCTTAAAATTATCGTTTAGCGTTGAAAGCCGCAGAGATATCTTGCTTGCTAAACTCAAGGAGCGTCACAGACGCAGGTTGGCCGTCCGAGTCTGAATAGTACTGATCAAGGATCTTAATAAGCCGTGAGATGGTAGACTGATACTGTGCTTCAATAGCGTTCCATACTTTTGAGACCAAGTGCGGATCTTTATCGGCGTGAGAATCTTCAGTTTCGCCCCAGAAATGCTTTTCAACACGAGCATACAATGTACTCGCGCCCTTTCTCACTTCCTTTGCGTCCATACCAGCGAGCATTCGTTTGACATTTCCACGACTGTATGTGCTCCTAGTTGATGGATTCTCCCGCGAGTTCTTTGCTAAAAGTGTCTCCACACCCTCAACAAAGTCGAGAATCTTCCCAAGTGGCCGATGAAGCACGGTATTGATGTAGATTTCAAGTTCTTTTTTGTAAGTTATGATGGCGTTTCCTCTATAGCTCATCAACACTGCATTTGATGAGTCCATTAGACCTTCATTCAACACATGCATATTCTCAATCATCATAACGTGGTAATTGAGCTGCTCTTTATCTTCGTGCTCGCTAGATGCTCCGGCAATGCTCATTCCCGTAGTCGTAGTAGATACTATTGCGGATGGCTCCTTTGCAAGTCGCTGCAAGTTTCTGAAAACCTCTTTGAAAATACGCTCATATGTCTCGTTGATCACTCTGCGGACAGGAAGCTCTGAGATAGGATGCTCGGGTGTGTGAATGGCCTGTAGATCGCTTTCAATGACTTTGCAGAACCCCGGAAGCACTTTAACAAAATAAACAACGCCCTTTCGCTTCTTACTAGATACCACAGTGTTGCTGATGGCCGAAATCTGCTGCTGTATATATAGCTGCCAGCCCTGAACAAGCCGATCCCTAAGGCGCGTCAACTGCGCAGTGAGAAAGTCCTGATTTGTTGCTTCGTACCTGGAAAGCAATCCTTCCGTTAGAGCCAAAAGGTAAGGTGTCTCGAGACTGCTATTTTTAATGAAAAAGTCGCTGAAAGAAACCACCTTATCTTGGAAACTGCCGAATATCTGATTCATATGCATAAATAGCTCTTTGCCTCGTATAACATCAGACTCAACCTCCCTTACTGCATATTGCTTAATCACAGACTCGCCATCCTGCCGACTAGAGATTGGCACACGGTTGACAAATTCAGGAAAGTTGAACTCGCTAAAACTCGACTGGTGGAATAGCTGGATAAGCAGCTCTTGTTGAGATATAAATGTCTCGGCTATACCGTCCAGAAGCTTAGACAATGCTGCCTTGATTTGCTCTCTTTGCTTCACGTTCGGGGTCCAAACTGCCTTGTCCTCACTGAGATTAGGGCTGGTTGATGCGCTCAACGCTGCGGAGAGCGACTCTTTGCTGTCGTTGGACCGGAATTTGGCGAGGGTACCTGAGCGCTTCAGAGATTTGGATACCAAACTATCTGAATTTGACTGTGCTTTCGCTTTAGCGTAGTTCACAAACGAAAACTTTTCTGCGCGCGTTAAAAGCATTGATATCTGTTTTCGCCATTTGGCCATGTATTGAGATATGGCATCCTCGTAATGCGGCTGTACACAGTATTCGTACATTTTAAGCACGCTTTCGTAAGTCATTGTATCCATTTCACGTAGGTAAAGAAGGATTCCGCAAAACGGGTATAAATGCCTCATGAAAACGCCTTCGATTCTTACTACCACGGGCTCCTCCGAATTACTGTAAAGACTCTTTGACTCTGCATTTGCCTCTTTGAACTTGGACTCGATATGCTGTTTAAACCTTGATCCGAACTCATTTCTGGCTTGCTCGTAAAGACCTCGCTTCTCTTGAACTGCCCTCATTTGCGCTAAAGAGTCGCCTTGGCCGTCGGCCTCCGAGATTTCCAATCCATGATACAGCTTGACAAGTGCAGACTCAGTCGAAGCTAGCTCTTTCGTGTTGCTGATCCTACAAGCCAATAGCGTTCTCAGAGCATCATCGGGAATACTAACAGTTTGTAAAATGCGGCTGAGCTCGTTCCACAAGTCCTTCTGATGATTCGTTTGAACCTGAATACCCTTTCCTTGACTCTCAATATGTTTAACATCTTCAGAGAATGCGCTCAGTTGAACAGAGAAAAAGGCAAGTACCGTGTCAAGTTGCTCACTCTCATTGATCGCGCTAGCAAGGATGTGGTCAATCTCGTCTAATCGATCATCCAGGTCCACAACGTTGTGTGTGTTCGCAGTCTCCAGCTCAAGCAGCTCCTTGCCAATGGTCATTTCCAGGCTCTTGACATCGTCCCTTCCTGTCCAATTAAACTCACCGAGGGTTTCTTCAACAGCAGAGGCATTTGACTGAGCGGAGAATGAAATGTCCCTGCGATGCTCTCTACCTCTAGATACACTGAGCTCCATTGTCCCAGGTTTGTTGGAGTTACCATGATTCGGAGATGTATCAGCCTGGTTGAACATCGCACCAGATTCGATAGCTGCTTCTTTGACCTCTATTTCCTCATCATAACGCTCAGAAACCTTTTTGTTAAATTCCATCAAAGTTACATTTTCTTGTTCGATTATAACCTCGTCATCCCTATCAATCACTTGAGATGTGCGTTTCGAATGCGCGAATACTTTGACATCACTAAGGACTGAGCGCGATCGAGTGTGTGACTGTCCGTTATTAGACTCAGGCGCATCTGCTTCGATGGATTCTAGAATATTGGGCGATGATTTGGATGCAATGGCACTCGCGGTTGAGGTAAAGAGTGCTCCGTCCTTGTCTATTTCACTTGTATTTGGTACCGGTGGTGCAGGAGTTGAGAGTACAGACTTTTGGGACTGATGTAACAGGGCGTGGTTGGAAAGTGCTCGTTGTCGTGTTGGAGCAAGCTCCAGTGAGTTGGTGTTATCGAGGTGGACAGATCGTCGCTGCTGATGAAAAGACTGTCTGTTGCTTTGAGGCTGCCACGAATCGTCTGCTGGTTTGAGCGGCTGAGTAGTGACATATCCTGTTGGCCGTAAATTAGCGGGGAATGACTGGTTACTAGTTTTGGAGGTGGCCGAGGGCGATCGTTTATGCCTCTCAGAGTTTGGAAGAGAGTGGCTTGTAGAGGCGCTATGAACGCTCGAAGGTGACTGTGCAGCTGCCATTGCAGGTGGCATGGCCGGAGGAGCCATGCTAATTGGAATGGGAATAGAAGCTGTTGCTGGTTCGGTTGGAGGGGCTCTTGGTCCACCTGGCGTCACATTTCGTTTTTCACCCGGTAGCCTACTAGATGGAGTAGATCCTGATCCAGCTGGTGTTGATGATGCAGCTTGATTGGGTCTCAATGGCGGTGTCTGTTGCTGTGAACCCGGGAAGCTGTAAGAAGATCCAATTGGTGGTGTTTGCACCAGAGGAGACGGGTGCGATAATTGAGGAGACTGCATACTTGAAGGTTGATTGCCGGGCATCCCTCCAGGTGACTGTGGTTGATGGAAAGGCGGGGCATCATCTGATGATATGTACCGTGGATTTTGCGAGCTTTGGCCACCAGTTGCATCAATGTTAACCAGCTCTGGCGCCCTACCGCCAGTGTACCGCTTGTATATCTTGACAGCACTACTCACAAACACATTCTTTTCACGAGCTGACCGTGTCACCCAGTAGTAAGGTTTACCCATATGCATAATAACCGCACCAAGATCAGTGGCATCTCCCTCAATTTTGGTCAGATCGTCCAGATTCCATGTCTTGCCGATTTGAAATGTGCCGTTAGGGTTCTCTCTAGCCTTGTGAACCCGCACACGGCCCGATTTCCTAACTGCTATAATAACTGCACGCTGCTTCTTATTCTTGTCGGGGGAAGTTGGCGGAGGCTTTGACGAAGGGTAGTATGAATCCTCGGTCACACGGACATGTGTGATATAACTTTCCAACACTGCTGAGTTAGTACTTCTAATTTATCCTACGCATTCCGTACAATGGTTCTGCTCATCAACTCGCGAAAAACACGAGCGAACAATCCGTTCTTTCTCGTCTTCAAATGCATGAGCTAGTTGCTCCCGCGACTGCTGGCCGCCGCTCCCGCCCGAGCTACTTCGCGGTTCATGATTTTTGTTATGACTATGCCCAGGAAGATGTGGCATTATAAATGCGGAAGATCAATGCCCTCTACTGCTGCCCACGAATGCAGCTTGATGGTCTCACTGCAATTGATATCGTCGTATGTGTGAACGTCTCGCGGCCAGTTTCAGTTGGTTGGAGTAACAGCCCGCCCAGGGCAGGGGGGGCCGCGCGCTGCTGGCGATGACTACGGTGCGATTTTGAACAACAAAAAAAACTACGTGTGCTTCTAGTCAACGATACGACTAGGAAAGTTTCCATATTTGAGACCCGCTGTTTTCGATCGTTTTAGGGCAGCCCGGATCCAACAACTGGGGACACCAAATACTGAGCTGGGACATATGAACAATGAGAAACGAGCTCCGTCATTGTACGACGATAGGAAGCGATATGCCGTTATTGTAGACGCAGGGTCGAGCGGCTCACGGGCACACGTGTACTCATGGCCAGATGTGGAACTCTACGAACTTGATCCGTCTTTATTCACGGCAGTACCCCAAATACAACAAGTGGGCGATAGCAAGAAAATATCTCCTGGGATATCCAAGTTTTCGGGCGACAAACTGGATGACTTGTGGGATGATCACTTGAAGAAGTTGATGAAGCATGCTCAGTCTCTTGTGCCGTCGCACGAGCACTACCGAACACCCGTTTTTGTTCTGGCGACAGCGGGTATGCGATTGCTGCCACAGCAAGATCAACTTCAAGTGTTGCAGAAGACTTGCAAGTACTTGAGAGAGCACACAAAGTTTTTCCTTCCCGAGTGTGCCTCACATGTCACTGTTATCGATGGAGAGACAGAGGGCCTGTACGGCTGGCTAGCACTAAACTATTTACTAGGTGAAGGCCAGGCCTTTAGTCTTGACGAGCAAGCCGAAAGCTATGGATTTATGGATATGGGTGGAGCATCAGCACAGATTGCATTTGCTCCAAATAGCACAGAAACGGATCGGCATGAGGACGACTTGTTCCGAGTAAATATCCGTACTAATGATGGCTACAATCACGAGTGGAAGGTCTTTGTCAGTACATGGCTAGGTTTTGGCGCCAATGAAGCAAGGAATCGTTTTTCTGAGCAACTGCTGACAAAGGCAAAGTCTGATGATCCGGAGACGGTTGTCGTCACGGACCCGTGCTTACCATTGGGCGCAGATTTGATTTACGAAGGAAGTTCTGACAACTCTACTGTTGAGCTGGTGGGATCTGGCAATTATAATAAATGCTTTGCCAATATGTATCCTTTGCTTCAAAAAGAGCTTCCTTGTAAAGACGATCCGTGTTTATTCAATGGAGTCCATGTGCCAGCTATTGATTACAATATCAACAGGTTTGTGGGAGTGAGCGAGTATTGGTACACTGCCAACGACATTATGCAAATGGGCGGTAAATACGACTTTTTGAAGTTTAGCCGTAAGACGGAAGAGTTTTGCGGAAGAACATGGAGTGCGATCAAAGAAGACTCACATTATGAGGACCTGTCCGAGGACATTCTCCGTCATGCTTGCTTCAAAGCGACATGGATAATAAACATTTTGCATATGGGATTTGGGGTCCCGATAGCTTCATCAAGGCCAGAGAAGCGTCATATTTATTCCAACGATACCACTAATGATTTTGATACCCAGCAGCAGCATTTGCTCGATCTTAACAGCATTGGTAACAGCACAATGTCTTTCACGATCGAACCGCATCACACAAACAACAACAGTCTTTCTACGAGAGACATTCATGATTTTTTGGATCCATTTCAGAGTGCAGTGGAAATCAATGGAAAGGACTTGTCATGGACACTGGGGCGGGCTGTGCTCTATGCTTCAAGTTTAGTGCCTGCTGCTCATGATAATATTCCAAGCGTGGGTTACCTGCCAGTAGGCGAATCTACAGCATTCATTCCCGGTGGTGAGTTGCCCTCGTCCAGACTGCCCATACATGCTAAAGCGGGTGGTCTAGCAGGTATAAGCTCCGGCGCGCTGATTATAATATTCTTCATCGCCGCTATTTTGTTTTTTGTCTTATTCACATTGAACTCGTGCGGGGGCAAGTCACACATTTATTTTGCATTCTTCTCTATCCGTTCACGAGTGAAAAGTTTAATGCTTCGCCTCACTTTCCCATTTCGAAGAAAGAAGCGGGCAAATGATACACAAGCAACAGAACGACTACTTGAAGAAGGCGCAGGTGAGTTTGAACTCGATGAACATTACCAGCTTGAACCCATGCAATCGCACGGCCAATTGACTCCGCGAGGTAATGGGCTGCTACGACCTTCATCCTCAGCGCAGCTCGCTACCACTACAAGCATGGTCGACTTGAAGAGTCTTGCTCCTTCAAGAGTAAACAGTCGAATCGGCATGCGCGATTCGCCACCTGTATCCTTTTTATTCGACCAGGAAGCTGAACTGCCGGGCGCTGTACCTGAAAGGACAATCCGCAAGGCGTACTCAGTCTCCCGGTTGTCAAAGTTACCAAAGCATTAGTGAAATAGTTTTACATTTTGCGGAATAACTATTTGTTGAACTTGTTTATTAAAAACCCAGTTAAAATATAAAAATTGCATAATTTGAAAATCTAAAAATTCTAACAAATGGCATTATAATTAATTGTTTTAAACGCGAGTTCATACGATTCGGCATAAGGATATTTAGTTTCAAATAAATCTCCAAATGTTAGAAGATAACGACTGCCTTCGTTGAATGTATGTCTATCCGTTGTCCAATCTATCTGATGGATAAGTAGCGATTCCGCCAGAGAACACCTTTAATCGAGAAGAAAACAGTGCTATTGAGATTATTTGTCAAAAATTTTGAGTTTTACAGATCGAATCTAAAATTTTGTGTTATGTTTTGTTTCGTGTGTTTATCCGACTCGTTGGCATAACCGTGAATATATCTACTAGACCAATATGCATTTCTTCGCTTCTATAGATTTCACATTACTTGATGGAGGTCTGTCCACGAAGAGATCTTAATATATTTCGCATACTCCAGGGGCATTCATAAGAATATTGTAACTGGTGAGAATAATTTGCTCGAAATTAAAAATCACTTGACACAGTTCCGCTGACTATAGGGCTTTGTCATGTAACACGAACAGCTTTTCACCAGAAGGAAATTTGGGAATATAATAACTTAATCAATAAATTTTTCTTTTGAATATCATCATCTGTTTTCAAGATCACGATTATCAGTAAGCCATGTATTTTCCAAGCTTTGTCCAAGTTTCATCTGCAAGACGAAGGAAACCAATGCCAAGTGCATATATCACGAGGAATCTTATCAAAAAGAACCCACCTAGACAACGGGTCCCAAATATATACAAAAAAAAATCACAGAATCAGCTTAGCATTTGACTCCATCGTTAGTCACGCAGGGCAGGGCAATCACCGAATCCCGAGAATATCAAAATTCAGCCATTAACTTGAACTGATAACTCCTTTCGAGATTTTTCAGGTTTCACACCCCCACAGATTGTATTAAAAGCGACTACTTATACGTGGGTTTACCTGCGCTGGATCTCCAGATAACAATGGGAATTCATAAGCTCTTTCTTAATGTTCCGACCTCAAAACAAAGATTTCAATGTAAATTATGACCTTCTTGACCCTATATATGATCTATTATTATTATGAGTTGAATATTGCGTGTGTTTTGGTGTTCCGCGTCGTGAGGGCCACACAGCTCTAAAGCTCAAAAAACCAATGTGCCATCACATAAAACACACTTAATGATTCAATAAAGTCTAAATACAATCCATGGAATAGATTTCGACTTGAAAATAGAAAAATACTGAAAAATAAGCCGCATATACTGCGGCGCGCCGTGCGGCGGTAGTTGGTCTATATCGATTCTAGTCTCAATTCTCAACATATCATCACTTCCGATATAGTGTAGTGGCTAGCACGGTTCGCTTTCAAGTATGAATGTCCCGAGCAGACCGGGGTTCAATTCCCCGTATCGGAGTATCTCTTTTTGCTTCTGCGTTGCTCTATGGCCTGAAAACTTTTTGGCGACTATGTCTCATGTTGGCGCGGCTGAGCAACTACCCAACACAACACCAAAAACGATTTTTCTCCCTGCAAACGCTATATGTTAGAAGTATCCTTCTTTTTTAATTACTTATCTTTTAAAGTGAACTCACTTTGCTTCCATGGTCTATATGATGGATCATTACCTTGAACTAGTAATAACAGATCGTGGTGAGAGCAGGGTGTACCAATTACACGGAAGTCACACCGTACACGAAAAAGGCGTTTAATCAGCGAAACTGTGTCTAGTTTTTTAAATTCGAGCAGAATATTCTCACGAGTTACGATACTCTTATATATTATCCTGAACTATGCGAAATATATTAAGATCCCTTCGTGGACAGATCCCCACCAAGGGATGTTAAATCTATAGAAGCGAAAAAATCTATATTGGTCTAGTGGATATAATCACGATTATGCCATCAAGTCCGATAAACACACAACAAAACATGAAGCTAGATTTTAGGATCCATCTGTGAAATTCAAAAATTTCGACAAGTAGTCTGGATAACACTGTTTTCTTTTCGAAGAAAGGTGTCTCTAGAGGAATGGCCCTTTATCCATCAATTCTATTGGACAACGCGTCGCGCCTTGT
Source organism: Blastobotrys indianensis (assembly GCA_030558855.1). Taxonomy (NCBI): domain Eukaryota; kingdom Fungi; phylum Ascomycota; class Dipodascomycetes; order Dipodascales; family Trichomonascaceae; genus Blastobotrys; species Blastobotrys indianensis. The sequence continues at coordinate 84,799 of JAKTQK010000018.1, forward strand.
TGCCTGCAGCGCCACCCATGAGCATTGTTACGTCGTCGTCGTCGTCGTCGACGAAGTTGTTCATTGCCGGTCTTAGTTATATTCGCGTGTGGTTGGTGATGTAAAGTCCAGAACGCGTCGCGAAATTCACCTGTCGCTCTAGCAAACTAGCATAAATAATTAATATAAATATTATAATAATTTATTGCCCTATTGGTGAACGAAAAACATTAAACATAGGATGAGTATAATTTAAACTTGAAATTGATGCACCGGATTTTATTTAAATGGAGATGCAGTTTTCTGCACTTTGCTTGCGCATTTGTTGTACCGTATAAAGAGATCTGAGATTCTGCGCCGCGTGCGCTTGACGGCCCGACTTTTGCACTTGACGCGCCGTGTTTAATTTTAAAATCTTGAACACGAAGGCTCGTATCTCAGGTACACATCAGATGTATCTGATCGTACGCAATCAGACATTTACCTGCGATATGCGGCATGTGATCTAAGAAATCTGATAGGTTTACCGTGTACTGGTAGTAGATACGAATTTCATGTATCAGAATTATGTCAGATACTAGCGTCGGATTTGGTGCCGTGCCACTAACAGCTTGGATCAACGTTAATTTCGCTAAACACCGAAATTGTCCTAAAAATACGGACCGGATACATCAGATTTACATCAGATGCAGATATACCAACTCCCGTAAACAAATAAAAACGTGCATCTGGCATCCGTTACTCCGTTGGCACGTTTTGCTTGGTTTGATTGCCCCCTGAAAATCCCGACTATAAAATCAACCACTTTTCCTGTTTTTACTACTGTCAAAATCTATTTTTTTTGCGAAAGACAAAATGCTTAAGGGAGAACAGGAGCCTCAAGAACTGCTTATTGATATCGACATGCCTAGAGAAACTACCCATTACGTCTTTGACCTTACTGAGGAAGAAAGGGCGGTTTGGCGGCGGAGGTTTCAGTATTTCGCGCCTGCGTTCGTTATCTCGTCCGTGGTTTTTTGCTACGTTGCTTTCGGCTGAACACTTGGTCTTTACTTATCATACGACTCACCTGTCTGTGGCAATAGCTACAGACTCTGTACTAGATAAAATACTGTACAGCAATAGCACCATGACGTCTTTGGCTGAAGATTGGCATGTGGTGATCAGGTGTGTATAGCACCGCCGCACCCATGGCTACATGGTTATCCTGTGAACGGACGGAATGGTGACCACCAGTGGGACGGGCATGGCATTATAGCCGCCGGACTGGACCTTGAGGATGCCAAGAGCGGTATTGCTGCAAGTATCAATTCACCGTCTGGTGGCAAGGTGTCCAAAGCATGTGCAGCTGCCAGCTTGGAAGGTAGCAGCCCGGGACAAGAGTCGGTAGTAGTAGGAGAAGCGTATTTCTACCAGTATGGCGGGATCGACGCAGCCTGTTAGTCATTTGAGCAGTCTCATGTCCGACATCATAAAGATATGTAATGAATCGGATACAAGAGTGTGTTGGCTAGTGTATGATAGGCAGTACAAAAACCTGTGAGATTCGACGGCTCATTAGAGCCAAGTAAGAGAATTAGACGATATGAAGATCAGAGATGTTTTGAAATGTTACTTTATCATAATAAAAGAGAAAAAGAGGGGGAACTGAGAAGAGCATGAATGAACAAATTCTCACCAGCATATAGGAGAGCGAGATGGGGTACGGGCCTGTTGGCGCATTGCCATGACAAGCGAACTCACGCTACACACTAGTGTTAGAGGCGATGAGAACGCGGTGGTATTTCCATGTTTTATATTTCTGATGAACAAACAGGAAGGGGACGCTAGGCGTAGTGGTGAGCACGGCGATACACGACGCAAATCCTCCGTACGAGAGAGGCTCGGGATGTTCAGCGACAGCTATGGAAGACTCGCGGACTTAAGACTTGCATTAAACATTAAACACGTTATCCAGGCAGGGTAGCAAGGGCTCACAAGAGTATAAAGTGCACAGGAACGTGTGCGGTAGTAAGAAGTATAAGAAAGAATCAGGGTAGGCGTATAATCTCAGCTAGTAATTTTTTCGTGTTCACTAACAAGACTTCTTACAAGCTCTCAATTCGTTTCGCTAGTGAAGTGTGACTTTTTATAATTAGGCTAGACTCCCTTACCTTTCGATCCATCGTCCAGCCGCGAGGCTGAAAATCGTGGGGCTCAACGCCGCACCAACCCCTGCAATTTTAACCCAACAGTATCGTATCATCATCAAAAGAGGACAGTAATATCATGGCAGAAGAGATTGTAGATCAGGTTCTGTCACCTCGTTCTATCATCCCGGGGGCAAGTGCTTATATATCAAAGGCAACTGCTAATGAGACTCATTTTAGAGTATAATTTAATCTCAAAAGTTGAGAGGAGCATCTTCATATATCTCTCCCCAATGTCGATTTAGCCAGCAATGAATTAGAGTGGCCCGACACTTAGGCGCCGTAGAGGAGCCGACGACATCATATTGATAGTAGTGCTCGCAGAAGCAGAATATGCAATCATGAGCGCCTTTGTGAAGTGATTGATCAACACGAGTACCGACACCTGAGAGCATCTGAGTGGCCCGCATTATAAGCGGCTCGTGTTTCATTCTTGGCTTTAAAAGACGAAATAAGAATAAATTATCAAATAGAGATCAAAATAGATCTGAAATGATGTTTTATGTGATGACACATTCTTTCTATATAAAGCAGTGTGGCCCTCACGATGCGGAATACCAAAACACACGCGATATTTAACCTCACTCATGTTCGAATCAGTCTCAATTCATGATACAATAATTTTGCAGGTTTATGAGTCTTCTGACACAATTCTCGCATTGCATTCTGGCTTGTTGTCCATGTGCCGCGACAGCCTTGAAGCGGGAGTAACAATTGAACGCAACGTACTTAAATGGAATTTGGCCCGTGTATGCAGGAATTTTAACATATTGATCTAGAGGAATCGCTTAGTTCGAGCGCGCAGAACTTTTAATAAATACCAAAATGCGGAGAAGAAGCTGGCCCGTCAAGCCTTGAGTGAGCCTCGGCTTTGAGAAGTATGCGGGGAAACATTATCGCGAGGTATAACTATAAAATTATTCTTGACGACATAAAATCTGCGTAGACTCGGATTTGAGACCCGGGGCGACAAAGGGTGGAGCATTATGCATCTCGCGGGGTAGTGCAGTGTGGGGAACATCAGATCATGACCCATGCAATGACCAATTACCAAAACGTGCGAGGCATGGACAAATATTTCTGGTAAACAAGCACAAAATAGAAATCAATCGTTATATCATATGTCATAAGCTAAAAACAAAAAAAGAAAGAATAATTGGAAAAGATGAGATCGCAAGTTACAGTTCGTATCTGAAGTTCTTGTTCTCTCGATCGGTCAAATCAAGCTCGACCATTTCTTCGGTGGCCTCCACCCGTGGACCGTACTCACGATCTCTTCGAGCGTTCTCTCGAGCAAGCATAAATCGAGAAATGACGGCCATGACCAAGCAAACAGCCGTGAACACCATGTTGGTGATGAAGCCAGCATCGAATCTTGGACCGGGAGAAGCACCGAATGCAATGGCTGTCACCACTGTTCCAATGCACCCACCAAGGAAAAGCGAAGCAGATGTGACAAACTTCTTGGTGCTTCCAGCAATGTTTGAGGATGCCATTGAGATTACCATACCAGTTGAGCCAATGATGCATGGGAACAAAAGCACGCCGGCATATCGCGCAGCGACATTGCCCAATGGCGCCAACCAGCACAGCAGTGCACCCAACAGCTCCAGGACCAGTAGAACAAAGACCACATAGTATCTCATTCCATTATAGTGTCGGGAGATAAAAGAGCCTGCTAGAAGTGAGACCACGGTCACAGCGCCGAGGGGCATAGACATGAGCAAGGCATCGAGGTTCTCGAATCCCATGGACTCAATGACATATGGGGAGAAAGTAGACAATGCTGCACCTGGTCCGGTGGCCAATGTGACGTAAAGCGTAATGAACCAAAAGTTGGAGTCGGTGAGGCATTCTCGGAACTGCGACCATTTGATATTGTTGGACAAACTACCTGCCTGGTTTTGTCGAAGTCTGTCAAGCACCACTTCCTTTTCTCGGTCATTCAAGAACCGCGCATTGGCTGGTCCATCTGGCAATGCCCAAAATAGGAAAATGGCCCATGCAACAGAAACGCTGTTCATGACAACGTACATATTCTGCCACGGCTGCAGGCTGTCCTTGATGTGAACTGTGCCCCATGTGATTGGAATGAAGATAATGGTGCCCAAGCCACCTGCGGAGTACCAGAACGCGGATCGAACGACTTGCTGCTTTCGAGTCCACCAGTATGTAATGTAAACAGTGAACACAGTCGGAACACATGCTTCCATGAGTCCAAGAAGAGCTCGAACAACCATCAATTGCGCATAGTTCTTGCACAAGATTGTGAACATACCGATTATTGACCAGAGGATGAAAGCAGTGCTGCAGACCTTACCAGTAGGGAACTTTTGAGCCAAGATAGACCATGGATAAACGCCAGCGATGTACCCAATGGAGTAGATCATAGTCACATTGGTGTACTTTGTGTTCTTGGTCACAGGCTGACCATTTGGTAGCACACCGACTACTTCAACAAGGTCCAAGTCCTCCAAGATACCAAACAAGGCAGCTCCACCTAAGGTGGCCTTGTCAAGATACAGAATCATGTATGAAATGATCATGAGTGGGACAATTCGGAGATCGAGTTTCCGAGTGATGCGTCTGTCTTCTTCAGGATCCACAAAGATGACTCCCTTCTCATCCTCGACATTGGTAACAGCTGTTTCAAGCCTTTGTAAATCCGGCTTTTCTGACATGATAGGCTAGGGTTTTTTTCAAAGAGAAAAATAGGGAAAGAAAGAAATATTCGAGGAAGCAGGGCAGGATTATATAGATATTTGCTGCATGACTTTCTTGTTCAGTAAGTACGAATCCTGGATCCAGCGCACATATGCACTTAACTCCAAGTACCGGTGATATCTGCGTGCATTTGCATCAGCTTCTAGCTTGCGCCAGTGGGGGAGTTTTTTTTGTCTATTTCAGAAGTCGATCCTAAGAGAGTGTACACTATACGACTCGCCGATTGCGGGGAGTGTATGCAGTGGACGCCTTTCTGGAAATGATAGGAACTGCCTTCTTGTCTTAATTGATGATGCATGGCATTTCGTATCTTGCATATTAGGAGGCTGCTTTGAGTCAGCACCCCGTACAGATTCTACATCTCATTCGTAGTAAGCCACCCATTTGAGGGAGCACCGAGAGATTTAAGGTTATCTTACATGATTACGTTCGGCTCTTGAAGAGCATGTGAAAGAAAAGGCCTTATCAGAGCAGGCTGGGTAAAGGAACAAACATACAAGAGTCGAAATAGAAATATCATCTCCTCGTTATAAAATCCCTGGAAATTAAGTAGATTCAACCCACAACGTTCTGCTTGAAATGAACTCATAAAGTGGGTGCGGCGGGGCGGCGGGTGAAGTTTTAACCGAGGCATATGAGATCCATCCCCCCCTCCACTGCATGCCTCCCCCTCTGGAAGCGGGGCGATGGATATCGGGTCTCGCCATTCCACCTTAGTAGCAGCAAGTATTAGAAGGAAATCTCGTATTTGAAAAAGAGTTCTCTAATTCAAGCTTCAAATAAAGTATTCAGTTGGATACTGAATGCATCTATACTTGGACTAGATTTCCATCCTCGGCTGGAGTCTTATCAGCGAATGGCCGTTATCTTTCAGACCCACAACGACCACTTGCCCTGCCTGCAGAAATGTCGAACCTCAACCCGGGAATCCAGCCAGCTCGGTCCCACAATCAGGTAATTTTAACACCCGACCGAAGTTGACCTCGAGCTGTTTTCATGGACTGCAGCTTCTGTCTCATTTAAATGCTTGGGTTTGCGGACATCGATGTACTGTGGTAGACTCTTGCGATAACGGCGCATGTAGCGATCTTACATAACTAACAAACTATAGATAAGATTTGTCTACATAAGCTGGGATTTAATTTTTTTTCTTATCAGTGGTGCATTCATCACAAAATGGATCTCAGATGACTTCCATGATTCGTGGCAGTTCAATTGTATCATCGCGTGAGCCGCATAAACCGTTCTTTTCAACTGGTGCGCGCCTCGCGTAGGCAACGCGACTTGCGTTTCGGGGGCCCTGCCAAAGACTGATTCGATATCCGTGACACGGTTTCTACTCCGATCAAAGCTGATTAGGCCATACGGCTATGAGCAGTAGCGACGATGACTTGGACTTTGCTGAGCTTGATACAGTTTTCGAACAACGGAAAGCAGATTTGAACGGCGCGGCAGTGGTGGACATATCCCACAGCGACTTGCAAAACCGAAACATAGGACCATCAAGCTCGACCGGCTCAGCTAACGCAAAAATATCTACTTTTTTCAAGCCGACTCATTCACCAGGTAACAAATCCTCTGATACAGTATCCGCTGTTTCGAAAACAGCCACTCCATCTCGAAGCACAAAAGGAACAACGCAAAAGGGACTTTATCCTCGGACTCACCATGAGCTTGACTATGAAGCGTGTAAAACGGCAATATACCCGACAAACTTGCCAATTCGAGATTACCAGTACAACATTGTTCAGCAGGCACTGTACAAAAATGTTCTCTGCGCTTTGCCGACGGGACTAGGCAAAACATTCATTGCATCTGCGGTCATGCTCAACTGGTACCGATGGACCAAGACGGCAAAAATAATATTTATGGCTCCGACACGTCCGCTAGTTTCTCAGCAACTCGAAGCATGCTTGGGAATAACGGGAATCCTTCGATCCGATTCTTGTGTCTTGATTGGAGGTAGCATGCAACCGGCACAAAGAGCGGCTCAGTGGCAAGAGAAGCGTGTTTTCTTCGCCACTCCTCAGACAGTTGAATTGGACGTGAAAAAGGGGTTTGTTAATCCATCCGATATTGCCTTGCTTGTCATTGATGAAGCCCACCGCGGTGTAGGCAAGTACGCATACACTGAAGTTGTCAACTTTATTAGCATGCATAACAAAAGCTTTCGAATTCTTTCACTCACTGCCACCCCTGCTTCCACTACTGAGGGTGTGCAAAATATCTTGACCAATATGAAAGTTTCCAAGGCCGAGATTCGCACTGAAGAGTCCATCGACATCCAGCGTTATGTGCACAAGCGAGATATCAAGAAAATACAGACAGAGATGATTCCAGTTCTGGAAGAGATACTTGAACTCTTTGTGGAAACATGCAATCCTATTGTGACTGATTTAATGAAGTGGAATGCATTATATCTTGGTAACGGAGCAAGGTCGCTGAACAGCTACCTGGTGGTGCAAGCGCTAGTACGCTTTAATGCTACGCCTGCAGCGAGAGATTTCCGCAATCCAATGACGCTCAAGACAAGAGCTTATCTCAAAGCATTGATACCGCTAGCGGGGGCCATGAGTTTGCTGAAAGTCCATGGCATTCGACAGTTTTACGATAAAATAATGGCATTCAAGAAAGGTGCCACTCAGGACAAATTGGGCAAAAAGAAGAAACCCGGCAAAATCGCAGCTAGTATTTTGGACAATGAAAATTTCCAAGAGGTCACCACAAGATGTGAAGAATTGCTGTTTACAGATGGCAAACCGAATACGACATTCTTGGGTCATGACAAGCTGGTTAAACTTGTCGAGGAAATGAATGATTTCTTTGCAGATCCGGCAACATCACCGGACAGTAGGGTCATTGTTTTTGTCGAGTTCCGCGAGTCGGCTGCCGAAGTTTGCAGGATTCTAGCAAACAACTGTCCTATGGTCAAACCTCGTTTGTTTGTAGGGCAGCAGTCAACAGCCAAAGATAAAAAGGAAGATGAAGAGATTATGGTCACATATGATATCTATGGCGAGCAAGTGAGCAAAGGCATGAATCAAAAAGAACAACAGAAGGTCATTGGAGAGTTCAAGGAAGGAGTACACAACACACTTATATGTACTTCCATTGGCGAAGAAGGACTTGACATTGGACAAGTGGACATGATTGTCACGTATGATCAATCGAAGAGTCCAATCAGAATTCTACAACGCATGGGACGAACGGGACGAAAGCGAGCGGGCCGGATTATCATGTTATTGGCAGAAAAAGAAGGCGACAAACTCGAGTTGGCCATGAGGGGCTATAAGCATATTCAGGATACGATAAATGCCGGTAAGGGTGGTTTTGTATACGAGCCTATAAATCGCATTCTCCCTGATGATTGCAAGCCCGAAATCGTCAAGAAAGAGATTGAGATTCCTGATGAGAATCGGGAGATCCTAGAAGGTGAAAACACAGCCAAGAATCTTGAAAAGCTACAGAAATCTGGCAAAAATAAACGACAAAGTCGTGCGGTGGGTAAGAACAAGAAGGACACTCTGAAAGCTCCGGCGCGTAAATATTTTATGCCTGAAAATGTCGAGACAGGATTTGTTAAAGCCAGCGCACTTCCACAATTATCGGAAAGCTCTGATGAATCTGATGGTGGAATAGATGGGTTTGGAGGCCTGTTGAATACCTCTCTGATAAGTTCAAATGCTGAAGAAGTTGATCCTAGTCGATCATCGGCCGACAACATGGACACGTCCAGCTTCCTTTCGCCATCAGTGGATAAGAGCGAGTCACCTGCGAAAGGCAACAATGGTAGCCAAGCTCTGGTAGCTCCAAGGCTAAAGCATGATCAGGTTTCTAGATCATCTCCTATCCGAGATTGCAAGCGCGAAAAAACCACTACGAAGGCAGCATTGTCGTCATCAGGGACACATTCAAGTCCATATCCAGAATCTGGTATAGACATGCGCTACAAAGTTTTTGATCCGTTTGATGCCCTTGATGGGCTAGATGATGAAGAGGACGTGCAGATCATCTCACATTCGAGCCATGCGCAGCGTTATATCGCACTCAATTCGGAGATGGCCATTGGGACTCCTCCAGACAAACTCTCCTTTGACGGCCATTCGAGCAGCGCACGCAAAAGTGGAGCTGTAAAACGGATGCATTTCGACTTGTCTATGGATTCTAGTGACGACGAAGAAGATGAGGAAAGTACGCGTTTCAACAAGAAGAAGAGGGAAGGGCGTATTTTAGTTGAATGATCATGTATCTATCTAATTTGTGTATGACTATTTATTTATTTTTGAACTCTTTAGTGACACAAAAATCGGCCGAGTCAAGAAGGGTGAGGACGCCGTTCCTGATGATCCTCAATTTTGACGTAGTATAGCACACAACCGCAGATCATGCTCAAATTTTGTTTTACAGCAAGCGGCAGGAAATTCATACTAGAATAGTTTCTCCTTTTAGAAAGAAAAGAAACAAGCCCAAACTCAGCGACATCTGCTCGACAGTTCATCTTCAGTCCTGTCACGACATGTGCACAGCATGGTCACTGAACTACATTAAAGATTGTATGTGTAGATCTAGGGATTATTCAGCAGAGTCGAGATGCTGACGTAATCCAATTTTCTTCCAAATATTTCTCGCGTCGCGCTCGGTTATCTCCCAATAACGCTCTGGACTATAAATTGAGCTGGCCGCCCCCTTGACGAACCTCTTTTTTTTCTTCTCCTTGTCTTTATGCATTGGCGTTACGCATATCTGTGAAGATTCGTCTGAGGTTGTGTATTTGCTGGTTGAAAACTTTCAACTGACCGCTCTCAGGCCTGACTTCGTCTGAGGTTAAGGTCTGGGGAATTTTTGAAAAATTTCATTTTTACCAAATGCTTGATTAAGCGGCTTCTTTTTGCTTAAGTTCATTCTTTGTGAGGTGTTCGTATTGAAAATATCTGCGAGGTCGCGGAGCAGCTCACAAGAAGTGTACTTGTAAAGCATGTTTTTATTCATTTGACGGTGATGATGATGAAAACTGGAGGTTGATTGGATTTGTAGTGTGGATCAGGGTAATAGGTAAGCTGCTACAGTCCACGGAAAAACAGGCAGCTTTTCTAGAGAACTTGCGTTAACACTCATTCATATGTGTGAATATAATAGTAATCTAGATATATCCTACTAGTGATATTCTGTCTATTCTTTGACCCCATTCACTTTGAATTAGGGGTCGCGTCTATATGGAAGAGAAAATCCATCGGTAAAAGCTTGCGCAAGCGCGAGTTCATACAGTACTCATGTGCTGTACATCTTCGGGGGATCCAGCCTACCCACCACGTACCGTACACGCGTCGACGACGTGGGGAGTTGCACGCCCTCCTCCACTGCATTCGCGCCCCTTAAAATCAAACGGCTTTTTTTTTGGTCCAAGGGTAGGGATATCGAGCATCTCGCGATTGTTGTTCTATTACGGGACAAATTTATATATTTGTGCACTTGATATATAATCTAATGTGATCAATCGTTTTATTAATTATGCATGTAATTTTTTTCTAATGTGTTTTATTATTACGAGTCTGGTTTTTGTGTTTCTACACACTCCTCATTCACCACCACACAAGCTCAGTCGGGGGTGGTCCAGTACAGCACACTCCTCCATCTGCTCATCTTCATCATCGTATGCATCACGGGTGATGATCAACAAGTGAACCTCTACAGTACTGTACACCCCCTACTCCCACGTACAGGACACTGTGCACATCAGGTTCATACATGACGCTGTAGCGCCGAGCTGTACGGTACACACAACTGTACAGCTTGTGTGCGTGCGCCTATGCCTCCCTCCCCCCTGCCCCCCCCCAAAGGCGCCGCCATCCTAGTGAGGCTTTCCTCCCTTACTCCTAAATCCTCTCCTCACTCCTCTTTCTTTCCCTTTTGACATTGAACAATTTTTTTTTCTCTTCTCATACTCTTACACATTCACCCTTTCTCTCTCTCTATCACAATCTTGCGTCGTATATTGTCCACGGCTTCAGATCTTGTCGACCTTCTTATCATAAGACCTGCCAACACTCTATACACCGTCAACCCCTTGGTGGTTCAGTCCTGTTTCACCTCCTGAGATTTCGGTTTTCCCTCGCACAGGCGCTCCACCCTACCACACGCACACGAAAATCACACACACGCCGGTCAACACCCCCCAAAGGAGGCCTGTTTTTTTCTCTCTTTCTTTCCTACTTTCCTACTTTTTTTCCGAGTAAAAAAGAGCCTCTCAAGAAGCTTCTCATCAGTTACTCGTATCGTTGGTAGATTTACACGTCCATCTCTCACCTTTGTTCATTCTTTTGTACCCCCTCCGGTTGGTTCGACAGTTAGAAGCGTGTCTCTTTTTTTTACCGACCAACTTCATACTCCAACAAAAGTATCAGGACGGCAGCATTCGCACACTGGGGAAGAAAGAAAAAAAGATTACTCCTTTTAAGATTACATTGATCTTCAAGTTTATCGGAGTTATCTCAGCCAAAGCTTAACTTCAACAGAACAACAAGGCCGTGAGTTAATTGGACAAATAAGCGTGCCTCCCCTCGACACTCTCAAGAAACAATCTTCCATATTTGCTTCAAGTTCTTGGTTTTTTTATTTGTGTTTTGCCTTTTGCTAACACACGCGCTTGCGGGTTATCACTCATTATTGCCAACACTCTTGTTGAACTTCCTACCATCTCGATTGCGCATCCTTTTTCTGGTCAAAAGTGTGCGATACGCGGTACTTTTAGATACGTCTCCAGTCGTCCCTCAGCAGAACAGCCGCATTCAATCGACTATAACGAATTCGATCACGACAAATTCCAACATCAATTAAGAAGAAAAAGCCCCATCAACAATGTCTTTTTCTAGCACTGCTTCAGTGTTCCCACAGCATGCATTTATGAATCCAGGGCCGGCTCCCGTTCCCCCTCCCGGCGAGGCAGGTTTTAACAACGGCAATACAAATCAGCACACACCTTCAAATTCAGACTCATCGACAAATACATCCAGTTCTGTCCGTAAATTCTCAGGCGCAACTTCGAATTCACCGCCATTGGGATCGTCATCGTCCCTTTCTTTACACGACACCAACGGCCGCAGCAGGATCGTGAAACAAGGATGGGTTTCAATCAAAGAAGACAGCTCAATCAAGTTTATGTGGACCAAAAAGTATCTGGTACTGCGAGATAATACACTTGAAATGCTCAAGAGCGAGGTAAGTTTTTTTTCTTTACTGACTAGCAATTAGGGGGCCGCGATTTTTATTGAGACAATTAGGACGAGTCAACTGCACACAACCTTGAAGAATATGCTTCACAAATCTGATCCAGATTGAACCTATTGATAGGAAGAAACACTCAATGATGGACCTTCCCAAAAAAATAAAGTCAAAGTTTCGAATATTGTGCATTATTTTTGACCTCGAATTAATGAAAACGTGTCTCAAAGAAAAACGGTGCGCCCTAGAAAGCGAAAACAAGTATTATGATGTCAAACGAGTAAGCTAACCACAAAATTCTATAGACTGCCACTTCAGGAACGTCAATCTCGTTGCTCGCAGTAACAAACGTAACGCGCGTCGATATAAAGCCTTACTGTTTTGAAATCATTAGAAAGGAGGCCAAGAGCGTGTACGTCGCATGCAAGAGTGATACAGAGCTCTACTCTTGGATTGATGAAATCTACTCCAAATGCCCGACCATGGCAGTCTCATCGCCGACCAATTTCACGCACAGAGTACATGTTGGTTTCGACCCTGTCACTGGTGATTTCACCGGTCTCCCTGATGCATGGGAAAAGCTGTTGCATGCATCTGCTATCACTCACGATGATTACCTCAAGAATCCTCAAGCCGTCATTGAAGTGTTGGAGTTTTATTCTGATATTCAAGCCCAGGAAATGTCCACCGAAGTGCACCCGGTGCCACATCAACGGGGAGGTGGAATCGCTCAGCCAAGTTCTTTCCCCGGTGGTAATCCGCTTCAACGAGTACCTACATCGGGCTCTATCGAGACTTCTCAGCAGCAGCAGAGATACCCTCAAAGCCAACAGACTAATTCTACATTACAGTCGAATTTGCAGGAGTGGACTAAAACCCCTCGAAGTGCTCCGAACCCCAATACACAGTTACAGGCATATAATCAAACTCCACCAATGCCTTATCAAAGCTCACAGAATGCGCCAAACGGCGTTCACCAAATGCCTCCTCCAGTCGGTCGACAGCAACGTCAGGGATCTGTCTCTTCTACGCATGAACAGCAGATTCACGCCCAGCGACAGGCTCCACCGCCGCCTCATTCTAGTCGCACTGCGAACAGAAATCATCTCAATGAGATTGCACCATTGCGCCAAGCCCCTCCTCCTCCTAGACCGGCACCTCCTGCGCCTTCGCAAGCTCCTCCTGCCCGTCAGCAAGTGCCAAATATTCAGATTCCGGCTAGTCGCCACTCTCCGACTGGGTCAGGCTCGCAAAGCCCATTAGCTAGAGTTGGTACACCTACTACCAGCTCTCCAATCGACCCAATTCCTCGACAACCATCAAGTACGAAGCTTAATCAGCAGTATGCAGCTGAAGCTCGACAAGCTCCAAATGCTGCCGCAGCTCGATCTCAGCAACAGCAAGTACCTCGAAGTCAGCCTCCGGTACAGCCTATCCAACCGCTCTTTGCTGTCGGTGGCTCCAAGTTGCAAGATTACTCAAAGAGCGGCAGTAATGGATTTGGTAGCCAGCCGTCGGTGGCTCCACTGAAGACCAAACCAAAGATGGCGGCACCACAACCGCAGCAGATGCGTCCAGCTCCACCAAAGCCAACCGACAGAAAGCCACATACAAATGCGGCCACTGCCGCTGCTCAGGCTGCTTTGGAAGGCAGCAATCAGCGAACAAAGCAACGTGAAGTCTCGAAGCGTATTTCAACTATGACTGATAGCGAAATTATGCACAAGCTTCGTTCAGTTGTCAGCTCTAGCGATCCTCAGCCTCTATACCAGAAGTTAAAGAAGGTCGGTCAAGGTGCTTCAGGATCTGTCTACGTCGCACGTCCACTTACAAGTGTGATGGGTCAGCATCGTCGTGTAGCTATTAAGCAGATGGATCTGAGCAGCCAACCTCGAAAGGAGTTGATTGTCAACGAGATTATGGTTATGAAAGAAAGCCAGCATGCCAACATTGTCAATTATTTGGAAGCATATTTAAGAGGATCTTCGGATTTGTGGGTCGTTATGGAGTATATGGAAGGTGGCGCCCTTACTGATATTATTGAAAACAACACACTGAGCGAGGAGCAGATTGCGACTATTTGCTTTGAAACCTGCAAGGGTCTCCAACATTTGCACCACAAGAATATCATTCACCGAGATATTAAGAGTGACAATATGCTGCTGGATGCTCAGGGTCATGTAAAGATTACAGATTTTGGCTTTTGTGCCAAGCTTACTGACCAGAAGAATAAGCGTGCTACAATGGTTGGTACTCCATACTGGATGGCTCCCGAGGTTGTCAAGCAGAAGGAGTATGGTGCTAAGGTTGATGTTTGGTCGCTGGGTATTATGGCCATTGAGATGATTGAATCTGAGCCACCGTACTTGAACGAAGAGCCGTTGAAGGCGTTGTATTTAATTGCCACAAATGGCACTCCAAAGCTCAAGCGACCTGACAAGCTTTCCAAAGAGATTAAGAACTTCCTATCTGTGTGTCTTTGCGTTGACGTGAATTATCGTGCTTCCACTGACGAGCTGGTAAATCATGAGTTTTTGAAGAAGGGTTGCAGTCTACAATCACTTTCCGTGTTGTTGACATTCAAAAACAAATCGTGATTGCTCTTGACTCTTATACTTTTTTTGCATTTTTTCTTTCCCTATTATTTTGAACCGCCTCATCACTCTTTATCTTTAGAAGGTTTTTGTCTTTTTTTTACTTTGTCGGACGCTTTTGTGTTTTTTTTATGTTTGCGATGAACTCTCACCATGATATCTAACTATTTTACTCTCCTTTTCTTTATTAATGTGTTTGTTTATATATCTATAATCTCCAGTTTTTTTATAATATCAAATGGAACTTTTGGAAACTAGACTTTGCCCGTCCTCATGGGACGCTAAATATTTCAAGGCCCCTTTTCCAGCACTTTCAGGTTCTATATGATCATACTTCGTAATCTCTCTCCTATCATATATCGCATCTTTTGATCGTGTTGAAAAGCATGCATTTTGCCAGGAAAAAAAAAAATTTCTCGGTTGAGCCGCACCAGAAACCCTAAAGTTCGGGACGCATACGAGAATGCAAATCTCAAGAATAGCTAAAAAGTTGTTGCCAAAAAAAGATAAGCCCAACGGGGGGCTCGAACCCCCAACCTTGTGATGACTTTAGTCTCCTTGAAAGGAGGATATTAAGAGTCACACGCTCTACCGATTGAGCTAGCTAGGCTTGTAACTTGATGAATGCCGATTAGGCGTGCGCAGGTACCACCCAGTCGGAATCCGCGCGGCGTGAGCCGCATACACTGCGGCTCGTAAGCAGTTAGGGGCCAAGAAAAGGGCATTAGGCTTGAAATTAACCGTCTTTAACTATATTAGATTAAAACAAACAAACGAGCCAAGAAAAGATTCCGAAAAGTGATGAGGAACATGCAAGTCACTACAGATGAAAGAGCATTGAGACTCGGGTCGATATTCCGTCGAGCACCGAGAGAATCATGAGCAGAGTTGTTCAGTTCAGGAGCGGCCACGGCTTGATAGGCGAGTAGTTCGAGCGCTTCAAAACAGTGAGAGAGAGAGAGGAAGGCAATGGGTGTGCCTGTGGAGCAGAGTTGGAGACTATAATAATAATAGATCATGTTTAGAGTCAAGGAATAATATTAGGTTAAGACAAACAAAGTGGTTAAAATACGCTACTTCTCCTACTCACGTTAGATACGCCAAACAATCTTTTAGGGAGAAGAATGATTTTTGTGGACCCACATCGCTCTATCCATACGAGTGCCTACGTTGACGAATGGCTGTAAGGTATCAGACCAGGGACTCACAGGATACAGCTCGAAACCGCTCTTGTATAATGTATTATCTGCATCAGATTAAAAAAACCGAAACGAATACGCAATCATGAGCACTGAGGAGAACTGGGAAGCAGGGGCCGGGTCTCGGGCCGTGAGACACACATGCACACTTCAGCGGGGGGCGTCGATCACGAACAGAAACTTCAGTTGCACTATCAGATACTGCAGTAATCAGATGTACAGTACCGTATAAAAAAAGCCTTCAGCAGCTGCAGCTGCAGCATCAAATGCTTGTGATTGCTACTACAGAAGAAATACGATGGCGGTATCCACACGATGCGGCACCAGATGGTGTCTCACCTGCATCCGTGGAGATTCACGCGAAATTAGTTGGGCCAAAGTTCTCTATTGTAACATCCACTTCTATACGTCGATTATTAAATCATCAACTGAAACTATGATGCTAATCAAATATCTTGGATTATTAGCGCTAATCTTTGGGGAATTTGCACAGGCAGAGAGACCTGTGGCAGTAAGTGGTGAGGTGAGCGGTGTAAACATTACAAACGCTATACTGTACGATCCATTGACTGATGATGGCGTCGCGGCGTCTGCGCCCTCAGTTGTTACAGAACTGTCTTCAATCAACGCGACAACACTAGCAGCTGACACTGCTTCACTAATCGGTACTGCACTTGCTAATATACTGTCCGACAACTCGTATGACATAACAGGAATTCCTGACGGCTTTGTACAGCTAAAGAATTACAAAGGCAATATATGTACAAGTGCAGGTGAGGCAGGAGCTAGGCACCTGTTTACAAAACAGTCTGGACTTTCAACTGTCGGATGCTTGTTGTGGAAAGATTTATCGTCGGGAGGGTATGCCACCTATGCAATCGGCACTGACTCAAAAGCGGTATTGGCTACAACTTGTCAGAAATATACCATCCAAGTAAGCAACAGTGAAGTATGTACTGCTTCCATGATTGGTTCAAGAGTCGAAACAGTACTTGATTTAATAAAATCATGGTGGTGATTTAGCATCTAGCTTTTCCGCTGAGCAGGATTCCTTTCCAGACCTTTGAAGATACTTTGTATTCGAATAATTTCAATACATTCACTGCAAAAAAATATGAACACCATGAATTCAATTATATGAACATGTAGTCAATACGGTATAAAGGTATCTTACTAAGAATAAACTAAAACTAATGAGAAAGTTAGAAAACTGTGCACAAAACGATTACTTCCTTCTCGGGGACAGTGGAGAGCGAACAAATGCGGTGGTAGTTCAGTATTTTGTGCGCTCAGAGGTAGAGCAGTTCAGCATAACCGTCACTATACATATGTAAACTCGATCAAGTCAGAACAGACCAGCAGCTCGGCAAAAAAAACATGATTAGAAAGACCCAGCGTCTCTCAGGAAGCTCATGGTAAGACAGTACCATAAAGCTAGGCACGATCAATGCCAAAGAACCAAGGATAAGTTATAAGTGGGATAAGTTTATTCAGATAAAAGGTATATGGTATTAAGAAAGGAATCAAGTTCGGAGTTTGTTTTACATCTAGAAGAGCATTACGCCGGCAATCAAGACTGTCACCAAAGACAAGTGGGCAGCGTAAGTGACGCCGCTGTTGGACTGTGGGACAGTTGGACCAGCGCCCACCGCAGCGACAGTTTGCTTTGGCCCGTTGGCACCTCCTGCGTTTGGTGAGCCTTGGTTACCTGCTGCTGGAGCATTTGCACCTGGAGCACCGGCAGCTGGAGCATTTGCACCTGGAGCGCCTGCGGCTGGAGCGTTTGCACCTGGAGCGCCTGCGGCTGGAGCGTTTGCACCTGAAGCAGCTGGAGCACCAGCACCTGGGGCAATTGCACCTGGAGCGCCTGGAGCATTTGGAGCACCTGCAGCTGGACCGTTTGTGGCACCTGCACCTGGAGTGTTTGGAGCTGGAGAGCCTGCAACAGGACCGTTTGTGGCACCTGGGGCATGAGATTCTGGAGCACCTGGAGCACCTGCACCTGGAGCACCTGGAGCACCTGCACCTGGAGCACCTGGAGCACCTGGAGCATTCGTGGCACCTGGAACACCGGCACCTGGAGCATTCGTGGCACCTGGTGCACCTGGCTGGTTAGATCCTGGAACACCACCGGTATGAACATTTGCAGGCGGAGTAGTCTTGCAGACACCCTCGTTGCAGCAAACAGTGACTGTGGCTCGGTTGCTTGGGCCAAGGCCGCCCGTTGGTGCCGGTGGAGGGTTGCACTTGGTCTCGGTGCATCTCACTGTTACAGTGGCCAAGATTGGGCAGTATGTAGTGGTGACAGTCTTTGTGAGGCAGACTGCAGTGCACTTAGATACGCCGTCACACTTGGTGATAGTCTCAGTGACAGTTGCCGTGCCGGTAGTGACGATGTTACTCATGCTAGCTGCTGGGTCGAATGTGCTCGATGCAGCAGCGGACGAACCGGAAGCAAGCGATGCAGGAACTGATGAACCACTGACGGAAGGTGCAGAAACTGAAGATTCAGGTGCCAATGATGCCGAAACTGATGTAGCTGGAGATGATACAGCTGATTCAGATGAAGCTGGGGCCGATGTAACAACGTCGGATGAAAGTGGAGCTGATGTAACAGCACCTGATGAAACTGAAGCTGTGGAAGCAGCATCTGATGAAACCGGAGCAGATGTGACAGCATCTGAAGAAGCTGGAGCAGATGAAGCTGGAGCCGACGTAGCAGCATCCGAAGAAGCTGGAGCCGATGAAGCAGCAACGGGAGTTCGAAGTGCCAAAGTTGCCGCTCTCAAGGCGTCCAGGGCATCCTTGTTCTCTGGAGTCTCGGTGATGCCAGCAATAAGCCCATCAATGGCGTCGGCAAGAGCGATTGCGGCGGGGCTGCCTGGAGCAAAGCCGTCCGATTGTCGCTTCCTAAGATTGGGGCTTGCTGGCTTGCTCTTGTTAACTAGCTGGTTGATGACAGTGGTAAGCTTGATGACAGAATTCAAGGCGGCGGTCTGCAGAGCAGGGCTCTGTGGCTTGGCGTCGTTCAATGCCTTGGTTGCTGCGTTGACAGAACTCGTAAGCTTGGTCATGGCAGCAGTTATCGCGGCAGCGTCGTCTCCGCCCAATGCAGTAGCTAAAGCATCAGCGTCAGAGGAAAGTGTTGCAAGGGACTCAAGAGCGACTTCCTCTGGTGTAGATGCGGAAGCACTTGGAGCTGGAGCCGTGGATGTACTAAGGGTGGGCTCATCGGTCACAGCTGGTGATGACGATGCAGATTCAGCTGGAGTAGAGGATTCAGCTGGAGTAGAGGATTCAGCTGGAGTAGAGGATTCAGCTGGAGTAGAAGATTCGGCGGCCACGGAAGATTCAGCTGGAGTAGAGGACTCGGCAGGTACGGAAGATTCGGCTGGAGTAGAGGACTCGGCAGGTGTAGAAGACTCGGCAGGTGTAGAAGATTCAGCTGGGACAGAAGATTCCGCTGGAGTAGAGGACTCGGCAGGTGTAGAGGACTCGGCGGCCACGGAGGACTCAGCTGGAGTAGAAGATTCTGCAGGTGTAGACGATTCAACTGGTGCAGACGATTCGGCGGCCGCGGAGGACTCAGCTGCAGCCGAAGAAATCAAGCTGCTACTAGCGACAGAACTCGTTTCTATTAAAAGTCAGTAATGCTCCCAAAAAAGCTTTTTTTTTCAATTTTCATACCATCTTGAGCGATGACGCTCATGCTCACTGCTGCCAGTGCGAAGACTAGCTTTGTCACACCCCTCATTTTTATTGTATGTATCCAACTTAAAAAGCGAGTGTGTGTGTAGGATGTAACAAAAGGAGAAAAAATCAATTGAGCAATTCCGCGACATTGATCAGGTTTTATACTTTTTGGGGGTGCAGATTCACCCTCTGGGCACCTGTACCATGCAAAATGGCCCAGACCCTGCGTCGTCTGTCAGATACACCTTATCGGTTCAAGTGAAAGACACAGCCAAAAAAGCAAAAACTAAAGACTGGACCCATTCTGTTTTTGTCGTTTCCGGTATGGGAGTAAACTATAAAAGTATAACTAACCTTCGTGACTAGGCCGATCGTATGGAATTGACTAGAGATGCACCGCGTGAAAAGCTAATACTTGTGGTATCATTCTATTATTGTCATTTCCAATTGAACAGAACAGATTCCAGGCTTGAATCTGTATCTATTCCAAGTCCGTTCTTGTTAGATGTTTAAAGTTGTGATGTCTAGTGTGGTGGGGTACTCTCTCGCACGATACACTCCCTAGCAATGATTGCAAAGCACTAGTGAAGAGTATCGCTGATAGTTTAGTGACATATATAGAATTGATTGCAAAATACTCCGTTTGTAGGAGCATTGCAAGTGTAAGCTCAAACCGACACCAGGATTCTGAAAAAGACATGTGGCCATGTCTTGCTGCCTATACTTCGGCATCCACACGGCGAGATAAGACCATCTGATGCTCTACTATCTGATCATTTTTCAAAACATAACGCGGAGAGCTGCCCAACGAATGGCTATCTAAATGTAAACATGCGAATGCCAGGTTGACTCGGAGAGCAATATAGCTCACCGCAAAGGCCAACCACCCCAACTTGGCGTGCCAAGACGGATATATTATTTAGACGTGTACGACATGAGTGACTAGTTCGCTTTGGATTTCTGATCTGATATTCAAAACCAAAAAAGAAATCTCGTGTCGCGGGGTGTGAGTCTTCATCCCTTCGGTTGCATTCCGGGAGTGATGGTATACCACTGAAGAATGACACGAGATAGGCGATACACCCAATGCTAGAAAACAATTTTCGTCGTGAAGATGTACAACGGTACAATTGGATCACGCTATTGAAACATGTGGAGCCTCCGGTCAATGACCGAACCGTGCGCCCCATTCTGTGCGGCGAAGAAGGAGATGACATGTCATGACGAGGGGTGCCATTTAGAGTTTTTATTTATTTACCGGATTGGGATATGAGGGAACGTGGTGGTCGCATCGTGTCTGAGAGCAACATGATAAAAAAGGAGAGCCAGTTGCCTATTCAATTCACGGGCTGTTCGGTACCTTTAGTTATTTCTTGAAGCAACTTGTTAGTTGATTACCATATCCAGGTCTGTTATGATTTAATCAAATAGCAAGCATCAGATGCTAGCCCCCATTTTGGCCGGAATGACGAGTGATTGTAGGATTGAGACATTGTTGAGATTTAAGGTTTCCGTGTTTGCCGCGAATGGACATATTGTAAATAGGAGCAATGGAGCAACTACGGATATAGAGAGACTGGTGAAGTCATCAGACAATTAAAGCATTAGATCTCTCCGTTGCTTTCCCGCGTGATGGTTGGCGGTCAAGCCACGGCAAGCGCCTAATTCTTGAGTGCTTTTACTACGTCAAAACCGCTCCATTCCAGACGATAGCCCCTCAGGTTTTTTGCCACTGGAATCAGATTTTGAAAAACAGCCCTGCAGACTTGGAGCTGATTCGGAATTTTTTGACAAATTCCAATGAGCCGAGGGCAACAAAACATTTTAATCAATTTTCCAGGAGAACCCCTGCTAAATATGGAATACATTCAGGTTATAATTCGTTGGTTTCACTCTCACAGCTTCTTTTCATCGCTAGGAGGCGATGCAGAAATAAGCTCGGCGATATGCTATAAAGTTAAAAATGGGCACAAGACCTGGTAATGCTAACTGTCAGCATAAGTGCAACATGCTTGTGTAGTCAAATACTCGCATCCATATCTATTAGTTAAACTCAAAATTTGGGCATTTCTGAGGAGTTTTTCTATCGGTGGCCAAGAGCGTTCAACATTTTTTTTAGATTCAAACATGAGTGGCTCGGAAATCTCGGCGAATGTGTAAATGAGCCAGGACTGGATTATACCGCTACGAGATCTGGGCACTTACAGATTGGATTCTAGAGGCACTATTTCCCCTATTTCTTAGGGAAGTATATTGAGGTCCGGCTTCGTTTTGCAGATGCGTACCGTATCTCTGCAAGATGTATCGTGATCCTCATCGTTGTGTATAACACAAAGTATATTACAGTCCTAGCTCATTTTACGCTGTCCCAACAGATATTTCAGTACCTCGCCAGATGCTGCTTAGATCTAACTACAACCTCTCATAAGAATCTACACGCCTCCGGGGGTGCGGCTGAAGGGGGAGCATACGCGGCACCGCATGATTTCTTCACATGCTGCCACCGTTGAAAACTCGTATTTTGATCTCATAGTTTTGAAAAAAAATATTACGTGAAGAGAAAAAATATTTCAGTGATCTACAATGCATTCAGAAAGACGGGAAGGGTGTCCTGCTGCAAATGACGCGCCCGATTCGGACTGCATCTCTAGTGTATCTGGGTTTCTTAGAGATATCAGTCCTTTTGATGATCGCTGGAACGCTTCCGAGTTATTCCCGTTCTCAAGATAACGATATGTACTGTATCGCTACCCCTGGTGCTATCTTCGAGATACTACACCACCATTTTTGACCCCCAAAAGTGACACACTTTAAGCATCGATAATTCTCCACCTAGTGCTCTTCAAATCAATTATTCACACACTGATGCTAATCCAGGAACCAATCAGTGAATCTCTGAAAAAAATCTGAGTCAAAACGAGTGAACGTGGTGAGTAGAAATCCCAGGGCCTGAAAAACTGAACCCGCTGTGATGTCAGTACACATATAAACAGTTTCCAGGGGGGCGTGTTGCATCGCTGCATATGCGAAACTGGTATATCGCCATCGTACAGTTTATGATCAGATCAGATGTATTTCGGAATAACAGCGTCATGTACTTATCAAACATTGCAGTACCTCGGTACGATCGGACTTGCCACCCATCGGACAATTTCGCTACACTTTCCAAAACCCTAGATTATAATAATAACAATAACAAACAACTGACCTAGATCCCTATTACTGATTATCTTGTCTTATATTCACCTAATCTAATGAATGCAACTTTGAACGGCATGTCAGGGAGAAATTCGGAGCGGGTCGTCGTCCAAGCCACACACACACATAAACAATTGCGCGCGCCACAATAGCAGCAGCACGACAAGTTCGGAACATTTTGCTTGTCTCACAACAGCGACACACACAGAAAAGTTCCTTGTTTTGCGCATTAAATTTTTTTTAAGTGTCAAAAGATGAAAATTTTTTTACTTTCATCTTCCGGAATTCCCCTGAGTCTAGCTGGATTACTTTTTTAACTAGAATACTCTATCTAAGCGAAAAGATATTTCTGAAAAAAAAAACCGTTGTAGATGATCGGCACGGTAATAAAATTTTACATCCATCGTGCATGAGCCAGTTTTTCCGTGATGGATGACGCTCTTCTGTTCAGTAGATGGCGGCCCCTGCACATGTACCATGCACCAGAAGCTTAACTGGGTCCTGCGTCATGGCGCATTTTGCAGGACCAAAAGGGTTTATGAAATCTCAAGATTTCTCAGATAACACACACATACTTTCTCAAGGTTGGTGTAATGTGAAAAAGCTCTCTCTCTAACAATTCAATTGGTATACTCCGTCTCTCTCTCTAGTTACACACAAAAGCAATGAATAAATAATGTATACTGCAATTTCCTCCTCTCTCCCGAAAGATATCAATCTTTTTGATATTGTGTTTTTTTGAAAATCATGTGGTCGTTAGGTAGTAGTAATGGTGGTGGTGATTAATAGGGGTTTTCTAGTAAATGCAGTCGACAAACTCCAAAACAAGCTTGTTCTTTTCAGCATCCCAGCTCTTGACATGCACATGAGTGAGATCTGAAATGACAATATCAGCGCCAGCCTTCTTGACAATATCGCCGTTATAAGTGGTGGCCATACCAATGACAGTAGCGCCAGCCTCCTTACCAGCAGTGATACCGGCTGGAGCATCTTCAAATACCAAAAACTTTTTCAAATTGAGTCGCTCGGCACCAAGCTTGTATCCGGCAGGGTCTGGCTTGCCCTGCTTGACAGACTCGGCAGTGATGAATACATCTGGAGCGTCAAACTTCAAAAAGTGCTTGAGCCATCCGCTCGCCATGGGGAAAGTGCCCGAGGTGACAATGCCCCAAACCTGAGGAGGCAAAGCGTCGTGCAGTTCTCGCACACCAGGCACTGGCTTGGCAAACTGCGCATACTTGACTGGGATGGTCGCCTCCAAGTCGGCAGAGTACTTCTCGTCAGCCATGTCTGGAGCCCATTCCCGCAAAATGTCAATGGTTCGAGTACCGTGACTCGTCTTGAGAATCTCATTGGCGTCAATGCCATGCTCGTCGCCCCACTCGTGCCAAAACTTCTCAACGCAGTTGGTGGAGAGCATGAGTGTGCCGTCGAGATCGAACAAGCATCCGTCGACTTCCAGTGTGTAGTTCTTGCCGCTCATGATTTGTGATTATTTGTAGAATGAATGTGAAGATGAATGAAAATTTCCAAGAAGCAACAGAGAAACCTTGTCCTCTTTATATAAGTTTTTTCTCAAACTTGACTAAAAAAATAAAATAAAAGAGACTTTGTGTGTGTGTACTAAAAGAAGTTTCACAACGGCATTTGCTTTTGTGCTCTCTGACTTCGCGAGCGGCAGATTTGAGCCGCGCAGAAACATAAAAGTGGCGTGCGCAGACAACGGACACACACACACACACACAGAACACTCGACAAATTTCCACGATTACGTAGCTCTGTTTTGACAGTGAAAATTTGTAGTAAGTTTCTCTTTTTGATGTTACATTTGTGTAGATTGTTTCTCTGTTACATTTGCAACTGTCATTATAGATCTTTATAGCAGTGTTTTCATTCTACAATATGGGTTATGGGCCAAAACCGTCTTTCGTGCGGCTGAGACTTTAGGCTCAAAGAAGGGTTCGACAAATAGCTGGAATTTTCATTACTTGACTTCTTTATGGAGTTGAACAAATAGCAGAATTTGATTGTTATGTATATTCGTTTATAAATGGATTTTTTTCCACATTCCACATAGTTGTCTGCGTTGGAACTACCCGACTCAACAGAAACCAACGCTGCCGCAATTCATTCTTGATTACATGTACTGATGCAGAATTACGTCTCTCATCTGTCAACCAGGGAATGATCATAACTGTAAACACATTTCGTCTCAACGGCTTTTTGAACCACTTGCAACTTGATTGGACATTCCTGCAGTTGAAAATTCACTCGGAATCTTCAGTAAGATTCTTACATGGTCATGACATATCATTAATATATATACAAAGGAGCAAACCGATTAATCTCTTTTATACACGTCGTGGTCGTGGTGCACGGTGGCCACCAAACTTGATCTTACTGGCGTCACTCACTCGGGTGATCAGCGGCCGGATCTTATTGCCTTCCTTGCCATTGAGCGCATTGACAAACGCTTCTCGGCCCTCGCTGAACTGGCGGAACACAATCTCTAATTCTCGATCCAGGTACCCTTTCTCCTCCATCATCTTGAACATTTTCGCCGCAGTCTGGAAACTAGCTTCGTACTGGCCCTGTTTGGTGTTGCGGAACCCGAGGTAACCGGTCGAGAGCGCAATCTTAACGTCTTGTCGCGGTCGCACAGTATCGATGAGCTTCTCCTGCTCGGTCAGCTTCTCAGCGAGCTTCCCGACTCGTCGGTACTTGCTTGTGAGTGTGAGAATGACATTGTTACGTGTGAATTGGCCGTGTAGAGCATAGCCGACGATGAGCTTGCCGTCGGCAGGCAGTTTTTCGGTCTTGTTGAGCAGCTGGCGGGCTAGTGGCGACCGTGCCGAGAAGGTCGATGCTTGCCGTACAAATGGTACGCTTGTGCGTAGTAAACCTACTCTTGCTATGCTCATTTATTGGTGCAAAACGAGAGAAGGAAATGCTGGGTTTTTTTCGGTATGGGTGGATGATGAGTGACCTTGATGTTGAAAAATTTGGGCGAGACGTGCGGGAGCGCGCCGCTGCGTGATGAGTAGTGATAGATCCACCAGAGATCAAGGCTTTGATCAAGCAAAAATCGTTATAAATATTCAGAATATTTCTGGTAGCCAAGAGGTGTCATATAGATCGAGGAAGATGGAATAACAGGAAATTTTGTCCTCTCGATAAGCGTAGTTGCGTGGCATAGTACTACACACTCATAGTGTCTATAGGAAAATTTCAACTCCATTAGTCTCAGTATTCAATCGCACATGAACCGGTACATTCTGGGGAACACTCTTCGCACGACGGTGGCACGGGCTGTGCGCCATTCGCATCCTCGTCCATCGCAGCATATCCTGCGATGCATGCGGCAGTACTCGTCGTCGTCGTCATCGTCAACTACGGGCTCAGAGCACCAGTTCCACCCGTACGTCGACTCGACGCTGCAGCAGATCAGCAGCATCGCACCCAAATTCGCCGTCGACCCGGCCGCTATACACATTTTACAAACGCCCTCAGAGTTCTACGAGCTGCTCAAGTCGAAAATTTTGAGCGCCAAACGGCGGGTGTTTTTGTCGACATTATACATTGGCAAGACCGAGACCGATTTGGTCGAGTGCATCAGCACTGCACTCAGTCTCAATGAGAACTTGGAGGTGTATATCCTCACCGACGCACTCAGAGGCACTAGAGAAGCACCAAACACTTGCAGTGCGACGTTGCTGCTTCCGCTGGTTGAAAAATTCCCACATCGAGTGCAGCTGAGCATGTACCATACACCGCACTTGCACGGCGTGAAAAAGACGTTGCTGCCGTCGCGGTTCAATGAAGGATGGGGTTTGCAGCACATGAAGCTGTACGGCTTTGACGACGAGATTATGCTGTCTGGTGCAAACCTTTCCAACGACTATTTCACCAATCGGCAAGACCGCTATGTATTGTTCAGCGATGCCCACTTGACGGAATACTACTTCAAAATCTACCAAGCCATTGCCCAACTCTCATACAGCGTCATTCCGTCTCAACAATCAAAGTCTGGCTTTAAGCTTCAATGGCCGCATTACTACAGCGCTCCCGAGCCGACTGTAGACCCTACCGGGTTCATCAAAGCCGCGACCCGCAAGCTCAAGCCATTGCTGGGTCCACAGAACGCGCCCCGAATTGAAGGACCAGAGGAGCCACAAACGTTTGTGTACCCGGTATGCCAATTCACACCGATCATGCATCCAGACACGTCGACCGAGTTCACGGTCGTGTCGCGGCTCTTGTCGATGCTCGGCACGGGCAAGTTCAACTGGACGTTGACGCAGGGCTACTTCAACATCCACCCTGAGTACCGCGAGAAATTGCTCAAGTCGAAACCATCATTTGCACAGATCATCACTGCATCGCCTGAAGCCAACGGGTTCTACAAATCTGAGGGCATATCGGGGATGCTTCCTGGCGCGTATTCCGAGCTCTCGCGGCGCTTTTTGCAAGCCGCACAGACACTGTCGCCGCAGATCGAAATCCACGAGTGGAAAAAGGGCACAGTGAATACGCCCGGCGGGTGGTCGTACCATGCCAAAGGGCTGTGGGTTTCGCAGCCTGGTGAAGATTCGCCGTTTCTGACAGTTATTGGATCGTCGAATTATACGATACGTGCATATACCCACGACATTGAAGCCAACGCCGTCATTGTCACTGCCGACGCGGCGCTGAGATCCAAGCTCGCGGCTGAAGTCGCCAACCTCAACACCAACACTAAGAAAATGGCACTCAAAGATTACGAAAACGATGAAACTCGTAATCTGAGCTGGCACCAACAAGCATTTATCAAAACCTTCATCAAGACAATGGGCGATAAGCTTTAACAATCTTTTGTATATAACTATCTCTACGGATCACGTGATTTCCAAGATTGGGATGATGCGATGGGGATACAAACTGACCAGATGTAAATTCACTCCACATTTATAGACGACGAAATAGACTACATATAGAAATCCTCAAATGAGCAGAGCACGGTCGAGAGGCGCGACGGCCGCTGCGGCGGCTGCTGCCGCCAGTGCGAACCCCAGCTCGTCTCCAGTGTCGACACGCCACGCGACGCCGGACCCGGTCAACGTGCTGAGCCCCGAGCTTATGGCCAAGTTCATGTCGGCGGTCACTGCGCTCGAGTCTGATCTCCGCAAGGCCCACGAGGTCAGCCTGACGGTAGAAGAGCCCACAGTCGACCTCGACGACGCGCGTGCCGACGTGCCGGACAACTACCGCGACTTGATCGGCGACAAGAACGACGAGGACGAGGAAGCCAAGCAGGAGCTGATCCGCAAGGCCGACGAGCTTATACCGCAGCTCGAGGCCGAGATCGAAGTGCGCGACAAGGAGGAGCAGCTGCTCATGAGTGCGCTCGAGCATGCTACGACGTTGATGGCGCTCAAGAACGAAGCAGACTCGGTCGTTGCTGCTGCAGTGTCGACACACCAGCAGGGCCCAGCAGCGAAGAAACGCAAGTACAATAAACGCGGCGCCAGTGGGTCGTCCAATGCACAGGGATCCTCGTTCTCGCCGTCGGCAGCAAACAGTCTATCGGTCGGGGCACAGGTGGCATTCAGACTCTCCGGCTCGTCGTCGACGACGCACGGCAAGGGCGTGCCGGGCAGCAATGGCAGTGGCGGCGGCGGCGGTCCACGAGGCATTGGCGGCGAAGAGGAATGGATCCAGTGCGAAGTGATTAGAGTGATTACAGAAGGATCTAAATACGAAGTGCAGGACCCTGAGCCGGACGAGAACAACAATCCGGGGCAGAGGTACAAGGCTAGCGTCAAGGACCTGATTGCAGTGCCGCCGGTCGGCACAGTGCTGCAGCCTCTCGCTTCACGAACACAAGTGCTGGCACGTTACCCAGAGACGACGACGTTTTATCGTGCAGAAGTGAGTTCGAGCACCAAGATCAAGTGCAAATTAGTATTCGAAGGCGAGGAAGAAGAGGGCAAGGAGACTGAAGTGGAGCGACGCCTCGTACTGACACTGCCAAAGTAAATTATTTATTATTCTCTCTTATTACTTTCCATCGTTCAATGAAAGACTTCATGTTTTGGAAATAATAAAAATAACTTAGAGAAAATCACTTACACAACTACTTCACACACACACACACAATACAATATAATAATATAATGAAAAAAAGATCTCTGGTACATATTTCAGAATCTTCTTTTTAGATTTTCGTTCTTTTAAGAGGTGTAATCGACGTCCATTGCACCGGTTTGAATGGTTTCGTCGACCGGACCAGCAGATGAGGTTGAATGGGGAGGAGGACCATTGTGGTGGTGATCACGGTGGTGCTCTCGAGGCCGGTACGCAATATAGCTCAAGCCCAGATCCCGATTGCCGTAGCTGTAGCCGTTGAACTTGGAAATGGCAATCTCCGCAGACGCAGGAGTGTCAAACTTTACTACACCGCTGCCTGCAGACCGACCGCTCGGCAAAAACTTAATCTCTGCACGCTCGACATTGCCCACAGTCTCAAACAATTCGACCAAGTCCTGGTTCGTGGTCGACCAAGGCAAGTTGCCTACGAAAATAGTCTCAGACGGCTCACCATTGCCGGCAGCCCAGTCGGTGAACTCGTTTCGTGGCGCCGCAGGTCGCGGCGATCGCGGTGGTCGCGAGTCTCGTGGCGGTAGCCCTGAGGACCCTGCAAACCGGTCCTCTCGCACTTCAATTTGTCGACCATTGAGATCAAACCCGTTGAATCGCTCAATTGCGTTCCGCGCATCGTCCTCATTGTCAAACAATACAATACCGGTGCCTCGCGATCGACCGTCCCGTCCAATGTTGACGTCGGCTCGCACAATCTTGCCCGCGCCCCGAAACAGGTCCTTCAACTCTTGCCATCCTGTCGAGAATGGGAGATTGCCGATAAACAACTGGCATCCAGGCTTGACATCGCCGACTGGTGGCCCGCCACTGCTCAGTGGTGCTCGTTCCCGGTCTCGATCTCGCTCTCGCTCTCTTCCTGGTGGTGGTGGTCCTCGGGGTTCGTTGAATTTCGGTTCCGTCTCTCGGTCTTCTCGAACATACACGAGCCGTCCCATCAACATTTGATTGCTCAATGTATCAACAGCCTTTTCGGCTTCTTCTCGTGTCGCGTACTCTACAATTCCGCAGCCCTTGGACCGGCCACCAGGCAGCGTCAACACATCGGCAAACAGCACCTCGCCTGCCTGTCGCATAAACTCCTTCAAATGATGCCATCGGACCTCGTAGGCAAGGTTGCCAACGTAGACACGTCGCTCCTGCTGGGATGATTCTTTAACGTGTCGCTGCATGTCTCTTTGGCGATCGTTTCTATACGGTGGGCTCCGTCGTCGATAACGCGGTGGAGGGGATCTCGAAAATGACCTACTTCGGCTTCTGTACCGGTTCCGCGAGTATCTAGGTGGCGTTGCAGATCTAGACCGTCCTCTTCGTCGGTAGCTATCGTATTCTCGTCGTCGTGGCGATCGAGACCTTGATCTATTTCGTCCTGGACTCTATGAATTTGTGGTTAGCATCGTTTAGTCCTTTGCGTGTAAACACTAATGAAACCCTTGCATCTGGGGGAGGAAAGGGAAGGGGGAAAAAAAAAAGGCATACTCGTTCACGATCAACTCTGCTCCATAATGAATCTCCCATCTTTATGATATTCCTTATTAAAAAAAAAAGGATTGAAACGCCAGGCTTCAAGCTTCGTCAATTGAATTGAGTCCTTTGCAGCAAGAGTAGCTTTTTCGCGTTGTCGCAAAATATCAGTGAGTGATGGGACTTATGGAGGTGGGAGCATCGAAACTTTTTTTTTCCTTTTCGCTTCTCGAGGCGAGGCCCGCGCCGCGCGCACAACTAACCTCCCAAATGGCACTTGCGGTCCAACGTTGTGTGCATATACGGGTGTGGTGGTTTTGACTTACAGTTTTATCTGATAACGCACTCAATGTGGTGGGTTTTTGTTTGAACTAGGACAAGAATCACTACCTTTTTAATGACTCTTTCAGCTTCTTATTAGTCGTCTTCGTCGTGGAAAATACTGCAACACCCTTCAATGCCAGCAACAGCTTCTTTGTCTCTTTTTCAAATCCAAAATAACAGCTAAACTCGTGGTTTCCTTCTCCGCGTCGTGATTGTAAAGTGTGTGTGAGAGAATGTATGTGGTGCGAGGGGCCCACGTTTTTTCTGGGGTGTGTGTGTGTGTGTGTGTGTGTGTGTAGGGGAAAGTTTCTCGCGCGCGCTTGAAGAGTGTAGATGGCGAGAGTTGGGAGTTTAGTTGCGTGCGCTTTCTATACTACGGGGGCCTTGGTGGTTATGGAGATATTAGTAAAATAATTGGCATTAGTTCGTTTAAGTTCATTAAAGGTGTTACATCAAATTGGCGTGACCACTGCTGGAGTCTCATGGTGGCTGTGGAACCCATTGGCGTTGGCATTGGCATTGGAGCTTGGTGGGCGGTGGTTGCCTTGCAAGTCGTACACTGGTCGCGGGATCCAGTCTCGCTCACCGAGTTCACGAGCTAGCGATGCATCTACACAGAACGCATCGACCGTGTCCGGGTCGTCGCGCTCAACGTTCTTACAACCAAGCTGCACAACTACCCGTTTCATAAACCCTGCCAGCGCCGTCGGGGAGCGTGTCCATATATCTGCAGGGTACAGAATGATCTCTTCAATTGCCGGCAGCTCCAGAAATGTGCGAGCAATGGCCACATTGGCAACATCCTCGGGCCCGCCATGCAACACCAACGACCTCAGGTTTGTGAGCTTATCTAGACACTTGCGGAATTGCGTTTGCACATCGTTAGACGTTTGGCCGTTGAGAAACTCTTGGCATGCAAATGTGCCGCTCAAAATGAGGCGCTCAATCTTGCGTGAGCTGAAATGCGATAGCAGCCGCGGCAGGTATGTGTAAGTGCCGTAGCTAATGTCCAATTGCAACTCGCGCACGTTGACGAGTGTATTGGGGATCTTGATCTGTGGCCGAGTGAGAGACGGCAGTTCGCGGATATACAGTGATTCGAGACTGGGGAAATGCATTAAAAGGAAAGGGTCGTTCATGAACTCGCCCTCCATGTGTAGTTTGAGGCGGCGGATGAATGGGAAAGTGACAAATGAGGTGTGGATGAATTGGTCTTGCAATACGAATTCAAGAGTGTGGATAGTATCGGGGATCCAGTGGTCTTCATTGCCGCATTCGACTACCAGCCCATCGAGACTAAGTTCTTCGAGATTCAGTAATTGATGCAAGAATCGTGCGAATGTGGCTGCGCCAACTGGCGAAGGCTGATGCGGGTTGTCAGGATTCGTGACGGTGAGGTCGAGACGCCGCACTGAGGAAGGCATCGATAGATCAGGAGTGAATTTCTTGGTTGTCACTCGATACCGCTCGACATTCTCGATTAGTGGGTCTTTATTCATCAGCTTGAGGTATGCTTGCGATGATATTGATTTGCGAACAAACGGGAATTGGCTGAGCAGGCCCATGAGCGGATAAATGTACTGCACAGTTCCGTCATAGGTGCTCGTGAGCACTTCGAGCCTTTCCAGAATTAAGCAGTATTGCGGAATCGCTTGCTCAATGAGCCATAGCCCTTGGCTCGTATATATCGTCTTGTCAAGGTCCTCAAATGCAAGCGGGGGCTTGGATCCGAATCCAAATGTCGTCCCACTGACTCGTATTGACAAAGTCGTGGTAGCATTCTGTAAATATGTCACACATTCACCTTGCATCAAAGCCGATACCAAGTCGTAGAAATCGCGGCGTCGTCGTATGGCTATCCAGCATTGCCTCAGCGGTGACCCTTCTTTAACACCTTTAAATTCGCTATAGTCCCGTTCTTTCTCAAAGGCGCCATTGGTGCCTGAGCAACTTGCAATATCGATCATCACGTTCTGCCACATGTCTATTCCTCCTGCCAGTTGCGTTTTACTACAAACTAGTCGGTATCGTTTCTTGTCGTGAAGAGGTAAATAGGAGCAAACCTGCGACAGCACCTCCACCGGCAGGTCTAGCAAGTACCTGCCCTTGGGTCGCTTGTACACCAACCGCTTAGCCGAATCCTTGATGCCCATGGTACGGTTGACGGAAGATGAAGGAAGGGTGAACAGCATTTACTGTCCTTTTTGTTGGAACTGGGGTGGGTAGTGTTTTTCTTTCTGTAAGACACCTGGAGAGGCGGAAGAAAAAGAAGAAACAAGTTTTTTGTGTTTTAATAATTCAAAGGTGCTTCCTCTCAAGCTTATCGAGCCACTTGCATAATGGGGAGTGGAGGTCTCTGTTCCCTCTCTCTCTCTCTTACGCTCCTTCTCCACCGCCGATGCTGCAAGATGGGGGTCGCCGGCGCCACGCATAATGTAGAGTTCTTGCATGACGTTCGTGTATGAAATTTATTTTTTTTATTCTTATTGGCTTGCTAACACTAGTCGACTGGGAAGTTCAATCTGATACTGGTACTAAATTGGCAGATGACACGGCTTACAAACAGACAAGTCTCTGTTCGAAACATTTGGCAGCTGCCGGATTACTTTGTGCTTTATTGGCAAAGCTTGTTGTTGTTTCGAGACTGCGACAAGCCAAGCCATCCCGCGCAAATTCGCGTTTGATTTAATATTAATTCAATTAGCCCGGTGAAGGATAGAATCGCGGAAATTTTATTAAAGAAATGGCCATTTAGGAATTATACAGAGTTCTTTCAAACCCATCGAGTACACGTCGTTTTTAACGAAATCAGTGTTCACTCGACTCCGACTTCGCTCTCTTATTCGGATGCAAGCAGCTTACAGGACATCTGCAGATCGTTCGGTTTTAGAAAAAAATCTGCAAAATTAGGGGATGAGCCCGTTGGACGATGGACAGCGCCTGCGGGGGAGAGACTTCAAGGCGGGACGTACCTCATTCGATGAATTATGTCTGCAAACAAACATTTGCTAACAAAATTTTGGCAATTGGGAGAGTCTACGAAGCAACTACGGAAGCATGAGCGGCCGTTTGTAGATCCACCATCGAGTGCTGTGTGAACACCTGAGATCCTGGTGAACGATGATGGGCATGGGATGATCTGCTTGCAGCTAAACGTTGTTGTAAACGAATTAGTGGTATCGACCCACATTGCAATCTTTGAATGATCTGATGTTGAGATCAGATATCGAATCCAGGACTGGCCCCTTAAATTGCTGTCTACACACCGGTAACACACATGGTTCAGATCATCTGCAGCTGCTGTAAACCAAACCAAGTACTAGTTAGGAGCCCACTTTACAACTGAAGTTAACAGTAACGTTCCTGTGAACTCGAACAAGAACCCACACCATTCATAGACCTTTCAGGTACCACCGCACAACAATCAAAATAGTCCAAAATCTGTCGCCACACAGGTCCATCTCACACTAAAAAACAAACAGATGTGAGCCAAGCTTTTTCAGGAGAAGACTGGAAATTGAAAAAAAAAATTCAAAGTACTACCAAATTTCGGTACCAAAACACAGCGCCGTACATTTCAACGTCTGTATCCTGCACACAGACTGAACCCCGCCGCCCCACACCGTGCAGCCCCTCTTCCTTTCTTCTCCCCCCGCCTTGAACCGTTGTCGGATTTTTTGAAAGCTTGTTCAATGGTCGAGATTTTTTGAGCAAGAGTTAATCCGGGTTGTTGAAAGTCTGAACATATGAAGTTCATTCATGTCCTTTTTTAAAAAAAAATAATCAGCTTTGACTCAAATGTATGTATTTTTGCATCTGCTCGCAATTATAGAGCCGTGTGCTCATGCCACGGCGACGGGGAGTACGCTGTATCTGAGAGTAGACGAGCTATGACCATCAGATCATCGGATGTGATCCAGATCCTAGGGCCGTTTGCCCCGAGAAAATAAAACTGCCTCTTAAGTACTGTACAGTAAAGCATGTGGTGTCCTGGTATGTCCGTGTTTCTGTGACAATGAGAGAGCTCCAGACTGAGACATCAGGAGAGCCCACTAGCAGTACGCTTGCTTGCTTTCAGTTTAATCACAAAAGAGCGAACAACGGATAATCAAAGAACTTTCTGAACAGGCAATCACTGTACTTACGACTTAGACATAGTAATATATCGGATTGGTACTGATAAATGAAGATTCGATAGAATTGTCGATCAAGAACTTGGATCGAGGAAATGTGAGATTGGAGATGAAAGTCCAAAAAGAGAGAGATGAAGTTTCGAAGAAACAAGAGAAAGAGGTTTTATCGCAAATGTAAACTAATTTCACAAGATTGTTTTATAACTGAAAAAGAAGAAGAAGGATATGAAAACATAGGAAACCCAGCGTTATGTATCGTCTCGTGAATATGTCAGAAACCGGAATTCTACTGTCCGTCAGGCCAACGATAGCTTTTCATTTAGCGGACATTTGCACTTGTACTCTGTGCCCTGTGACACACCCAAAGTGGGCCGTTGAATCATGCAATGTAAATATGCGTCTCCCTTAGCTATTCTATTATTACTAAAGCATTACTCTAATTTATATATTACAGATATTAAGCTAAAGCATAGCCAACATTTATTATAAATAACAATAAGTTACTAATAGTAATATAATCTATTATACTAAAGAAATAAAATAGTAGTAATTTAGCTATAAATATATATTATTTGTTATAGTCTATAACACTAATAACCACCGCATACAACGCGGCATGCGGCTGGGCAACGAAGAGCATCCGCTCTTGTAAGAGTCAATATGCCAATTTGGGTTTACTAAATACAAAACCCTTTGCAGAGGGGATATAAACTCTCGAGTAGTATCAGATAAACCAACATGAAATACGTACTGCACTTGGCATGGAAGAGTACATTGCAACGGCA
Source organism: Blastobotrys indianensis (assembly GCA_030558855.1). Taxonomy (NCBI): domain Eukaryota; kingdom Fungi; phylum Ascomycota; class Dipodascomycetes; order Dipodascales; family Trichomonascaceae; genus Blastobotrys; species Blastobotrys indianensis. Next base: position 120,434 of record JAKTQK010000018.1, read on the forward strand.
AAAAGCACCACTGGCAGCAAGAAGCGCAACCAATGCTCTAAGATTGCAACAACAGCTCACATTAATCGCGCACTTTAAGCCAAAATTTTCAATAGAAATAATGACGTGCAAGGTTCACGATTCAAGGAAAGGGCCTCCCAACACTGTGAGACAAGTGTTCAAGACCATGTGCGGGGAGGGAAAGCTTGTACTCAAGACCCGCTATGCAGCCAAGAGTACTGATTCGTACTCGATCTAATTCGGTTTTGATGTCATAGATGATATCGACTCTCCTCAGCAAAGATTTTCTGTGTAGACAAATACCAAAACTCGTGCTCCAAGTGGCTGGCGGATAGATGTTTTATTCAACCAATATTGTGATACCTCGGCAGAGCGACAGCTTTCTGATGGGTGAGTCGCAAGACTAATTAAAAAACCCCAATCATCTGATGAAATCTCAGTCTACACCACATCTACATCAAACACAACTGTTCCTGAGGTGTTATATTCTCGAGAGTAAATCCCAGTCCCGGTTCATTTGCTGCCTTTTAATTAACCATGGGGGTCTTGGGTTGCGTACGTCCAATTTACTCGCAGGCGCAGCTTCGTCCAAGCTCACAGACAGTTTTAATCTACTTGACTACTCGGATACAATATCCAAACGTACGCAGTAGACAGATTTAAAATCATATACAGTATACAGTATACAGTATACATACGGTATCCACTACTGCGACTCACTACTGCATCAGCCTGCAACTGTGCGTGTAAATCCCAGTCCCGGCTCGTTGCGCCCATTAGGTACTGTAGTACCGCCTTGGACAATGAGTACATGCATACAAAGTGGAAAAACGGATCTCAGATGATTCGCGATCCAAAAAGAACAAGAAAAAATAAATAAAAATAGAGAGGCTAAGCGTATATCTCAGTCCCGGCTCATTATTGCACAAAGTGGAGATCTAACCACGTTGGCTAAATTGATTTTGACTCCAAAGTACTCTCTCGGGGTGCCGCTTTGGTGTGTGCGGTTCTTTTTGCTGCTTGCGCGTATATTACAGTCTTGGCTCATTTACAGCAATGTGGCTAATATCAGAATGCCTAAATAGTTCCATGTTCCGGCAACGAGGCGGTTTTGTTGGCTGCGGCGATCACTTTGCATGATAGAGTCCAGTAGTCCGTTCCTGCCAGTGTAACTGTATGGGGTATCTGGATTCTCGCCGCCACAGCTGCGGCTGGGCGTTAAAATACCGACAGATTTAAGATATCTGACTGATAGAATCAAAGCTTTTGTTTCTTTGTAGCACGGAATACAAGCATGATTATGTCACTTGTTAGGTTCGCAGGAGCCCGAGTATGTGTCATCACCTGCCGAGGGAGCGACAGTACCGTGTTCCGCCGGCATCCTTGCACCACTCACAAATCCACCACCCAGTGATATTGATAAGCTGGACGAACCTTCGATCCTGATTATACATTCAGACAAAATATATCAGAGCTAATTCCATTCAGCAACGAAACTACCAGGCCGTGTAATAGTAGCGCCTTGAGAAAAATCAATCACAGAGAGTTGATTAATTACCCAGTAGATTACTGCAATGACCGAAGGTGATCACTCGTCACCTGGGTCTGCCCACGATACCCGATCCCATGACGACAAGATCAGAGTGAGCTTGACCCATAAACCGCTGGACTGCTCGGAGATTTTATCGTTTGTCAAGGATCCTAGCTGTGGAGCAGTTGTCTACTTTGGCGGCACTACGCGCGACAATATGGACGGCAAGCAAGTTGTTCGCCTTTCTTACGAAGCATATGAGCCATTGGCTATCAAGACGTTGAAGACAATAGCCCAGCAAGCTCTCAAGAAATGGCCGCTGAGAGACGGTGTTGAGAATCAGACGCATGTGGGTAAAATTGCAATTGTGCATCGACTCGGCGAGGTGCCGGTCATGGAAGAAAGTGTCATGATCGCAGTGTCGGCTGCACATCGACGCGAAGGATGGGACGCCGCCGAGTGGATTCTGGAAAGGATTAAGGAAAGTGCAGAAATTTGGAAAAACGAGAAATATACAGATGGAAGTACGACTTGGCGATCGAACGAAGCTGATCAGCGTGAAAAGGACGAGCGTTCATGACTTCATTACTTTTGTGCGATTTTTTTTTATTATTTTTAAACTTCGTCGACTAGTGATTACATTCCCCCGTGTGCTAGGTTGAGCGTATCGGCGATCAAGTTCGAAGCCTTGGAGTTTTTGTTTTCAATCAGGGCCTTGACTTTACGGTGAATGTCCCACACATACTCAGTATAGTTGTAAGTGTCCATGTTTCGATCTTCGACCTGCATGGCACGATAGTCAAGCTCGGCACCGTCAAAGCCTTGTCGCGCAAGTTGGATACCGAGGAACCGGAGATGCGACTGCTTTGCATAGTACTGAATCAGTGCTCGTGCCTGGATATTAATATCAGTATCTAGAACCGGCAGCTCGTTCATGTTTGGATCAAGTAGCGAGAGATCTGTACATTGTTCTCCAAACAGGTCCTGGAGCAGTGCAGGGTTTACCAGCTTGTGAATCCACAGAATGAGCGACACGCCGTTGAAAATCAGGTATGCTCCACCGGGCTCTTCAGCAGATACAGACGCCTCCGCATTGACTGGCATGACGAACCGCCCCTGTACTACAGAGCCATCGTCCAATGTTATTTCCTGCCTCGTACAGTCTTCTGGCCGCAAGTTGTGCAACCCGACAATTCGCGGGTACAAGTACACGGCGAGCTCGTCGACATTCATAGAGTTCATAATTCTTGCTGAATGCAGCCTGCTGTCGCTCGTAATTGTCGAGGCGCGTAGCGCACGGGACTTTATCAGTGCCAAAAAGTATATAGGCAGCGATCGTAATGACAATGGCATAAACAGCTGCGATGCTGGCTGGTTCGACCCAGCGATCTTTCTGTAACTTGCAAACACTTCGGCAAGCTTCTCTGTTAGCCCGAGTCGGATCTCCTTCAATGGTACTTGACCGAGTTTTTTCAGTGCATCTCGCGTAGCGATACCCATGCATGCATCCACATCGATGAAATTCATGGCTCCCTTGTACTGCTCAGTGACAGCAGCAAGGGTATTGATAACACGCACTCGTCGCTGACCGCTCGTCGATGTGTACAGGAGCGAGAACTGGAAGTGCGCATCAAGCTTGGTATCAAGCTTGCCGTCGTATTTGAACAAGACCCCAATCGTAGTGTTCTGGCCCACACTTCCAAAGAATGGATCAGACTCTTCATTCGCTTGAAACAAGTTACCGTAGTAATGCTCAACTTGCAGACTATTCGAGCATCGCACTTTGAGTACGCATTGCGTGGCAATCTCGCCTGCGTTGCTCTTGACAAAGTCGGCAATAAACTGCTTGCCGTCTCGCTGCGGCACGAATCGCGGATAAAAGTACTCGTGGCCGCCACTGGCTCTAGTGACCTGGCAGACATTGGCTAAATCGACATATGCATTAGGGAAGACAAACGTATCCAATCCAACACCGGCGTGCGCGTAGTTTTCGCCGAGCTTGGTGTAGAACTGCGAGCTGGCTTCAAGCAGATCCTTGTGGGCCTCAGCCTTGTGCGTCTCGTCTCTTCGAAACAACGATCCAGGACCCCATGTAGGTAGTGTCGACAAAATCGATGTGACTTTGCCTCCAGTGTGTTGTAATGCGCGGTACGCGGCAGTCAGTGCAGCTCCATATGCCGGCTCGCTGACTTTGGTCTCGGCAAACATAACGTCCAGTCGATCAAGCAGCGTCTCAATGGCGTCTCTGCATTTGATTGGATCCACAAACAAGCCCTTCTCTAGTGGGATGAAGGGCTCGTCCAAGTCGCTCATGACATATTGCTGTGGATCCCGCTGCTGGAAATCGGCTGCTTCTTCTGACGATGACGATGCGCCCAAATTATAAAAATGCAGTGTCTTGTCGAATGTTACAATGCCAACTTTGCAGTGCTCGACTTGATAATCAGAGTCTTCGGAATATAGAGTGCTTCGGATCGCCTCGACCGCTAGTTTGGGCAGCTCTTTAGCGACCGCATCAGCCGTAACATCGATCAAGAACAAATGATGCAACGAAACAGGCTCCACCTCGTCTTTCCAGAATTCTTTAGGTACTGCAATATCGTAAGTCCCGTATGCCAATTCTGGCCGCTGCTCCCAATCTATTCTCTTATTTTCGTGGTCCGTTGGCTGGTAGTAATCTGCCGACACTACATTAGGGAATTGGCACATGTTACACACAAACTTGGCGCCCCCTTGTACAAACATCATTGAAGGGTTCATATATGTCCTGCACCGCTTACATCTCGGCGGGTCTATCTGTGAGAAATCCACCACATGCACGTCTTGCCCCGCCGCAAACGGCTGCACAACCATACCTAGCGGCAATTGCGTCGACTGCCGCAGTTGCTCGTTCACCGGTACATTGTACATGGTGAGACGTGCAAACCTGGGACCAGCAATACCTTGATCCACGACTTCATACTCTGCACACGCTGGAGGAGGCACTGAGTTTTCAAATGTTCTAAATACAGGCTGATCTCCAAGGCTCTCCAACACTTCGTTACGGTCTTTCACGATCGACGGCACCGCTTGCTGCGCTGGGACTCCGGGCGTCGCTTGGTATGCTGGAGCCTGTGTTGCTGCAAAGTCTTCTACTGGTGGTGCCATTGCACCTGCGCCGTTACCGAATTTCGGCGCATGCCTTCTATTGAGATCTCGGCTTGTGACCCTATGTGGTTGGCTGAATTGTTGCGACTGGTCGTAGGAATTGGTATATTGATTAGAATTTGGAATTGTCGGCTGGTGCTGTGGTACAAACCCAGGTGCTGTCGCTATTGGGGCCATGGGCTGGCCATAACCTGAAATGGACGAGGGCGGAGGCGGCACTGCGGCAGCAGCAGCGCTCTGATTCAGGTCGTGATATGCATGTCCCCATTTCTTCTTGTGTTTGCGTTCGTGCAGCGAAAGCTGCTCCATGCCGTGCTCCATGATTTTTGTGGTGTTCAACCCAGTTTCTAGTTGTAGACGTGGTTTGATTTCTCGATGGGCGTGGACGCAACGGCGCGCGCCTCATACTGGCCTGGATGTGGAGTTTTACATTACGCCTATTCTAAACGCATGCAAGGGCCTATGACATTTAGTTTATACGGTGTTTTTTAAATTCGCTTTGAGTATGATTTCGTTTCTGACCAGATGAAGTCATTGTATCGATTGTAGCAAGCGTCTACAAGTTCAGGAATCCAGCCTCAGATTCTCCAGATATGCTATACTGCTACTAGTTTGGAGCGGCGAGCAAGTTCTTTCACTAAAGTTTTGAATATATCACTGGCTTATTGAGTTGGAATACTCACAAGCTTATTGACTTAGAATACCCATGATGCACCTATAATAAGTGCAGCAGAAATTGCAACAAGAACCCTAAATTTCACCTGTGAAAGTGATAGAACTAGAACTAGATATAAAGCTTCAAAACCCATTCATACATACATATTTTGGACTATGATCCACGATTCTAACAACATACTACCTGTTGAACTTTGGCTGTACCTCTAAATTGTCGAAACTAGTAGATTTTCGCTATTGCCTTTTTGAGACGACGTTGTCTCACCTCCACTAAAGCCGCACTTACCCCTACTTTTGTCGTCCATCGCATAAACATACGGCATTACAATGACCAACTAATAGGCACCAGCGATGGAACAGTGGTCCCGTCAAATAGTGCGCCTTTCTTACGAAGCATATTAGCCATTTGTTATCAAGACGCTGATGAAAATACCGCAGAAGGCTCTCAAAAAATGGCCGCTGTGTATACAGATGGAAGTACGACTTGGCGATCGAACGAAGCTGATCAGCGTGCAAAGGATGAGCGTGCGTGACGACAATTGACCTCAATGCTTGTGTGCGATTCCTTTTTTATTATTTCTAAATTTCGTCGGCTAGTCCGTTATTTTCTTTACGTTCATCCGTGTGCTAGGTTAAGCGTATCGACAATCAAGTTCGACGCCATGTAGTAAATTTTGTGCTCAGTCAGGCCCTTGACTTTACGGTGAATGTTCCACACATACTCAGTATAGTTGTAAGCGTCCATGTTTCGATCTTCGACCTGCATGGCACGATAGTCAAGCTCTGCATCGTCAAAGTCTTGTCGCGCAAGTTGGATACCGAGGAACCGAAGGTGCGACTGCTGTGCATAGTACTGAATCAGTGCTCGTGCCTGGATATTGATATCAGTATCTAGAACCGGCAGCTCGTTCATGTTTGGATCAAGTAGCGAGAGATCTGTACATTGTTCTCCAAACAGGTCCTGGAGCAGTGCCGGATTCACCAGCTTGTGAATCCACAGAATGAGCGACACGCCGTTGAAAATCAGGTACGCTCCACCGGGCTCCTCAGCAGATACAGACGCCCTCGCATTGACGGGCATGATGAATCGCCCCTGTACTACAGAGCCATCGTCCAAGGTTATTTCTTGCCTCGTACAGTCTTCTGGCCGCAGGTTGTGCAACCCGACGATTCGCGGGTACAAGTACACGGCTAGCTCGTCGACATTCATAGAGTTCATAATTCTTGCTGAATGCACCCTGCAGTCGCTCGCAACATTCGAGGCGCTTAGTGCATGAGATTTTGTGAGTGCCAAAAAGTACATAGGCAGCGACCGTAAAGACGATGGCATAAACAGCTGCGACGCTGGCTGGTTCGACCCAGCGATTTTTCTGTAGCTTGCAAGCACTTCTGCCAGCTTTTCGGTCAGCCCCAGTCGAATTTTCTTCAGTCGCATTCTGCCTAGTTTTTGCAGCGCATCTCGCGTAGCGATACCCATGCATGCATCCACATCAATGAAATTCATGGCTCCATTGTACTGCTCGGTGACAGCAGCAAGGGTATTGATAACACGCACCCGTCGCTGACCGCTCGTGGACGTGTACAAGAGCGAGAACTGGAAGTGCGCATCAAGCTTGGTATCAAGCTTGCCGTCGTATTTGAACAAGACCCCAATCGTAGTGTTCTGGCCCACACTTCCAAAAAATGGATCAGACTCCTCATTAGCTTGGAACAAGTTACCGTAGTAATGCTCGACTTGCAGACTGTTCGAGCATCGCACTTTGAGTACGCATTGCGTGGCAATCTCGCCTGCGTTGCTCTTGACAAAGTCGGCAATAAACTGCCTGCCGTCTCGCTGCGGCACGAACGGCGGATAAAAGTACTCGTGGCCTCCACTGGCTCTAGTGACCTGGCAGACATTGGCTAAATCGACATGTTCATTAGGGAAGAAAAATGTGTCCAATCCGATACCAGCGTGCGCGTAGTTTTCGCCGAGCTTGGTGTAGAACTGCGAGCTGGCTTCAAGCTGGGCCTCAGTATTGTGCGTCTCGTATCTACGAAACAGCTGTCCAGAACACAATGCAGGTTGTGACGACAAAATCGAAGTGACTTTGCCTCCGGTATTTTCCAATGCGCGGTACGCAGCAGTCAGTGCAGCTCCATATACTGGCTCGCCGAATTTGGTGTCAGCATAGAAAATGTCGATTCCTTCAATAAGCAGCTTAAAGAAGTCTCGGAATTTGATTGATTTGGCAAACTTAATATCATCCAGTCGATCAAGCAGCGTCTCAATGGCGTCTCTGCATTTGATTGGATCCACAAATAAGCCCTTCTCTAGTGGGATGAAGGGCTCTTCCAAGTCGCTCATAACATACTTCTGTGGATCTCGCTGCTCGAAATCGGCTGCTTCTTCTGACGATGATGTTGCACTCAAGTCATAAAAATATAGTGCCTTGTCGAATGTTACAATGCCAACTTTGCAATGCTTCACTTGATAATCAGAGTCTTCGGAATATAGAGTGCTTCGGATCGCCTCGGCCGCTAGCTTGGGCAGATGGTGATTGAGCGCTTCAGCCGTAACATCGATCAAGAACAAATGATGCAACGAAACAGGCTCCACCTCGTCTTTCCAGAATTCTTTAGGTACTGCAATATCGTAAGTTCCGTATGCCAATTCTGGCCGCTGCTCCCAATCTATTCTCTTATTTTCGTGGTCCGTTGGCTGGTAGTAATCTGCCGACACTACATTAGGGAATTGGCACATGTTACACACAAACTTGGCGCCCCCTTGTACAAACATCATTGAAGGATTCATATATGTCCTGCACCGCTTACATCTTGGCGGGTCTATCTGTGAGAAATCCACCACGTGCACGTCCTGCCCCGCCGCAAACGGCTGAACAACCATACCTAGCGGCAATTGCGTCGACTGCCGCAGTTGCTCGTTCACCGGTACATTGTACATGGTGAGACGTGCAAACCTGGGACCAGCAATACCTTGATCCACGACCTCATACTCCGCACACGCTGGAGGAGGAACTGAGTTTTCAAATGTCCTAAATACAGGCTGATCTCCAAGGCTCTCCAACACTTCGTTACGGTCCTTCACGATCGACGGCACCGCTTGCTGCGCTGGGACTCCGGGCGTCGCTTGGTATGCTGGAGCTTGTGCTGCTGCATAGTCTTCTACTGGTGGTGCTGTAGCTAGTGGGGCCGTTGGCTGACCATCAGCAGGAGCTGACGGCAGCACCTCAGCAGCAGCAGCGATCTTGTTTAGATCGTGATATGCATGTCCCCATTTCTTCTTGTGTTTGTGTCCGTGCAGCGAAAGCTGCTCCATGCCTTGCTCCATGATATTGTGACAATCCAGTTTCTAGTCGTAGAAGTGGTAAGATATCTTGATGTATTGGAGTGGCGAGTACGTTCGTTCGCTAAGTTTTTGAGAGCGGAATATATCACTTGCTTATTGAAATAGAATTCTCATGATCTGAGATGCGCCTATAATTCTTTCAGCAAGAACCTTAAATTTCACCCCAGAGGTGATAGAGCTGGAATAGCTATAAAGCTTCACTAGTTATTTATACATGCATATTTAGGACTATGATCTACGGTTGTAACAATATACTACCTGTCGAACTTTGGCTATACCTCTAAATTGTCGAAACTAGTAGATTTTCGCTATTGCCATTTTGAGACGGCCTTGTCTCACCTCAAATACAGCCGCACTTACCCCTACTTTTGTCGTCCATCGCATCTGCACAGCGGCATTACAATGACCAACTAATAGGCACCAGCGATGATACAGTCGTCCCGCCAGGTTTAAAAGCTCTCTAGCCGCATGTTTAGTCTGTCAACGCTCGAAAAAGGCTTGAGATAAGCGAATATTAATAAGCTATGCGGTTTTCAAGTCTGGCCGGGACTGTGATTGAGTTCGTGGATTGTCCACAGCTGCGAAAGAGCCTACTGGAAATTCTCTACGAATATACTCAAGAGGTGCCGAATATCTACTGGTCGTCCTGGTTCACCCGAATTAAATGTGGTTCTTCGTCGTCGAGATTAAGGGTTCACGCCAGCCAAGCACTGCATACAACTGCACATATGCATGTTCAAATAAAGCTTTAGCCAGGCAGTCGTTTCAGATGTATCATAGAAGAGATAATTCCAGGATGAAAATAATGATTTTGTAAAGTGGTGTTTTCAAGATATGAATTCCAGCTGCAAAATTCTGTGGAATTTTTCGCGGGTGCGTCGTGCACCGCGTAACTTTTCGCGCTCACTCGCGTCTACGCGTCTTGTTCAAGAGACTAGCACTATGGGTGTCAAAGGTATCTTACACGAAAATATACCGAGAAAGCTAACAGTACAGGACTTTTGAAGGCTCTCAAAAGTATAGAGGAGCCTAAACATATTTCTGCATATGCGGGCCAGACACTGGCCATTGATGGCTACGCATGGCTGCATCGCGGGTCGGTGAAATGTGCTCGGGAGCTCGTGATGGGGCTTCCTACTACGCAACATATCGACTACATTTTAAGAAGGCTACAAATACTGCTCGACCATGATGTACGCCCATATATGGTGTTTGATGGAGATTATCTCCCGAGCAAAGCTGGGGTTGAAGAGGAGCGCGAAGCGAGCAGAGCAAAGGCGAAAGAACGGGCAATCAAGCTATGGCGCGAGGGCCAAACGACACAGGCCATGGACCAGTTTACGAAATGCGTCGACATTACGCCGGAGATAGCAGCAAATGTGATACATGTGTTGAAGCAGCATGGCATTCAGTTTGTCGTGGCACCATACGAGGCCGACGCCCAGCTGGTGTACCTCGAGAAGCAAAATATCGTACAAGGTATCATAGCCGAAGACTCTGATTTGTTGGTATTTGGTGCTAAGCACTTGTTGACAAAGATGGACCACACCGGCAGCTTGATCCAGGTGAGTCGCAATAGAATGGTCGACTGTAAAGAAATGTGCCTTGCAGGGGTGACCGATGCGCAGCTGCGACTCATTGCTATCTTGTCTGGGTGCGATTACTCCAAGGGTATAGCCAACATTGGGTGCATAAAGGCTAACAAGATTGTGCGCCGGTTCGTCACCTCCACACGAGTCATTCGAGCAATGCGGCTTGACGCAGCGATAAATGTTCCTGCTGATTTTGACACTGTGTGCCGTCGTGCAGAGCTCACATTTCTATACCAGCGTGTGTATTGCGCAGAGACCAAAAGGCTTATTCACTTGAACGAACCAGTGGGTGAGATTGACGAGCCAGGTTTCGAGGAATTCGTCGGCAAATTAATCGACCCATCGCTGAGCGAGCAGATCGCGCTCGGCAAGATCGACCCTATGACCAAACTGCCGTTCGACATTCGCAAATTCAATTACCCCTCTGTCAAACTTGTACACCGCCCAGTGAAGCGTACAATCAAGTCGTTCTTCAGCCCAGCATCAACATCACCGTCACTAACGCCGTCATCATCCGCTCCACTTCCACAATCACATATTCTAAGCCGCGCCGTATCGCTCGGGTCGTCGCCGTCAACACGCCATCTATCGACTTTGAATACCGAGTCCGATGTGGCGAAGCGTGCACGCCGGCTGTTGAACAATAATCGCCGACTGATGGATAATAGCAGCGACGACGACCGCAAGGGCGCGCCGCTAGTATCGCAATTCTTCAAGCGCGCAAAATTGGAGACGGATTCATCTAATAAAGAGAACATTGCGCCGAAATACGACACCATAAGTGAAGAACAACTGGCGCAATCTTCCGATAACGAAAGCATTGCAAGCTCTCCGCAGCGCAACCCTAGTATACCGCTGCACACGCACTATCGCCGCTCGCCGGTGCTAGCGAAATCAGCGTCGACGGGCCAATTAGCATTCAAACCAGGCACACTTGACCGGTTCGTGTTGAAGAAATAGTTTCGCTTGTATTTGTAAACTTTCTATTTAATGATAAAAGAGAAGAAGAAAAAAAAATGTGGAAATGTAAAACAAAAATGAAACAATGTAATAAGTCTACAATACACGGCCAAGAGTCGACTCGGAAATCTTCTGCTGGCTCTTGTCAACCTTTTTCAAACGCCTACCGGCCTGGATATCGCCTAGTAGCGCATCCATGCCGCCGCCACCGCTTCGTACTGGCTGGGGCGCCGCAATTGGTGCGGCAGAGCCATCGAACGATGGCGGTGGAGGAGGAGGCGGCGGCGGTGCTCCTCCTGGTGGTGGTGGTGGTGGAGGTGGTGGTGGAGCCGCAGAAGTGATATCGGCGAATCCATTAGGAGGAGGTGGCGGGGGAGGTGGCGCCCCGTTTCCGAACGAGTCTTGTGGTGGCGGTGGAGGAGGAGGAGGTGGTGGTGGTGGTGGAGGAGCAGCTACAGGAACAGAAGGTGCTGCTGACCCGTTCGTATCTTCAACTGGAGGTGGTGGTGGAGGTGGAGCTTGCTGTGGCTCAGGAGTCTGTGATGCAGTGACGGCTTCAGGACTTGCTTCAGACCTTGGAGACGCCGCTGCTGCCGTGGCGGAGGGAGGCGTCGAGACACGAGCAGGCGACGGAGTCGCAGCAGACATTGACCCGAATAAGATAGATGCAAGCTTTTGTGGATTCACGCCGCCTCGCAGACCACGGTCTTCGTCTTCAGAGCTTTCTTCAGCACTGGCGCCCCATCCGTCGTCGTCGCCAGCTTGTCCGCGCTGCTTTCGACGCTGCTCCGCAGCTTTGGTTGGGTCAGCGTTGGGCTCCGTTGGATCAACGGCTGCCGGGTTGCTCGCACCCTGAGGCCGGAAGAACGGGTTAGTGTTGCTTGAAGGCGTTTGTGCTGGAGCCGGTGCCTTAAAGAACGGATTGTTGGCCCGCGAATCAGGAGAAGTGGAAGGAGCATTGATAGTGGAGGCGCTGGAGTTAACAGTGGCCGGCTGGGCAGCAGCAATTTCAGGGGACTTTTCCGACGGCGTTGCGAGCTCGGTCGACGGTGTAGTGTTATCGGTGGCAGACCGATCTTCACGTTCTGCGAGAAGCTGTCGCTCTCTCTCTTCACTCTCTTTCAAAAGCCGCTTCGCCTCTTGCAGCTTGGCCTCTTTAGCCTTTCGTTTAACTTCTTTGGCTTCTGCCTTTTTTCGGAGCTTTTCAGCAGCTTCACCATCACGCTGCTGTTCAGCTTGTCGCGCCTCTTCCTGGGCACGCTGTGCTGCCACTGCAGCTTGTTCTCTCTCTTGTTTTTCCTTTTCAAGCTGCGCCAATCGCTGCTCTCGTTCTTTTTGCTGCAAAATGAGCTTTTGGTACTCCTCATCATCGTCGTCATCGCTAGAGTCTTCGGACGATTCCACCGCTGCTGCGGGTGCACGGGATGCTGGAGGCTGGGGTGCTCTAGCGGCAGGCGGTGTAGCCGGCTTTGCACGAGTAGGTGGCGGTGGTGGAGCTTTTTTAGCTACAGGGGGCGAGGCAGGCTTTGCAGGAGCCTCTGCCACAGGAGTCGAAGGCGAGCTCGCTGGCGTTGGGCTTTGACTATCTTGATTCTTGGCCTTTCTATGAATACCAAGCTTTGCAAGCCGTTCGTTCATTCGCCTTTCTGCTTCGGCCTTGACACGAGCAGCTCGATCCGACGCGGACACTGCAGGTGAACCAGTTCGTGGAGCAGCAGAATTAGTGCTGGACGACACACTGCCTCGTGGTGAAGACACTGAGCCCGCCCGTTGCTGTGGCTCTTGTATAGACGACTGCGATGGCGAGGGCCGCAAGTGACGAAGCGACAAAATGAAATCCTTCACCTCGTCCTCAACGCCAATGGCGTCGTCCCATCGTCGCTTATCCCGGTCGTCTTGTGCTTCGCTCGTGGTCTCTCGTAGCCCCTGCTCAAGGCCACTTCGCAATTGGTCTACAGACTCTTGGATATCAATCACAATCTGCTCATTACGCTGCCTCTCCGAGTTGACCTTATCAGCTTCCGCAAGCAACTTTTGCTCGTAGTCTTCAGTGCTTGACTGATCACCGACAGTCTCACCCCTGAGCGACGCCATTCGCGCCTTCAATAGTGCCTTGGTAGCAGCCTTTCGCCGATCCGACTCCGTGATTGATCCACCAGGGCCAGAGCCAACAACTGTTGATCCTGGATTCTCCTTCTCATGCTTGAGTCGGAAAAGCTCGAGCTTTGTAGCGGCAATATCAGATTCCAGCCGCTTCACATTGCTTGTCAATTGCGGCAAAATATCCGACTGTGTATTCAACTTTCGCAGCAACTGACGCTTGTCGTCTTTAGACGCGCTTCCAGCTGCCAAAAGGGCAGCCTTGGGGTACTGTGAAATTTCGCGCTGGACTCGTGAGATCTTTCTCTTGAGTTCTTCAATTGCCGATTGGTCTCGAGACTCGAGGTCCTCAACGGCACCATACTCTTCTTCGTCTTTAGCATCAATAGCCGCCAGCAAAATCTCTTGCTCTTTGATGGCCTTGGCCAGGTCGGAAATGCCCACTGGCTCACTGGAGTTAGCAGGCGAACTAGTCTCACTTGTTCTAGTACGATGACGGGAGCTCGATACATATTGAATATCGTCGTCATTGTTCTTGAATACAGTAGCATCCTTTTTGAAAGACGCTGGCTGTGGTTGGGCTTTGAAAGTTCGGTTTTTCAAATAGCTCACGCCTCCAGTCTTATCCGCCTGCAACCCTGTATTGGTGGTCTTCAAAAACGACTTGATCTGTGTCACGGAGTCAGAAAAATTCCTCGACGAGGGTGGAATAAGCTCAGGAGGTAGCCGAGCAGGCATCACATAGCCATTGAGTCTTCGGTAAATAAGATGCATAGCCACTGCAAACTCGTCCTTGTCTAATCTACCTTTATTTCCGGGATCGGCGAGGGTCCAGATAGTTTCAAGGTCTCCTCTATTCAATCCACTTTGCCCAAAGATCTGAATCGCCTCTTCACCACTAATGGACCCCTGCCGAGCAGTGTCCCATGCATTGAAAATACCGTCGTAAATCTGTTTCTCGTCCTTCGTGATAGCCCATGCAACCTCAGCATTACCTTGTAATTCAGTCGATGAGTAGGATGCAGCGCCTCCTTGAGCGGGCATGAACCGATTTCTGAACGCATCCATGCCAGGAAGTCCTGCTGCGGGGGTGTTGATGAATCCCCACTCACCTGGACGCCCAGTAGGCATCGGTTGCAATGGCTGCAATCCGCCAGTTCGCTGAGCTTGCAATGCTTGAGCACCTCCAGTCGCTTGCGACTGTAAAGGAGCGCCGGTATATTGAGCAGAGAATCCCTGGTTGAAGCCGGTTTGCTGAGGCTGCACACCAGATTGCTGAAGCGCCGAGATTGCCGAGTAGCCCGTCTGCTGTGTATTCAATGGCTGCGATGGTAATTGCGGCTGGCCAATCGCACCAGTAGCCTGAGACTGTAGCCCATACGGCTGCTGGTATCCCGTGGGTTGAGTCTGTAATTGAGCGAGCTGCTGCAAATTGGAGACCTGTGGCGCAGACTGAGAAGTGGATGGTTTTGGTGTTGAGCTTTGACTGTTGCCAGTAAAATCTGGCACATTTGACGGCCTTCTTGGCGCCTCTGATACTTCATCTGGGATATTGAACGAAATTATGTCCACCAGACTCGATACTTCGTTGGAGATCTTATCAGGAAGAGATGACGGCAGCGACTTGCCCTTCAAAGTGAGGCCGCAGAGATACATTGCAAGAGCGAATTCCGGAAAAAGGAGCGCACCAGACCGCGTAGTATCAGCCAACTGCCAAATATCTCCGAGAACACTGGCCGTGAGTCCAGACCGCATAAGTATCCCCCGCGCCTTTTCTCCAGTCAGCGCTTGTTCATGAGGAGGCAAGACACTCCTGAACAATTGCTCAAACTTCTTTTGATCTTCGGCTGTAATGAAAGATAGTCGAACTATCACGTTAGTATGTCTGAATAAAATTTCAAGGGCATTGGGTGTTGCTTACCATTTGGAATCCTAACACTTTGATTCCCACCACTTGGAACTGGGGAACTGGTTGATGCTGGAGGCGCTGCCGCTACAGGAGCAGTAGGCTGAAGGTTCTGCGGCTGTTGCTGTTGAATCTGTTGCGGTTGTTGCTGATATCCAGTGTTAAAAGGCTGCTGGAATCCGTAACCCGTCGGTTGTGCTACTTGAGGTTGAACACCATACTGTTGCTGCTGCGGGTATGCACCGGTATATTGGGCCGCCAATGGTTGATTGAACTGCTGCTGAGGCTGTTGCTGTTGATTGTAGAACCCTCCTGGTCCAGGCGGAGGTTGACCGCCCTGGTTCTGTTGAAATGGATACATTGAGTCTGCACCGTTTCAGTGATGTCACACCGACTCGTCAACCTAAACCGTGTGAATTCTACTCTTCAACTCCCCTGAATTTTCAACTTCTATTCCGGAAACTTCAGAATTGATGCTTCTGGAGTGCACTATGACAAAAAAAATTCTATCCGTGTCTTTTTTTTTCAGCTTTGCGCCTAGAATGTCGAGCGAAACGAGAGTTGTTGCAGTCTGGAGGTTGTGTTGGTCTTTTGTCCCACACAGCGGGTCACGGTGGTCAATAGCGCGGCGTTCGGGGTACAAACACAGCCCCTCACACAAAATTACACACTAATACGCAGGCGCTTTGATACTGTGAATATTACTACAAACTATAGAGGCATTCATTGCAAAGAAATATATTTAGCAAGATAAAAAAAAAGAGATTTTATTTTCTATTTAATGCATCTCACTGAGTTAGGGTTCATTTGCTCAGACGGCGTACTTTCGGGTCCACTCTCGGGCGGTGGCATCGTACCGCTGTCGGTCCGTCTTGTATATATGAGCAATCTCTGGCACCAACGGATCGTCTGGATTTGGATCAGTCAGCATAGAGCAGATGGACAGCAGAACCTTGGATATAGTAAGAGCTGGAGACCATTGATCCTTCAAGATATCAAGACAAATGGAGCCATTATTGTTGATGTTTGGGTGGTAGATTCTGGTGGTGAAGTTTACCTTAGGTGGCTTGAATGGGTAGTCGGTAGGAAAGTGGATCGATAGAAAAAAGACACCATTACTGTAAGGACTGTCGGATGGGCCCATAATAGTGGCCTGCCAGTGGAAAAGGTCGTCGCCGATAGGACCTGCGGAGCAGGAAGATGGTGGATCGCTAGATGAGATGTTAGTAAACAGTGCTATCAGCTAGGAGAGGAGTTTTCTCACTGTAACCAGCATACGACCAAGAGATACCTTGTCCCATAGATCCTTTCAGACTTTCAAGCCGAAAAAACTACAGACAGGATATGTCATGTCGCAAGTGGGGTTTTGACAGCCATACTGAGAAGCTAGCCCTCCAGGGGGGGTCACAGATCAAGATGAGGATCCCATCGTCTTGTCCTTTAAAATACTTACATTCCAAGATCGTTGAGTTCCTTGTTGATTCGTTTAAGAGCCATTATAGATTATGAGGGGGTTGAGTTGTCGTTAGAAGTGTAATAGACGTCAGTGGTTGTCGCTTATAAAAACGGGAAAAATGCAGTGGCACACGAAACGGTGTGGACAGTAAAAAAGCAGAAAACTGTCGCAGCGCCAGGTGTGTGGCACATTCGAAGGCGAGAGAAGTTTTTGTGCGGGTCGTGTGGTGCCGGGCCCGGGTGTGGAATATGCCGGCCCGGCACACTCTCGCCACCGACAAATTCGATTATTGTTGGCGTGTAGGGATTCAGCATATCACATATTCTTGATATGAAGATCTCATGGGTTAATAAAGCTTTTAGGTAGCATTTGATTAGCAGGGAAACACAGACCATAGTAGTAACTGGCATGCACAAGTATGTCAGCCACACCGACTGCGGCTCCTCTGCAACGTGGTTGCAGACGCAGCAGAAAGTTGTTGATCTGACATAAAAATTGGTCCCTCAATGCCTTGCTGAATAGAAAAATCGCAACTGGTTGATCATTCGAATTGAGTATTGTTATGGGAGGTGACCACAAGTTTCTCAGCTAATCTCTTCGCGTTCATCAAAGTGAGAGCTGAAGTATATAGCATCTTATAACATATATCGATAATTATACTCATATAAGCGTACGAAATCTTCAAGATACGATATGAAAATTGCTGATCAAGGCCGCCATAGCAGCGCGCTGACATAAGAAGGGCCAAAGATTCGCCCTTCAAGAGGAAGCTGTTGGCGACACTTCTAAGTTAGTTATAACTTTGATATAAAAAATGTTTAAGATATTACATTCTCGCGTTTTGGCGAGATGGTCATCGTGTATATACAGACTTGCCTCTTTGTCATAACAAGCGATCCGTAAAGTTTGCTCTGCAGCCAATGATATATCTGAATATCCAGCTGATTGTACTCTGTAACCACGTCAGCTATTGATTCCCTGCATATAGGGCTGTGCTCTATTTTGTTAAGGGTGCTACAGTATCTAGATACATACTTACAGTTGGTGAAGAAGTACACCTCACCCGCTGCGTCCAAATTCGGTACCGTACATGTGCAACAATCAGATCATGATTCGAGACATGGCCCACACATATGTGGCTTAGCACCATTAAATGATTCAATTATGATCATATTCTGTCGTCATCATTTTACAAGTCTTCTTGAGTTTGGTTGTCACCCCCGACAAGCTCAGTAGTGGGTTAGCTAATAGTACCAGTATTGCCAGCCCTTCCAGCAACCATAGCAAAACAAATGGTCGCCACAGAAAAATCCAGAGCTGGATCGAGAACGTGCGAACCCGGATTAGCATTTAGCCTTTTTTTTAGTTCAGTGCATACTAGTATCACTGGCCGCACACTTATTTACACACACACATTCAGACCTCGAAAGCGAATCCATAGAATTCAACGAGAGACTTTCAAGAACAACACCCTGAGATCAATATATTATCAGAACTTGAGAAAGATGTATTTGGCAATATCAGATGAAGGTTTGCCAGTCCCCCTCGGATACAGCCGTGCGGCTCATGTCGAAAATCTCGGGAAGGTGATGCTAACGCGCAGCAAAAATCAGGCCACAAATCGCCCCCCGGCGAGTCAGCGGCTGCAACTACGCCTTCGCATCCCCCATTAGGCACCGCCGGCCAGAAGGAACCGTTTGTTTAACCTGCGACACACTCCTTTTTTTTATCCTACTTTTCCCCAGGGCCTCTTGTCGCGCATTTCATCTGAAATTCCCATCCCTTGATTCTCCGAGATCGTTTATATAAAACTGGGTTTTCGCCACCAAAGACACTCAAGGATTGCTGTTAGAAACTTGGCATTGCTATTCGACTGTACAACTATATCGGCAATCATCGCAACGCATATTTCACCACTTGGACTATTAATTTTTATTTTTTCATCTTGGTCTTTGGTGCGGAAAACAAATATCCTAATCCAGCACACGGAACCTTGAGCTAATAAAGTTTGCGACCCGCGTTTGAGATTTTGGTTTCTCTTATATACCGCTACTTTGTCAGAAGTTGCAACCTTCAGTATTCCCTGTGAAAGCAAGAGGACACGCTGCACGATAAGGATTGACAGTTGCATAACAAAACGCACTGCAAGTTTTTATAAAAACACACAACCTAGATGTACGCTCCAACTCATGATAAGAACCCCCTTCAGATGCTAACATCTACTCTTAGATCGTCTGCCAACATGAACCAGACAGAAGATTTTATACCGTTCAGTTTTCAGGATACGGTGGGTTTCCTAGATAGTATTGAAGACTGTTCAAACACGTCAGGACCAGCTAATGACAGTTTTGGCGGGTTTGGAGGTGATGCTGAAGACTGGGCGCAGACCTATGTTACCTTGGACGAAGATTTTTCATTCAATGACCTGTCGCCCGAGTCGAGCGACTTGTCATTAGGACTTCACAGCAACGATTCGAATTCTGCCTCTTCCAATGCGACCACTAAAAGCCCGAACAAGGCAGGCTCACTAACAGTGCCGGCCGATAACGTTGGCACTTCAAGTAGCTCCCTGTCGCCCGTGGCTAATTGGTCCGACTCGGAGGTCACGAACCACAAGCGATCCGTCTTTCCGGATTTGCCTACACCTCCACCAAATTACGTTAATGCACCCATCACATCTATCGAAAAGAACTATTCTCCGAATGAGGAAAGCCCGAGTGCCTTGTCGAGTGACTCGAGCAATTATACGACGCAACGAAATATCAAGCAGGAAAGCGTCTCACCGTCTCGTTCAATCGACCTTTCGCCGTCTGCTAGCGGGCCCACTGCACCAAAGTCAATGAGAAATGTCAAGCCCGCAAAGTCTTCTTCAAAAGTTACAAAGCCTAGAAAGGAGAAGACATCACACAATATGATTGAAAAGCGATATCGAACGAACATTAATGATAAGATCTCAGCTTTGCGTGAATGCGTTCCTGCTCTCCGATGTGCCTTGAATGGTGAAGCCAATGAGGATTTGGAAGGTTTAAGCCCTGCGTCGAAGTTGAATAAAGCAACTGTGTTGACGAAAGCCACAGAGTATATTCAGCACCTTCAGCACAAGAACGGCCTGCTTGAGAAAAAAGTACAAGAGCTGCAGGTCAGGCTCGCATCGGTAACTAACCCGATGGATATTTCAAGCGGGGGCTCCAGTGCGAGTGTGTACAGTGTTGCTAACAGTGTACCTCCGACGCATGCGACACAGTACAATGCATACCCGCCACAGCCTGCTCCATATGAGCTCAAGGGCCGTTTGCTAATGGGCTCATTGGCCGGTTTGGCCATGACGGGA
This sequence comes from Blastobotrys indianensis, assembly GCA_030558855.1. Lineage (NCBI taxonomy): Eukaryota > Fungi > Ascomycota > Dipodascomycetes > Dipodascales > Trichomonascaceae > Blastobotrys > Blastobotrys indianensis. Next base: position 140,481 of record JAKTQK010000018.1, read on the forward strand.
ATGTATACAGACATGGGCAACAGCGACACACAGTCCCTTTCTGCAGTTCCTCTTTTCGGATTGAACATCAACGCTTTTGGCATTGTCAGGATCGCCCTGTTGGCGACCACTTTTTTGTACATTGTATCCCCACTTTTCATGACACCACCTCCAAAGTCACACAAGACGAAAAAGTTTGATATTTTCACAACGACTAAGATGCGGAAGCAGGTATGGGAAGTTACATCCAAGAGTTTGGGTGCCATTCCGGAAGGAGGGGCCAGCACAGTCAAGTCTCTTGCCTCGATCTTCTATGCACTCGCTGGCGGAATGTTTTCGATGGAGCAGTCGAGTGAGCTATCCTGGTCGCGAGCTGTTGACGCTCAGCTTTGCGGCGGTGACGAGGAAATCAACAAGAGCCGTTTGCTTTTCAGTTTGGCGCGAACTATGAACATGGTACCCTCTGCAAAGCGGTACATTCTACAAGCTATTCAGATTAAGGTTTTGCTACACGGCTACCCATCATTAGCAAGATACTTTAGCACCGCCTCGTGGAAGAAGGCCATGGAATACCCTTCAGAGCTCACCAAAAACCAGATTGCACTTCTTAAATCGAATGTGCTGGAAGAAGCAGATGTGATGCAGAGGATGTACAACTTGACAATGCAGCAGCCGCTCAACAAGGATGTTGCTGTTTATGACGAGGATGCTGTGATTAGTGTCATTCGTGATCAATCGATTCGATCAGCTATCGATATCATGGCTGGCTGGTATGCAACCAAGTTGCTTCACGGGGCGTTGCTATCGTGTGTTGAGAATCAGGAGCTTGATCTAATGGCCATTGAAAAAGCAGCCTCTATTGCTCCAGTCGATTCTGCAGTCCAACAGCGAGTTGCAGTAGTTCAAGCATTATTCATGGGCGCAAAGAATCCACAGACTATCCGACGAGCCATGGATCTGATTAGTCAAGATGCTTTTGCTGAAGAGGAGCAGGTCAATTCGGATTGTCCGCCGCTTGTTAACGAGCGACGGACTATTCCTCAAGATATGCAACTCGCGATCCACTGTTCCTTCGTTCTCAGCTTCTTGGAGCGAGATCCAGCAAGTGCCATCAAGCTTGTGCAGCGCTTGGAGGTGTCTTCAGCAGAGGATATCAGTTTACTTGGCTTCACTGCTATTTGGCTGACTGTCACTGCACTTGGCGCATCCGAAGAGTGCAAGAAGGATCTCGACTGCAGATTTGCATTAGAAAATTTGGCTACTTCCGCTCGAGTCTGGATTGGAAGCGAGCCTGGAGAAAACCAGGGCGTTCGGTTGGAGCGTCGACGAGAGCTTGTTGGCCAATGCCTCAAGCTTTCTGTCGAGTTTGGTCAGTTCAAGAACGACCTTGACGAGGGTTATTGCTCGGCATAGAGTTCCTTTCTTTTTTTTAATTATTATCAAACCTGTTTATTTATGTATCACATAACACATTATTTATTAGATTTTTCATTGCGACTCTTTCAATGGCTCCAAAGGCTCTGCCGCTGTTCTAACGTGAGTGGCGTCGGTAACAGTGACCGTTGTGCAGTCTCTGAGATTTGGTTCTGGGCCCATGGGTATGTTCTCGAGCGGCCGTTTGGCAAACACGCCAAGTATAACTCTAGCGGCCACTTTCGATACGACGACTGAGTCTTCTTTGCAGGTTTCGCTTGCAACACACCCAGGGCACCCAAGAGCGCAGTAGCAGGCGTCAATCCTATCTACGGCATTGTGAACCATCTCATCGACAAATTCAAATGCCTTTGCAGTGATTCCACATCCACCCTTTGTACGATCGTAAAACACTAGCCGTGCTGGCCGTACTCTTTTTGACTGCTTAGCTGCAAACTCCTTCTCCTTGGCCTTGCACTCTGTGCCAACCTCATTCGGCAAAGCCGACACGAATTGTGGCATGAGGTTCATTATCGCATGCTCGGCTCCGTGGATACCTCCTGCAAGAGACAACTTATGGTCCCTGAGTAGCTGAAGTGTTTCTGAGGGCACATCTAGCCAAAAGCCCTTAGAATCAAACACATAAGGAGGATTGTCTACTTCCACTGCGTCCAATATGCGCTCCCGTTTATCGACTTTGAAAAACCCAAACACGACGCTGGTGTGCCGCACTTTGCCGAAATATACATGTAACCGAGAATCTTGGAGCAAGAGCTTTTGCTCAGTCTCCACTGGATCAACGTCAGTGAAGTCCCTCTGCCTTGTGATCCAATCGACATTTACTCGAATAACTTTTGCTAGCTTTTGGCTCGGATGAAACTCTTTGATAAGATAAGGATAGCCTTGATGCAAAAAAATACCGCCTTCGTATAATGTGAACGGGGTACGTGAGCCTTCAATCTGCTCAATGACAACGTTCCGGTCGTTGGTTGTATCGACAACCGCAAACTGATCTTCTTCGCCGCCACGAAGACCAACGGATTTCGCAGGCCATGGCAGGAACCGGTCATGTGTATGCAGGAGATTGTTTTCGTCGCTAATCAACCTATCGGCGAGTGATGGAAGCGTCGAAAAGTAATGAGTATCATGCTCAACCTCTAAGGGAGCTTCAAATGCAGCACATTGCAAATGCATTTCCACAACAAGCGGATTATCCAGTTCCAGCACAATTGCCGGATTCTCAGCTTGGATAATCTGCAGAGGGTTCTGCAGGTAATGCTGGTCGACTGCACCACCACCGCCAACCAATACAGCCAGGGAGTCCTTATTTCGACGCCCCGCTCGACCGATCTGTTGTCGCAGATTCGATATTGTGAACGGGAATCCAACCACAATTACAGCATCAAGATTTCCAATATCAATGCCCAGTTCAAGTGCGTTAGTAGCTACAATGCCAAGCAAGCCGCCACTGAACATTTCCCGCTCAATTTTGCGTCTGTCTTGGGCACTGTATCCACCTCTATAGCTCATGACTCTGTTGACTAGTGGCGAATCTTCGCCCAGCCGTTGGCGGATGATCTTAATCAGAAGCTCGCAAACGCGGCGTACTCGACAAAAGGCAATTGTCCTTACACCATTCTCTATGAGTCTTTCAAACAGCTTCGCTGCTTCTACCATAGGACTCACCCGCCCGCTTTTGTCATCGTTTGGAGACACATAGGGAGTGTTCCACAATATCATGTGTTTCTTGCCACACGGCGACCCGTCGTCATCTACCAACGTTACATGTTCAACCCCGAAAAGACGTTTCATCATCTCTCTAGGATTATGCACCGTAGCAGAGCATGAAACAAACTGGACAGACCCGTTGCCGAGGCATCTCTCGCAGACTCTGCGAAGCCTGCGCATCACCATTGCGACATGCGACCCGAAGAGTCCATTATAAACGTGCAGCTCATCCACTACAACGATCTTGAGATTTCGGAGAAACGTGGACCAAGTACGCCACGATGGTAAAATACTAGCATGCAGCATATCGGGATTAGTGAATATCACCCTGGCAGTGTTTCTGATTTCAGCTCGCAGTTTTGTTGGGGTGTCGCCATCATAGGTGTCGACGTGTGTGTCGGGCAAGACCTCCGCGACCATCTCTTCAAATGCTTTCCTCTGATCTTGAGCAAGCGCCTTGGTTGGAAATATGTATATGGCTGTAGCATCTGGGTCTTTCACTAGTAACTCCAGTACTGGAAGCTGGTAAATAAGAGATTTGCCAGATGATGTAGACGTAGCCACAATCACGTGCTCTCCGTTCTTGATAGCATTAACAGCATCTGCTTGATGACTATAAAGCCTTTCGATACCTCTTGTCTTTTTAAGGGCCTCTGCCACGGGATCACTTAATGACACGTCGAGAGTACCAAACCGCGACTCGCGGGCTTCAAACTCCAGCTCTCCGCCTTCGACAATTTGATCATGGTAGTCCTCATCTAGCTTGACAGACTCGATAATCTGAGCTATATCCATGCTCCGATCGCCATTCAGTGATCGAGCCATTCTGTCTAGTGGATCCACAAATGTCGGTACAATCGGTATATATTCTTTGCTGAGTTCTTCAAGCTTTTGAGTTGCTTCTTCCTGTTCGTAAGACATGAGGAACTGATCAACTGCTTCTTCAAACTTACTGCGCCGTCTCATGATAAACTTGCGCATTTCCACGACGCTGAAAGTAGGCTGTGGCATGTCGCGAATATCGCGGTACTGCTTATAAGGCATCTTATCGGGCTTCAGCTTCCCATCCAAAAACTCAAATACAAGAATATGCTGTTCACCATCTTGCAGCTGGTACACATCTTTCGAGTCCTTGACTGTCTGATTTATGTCAATGTAATCAAAGTGGATATCGTTAGGAAGAAGACACTTGATCTTGCACAGTTCTTGCAGATCGATCTCTCTACCGAGCTCCTTCTTTACTGTTGGCAAGATTTTATCGATCGACGGAACAAAATGGCCCCGCGCACTTAGGAAAGTGCAAATGTTGCAAAGCGAATGATAGACCTTGCGTAGTTCCACAAATGCCGATGGCCAGGTCTGTGCCGGTCGCCGCTTCATGAAAGCGGGTTCTTGGTGGATTACAAAATCGCGTCACGGTCGCGCGGCTCAATATAAATTGAAAGCGTGTGCGCGTGGCGTGTCTCGTGCCCGCTCCAAAAAAGATTTTTTAAAGAAAGACGTCGTTATGTGTTAAATAAATATTTCATTACTTATTTCATGGCTTGGCCAGTACTGGAGAAATCGGTGTCAATGCATTAGGTGCAGTGATTTCTTTATTCAGTGGAGATTTCCCGGAACTTCCACCGCCGGATCCTACTCTTTTGATACTGTTTCGACTTCGCGAGTTGCTCCGACTTCTGCTTCTACTTCTGGGACGATGTGAAGTCAAAGCGGTACCTAAAGACCCGGTAGTTGTTGTAGTTGTAGTCGTAGTCGTGGAATTTACCTTGCCATCTCTGTCCACCCAGTTCTTCCAGCCCTCGAAATCGATCAACGCTTGCATGCAACCCCATTCAATTGTCTTCTGGTTGAGCCACTGAAGATTGACCGGCTTAGTGAGGAAATCGTTGCAGCCAGCAGCGAGTGCTTCATTCTTGTCCATCATGGTAGAACTAGCTGTCAAAGCAACTATAATAACAGGCGATCGGAAGACCTTCAAGTCTAATAGATCTTCTTTGCTCGGCGATGGAACGGCGGTATGCTGTGAAAATACACCAATCTTGTTGACCAGCTCTAGCCTTCGAATTTCTTTGGTCGCCTCTATTCCCGACATTACTGGAAGTTGGATATCCATAAGGATGAGATGAAAGCCGCCTTGTCTCCACTTATCTACTGCCTCACGGCCATTCTTGGCCACAGACGACCGGATCTTCTTTCTCTTCATGAACTGCTCGAGAATCTTCTGGTTAATAACATTATCCTCAACAATTAGCATGTTGATTTGAGGTACCACCGTTTCAATGTTCTTCTGGTTTCCACCAGGTTTACCTGGACCTGTAGCGTTCAGTTGCCCTTCTGTCACGTTTATTGAATTGCTTGTAGCATTCGGTCGCTCCTTGGTGGGCGAATGAAGAAGCTTCTCATTCGACGAACTTTCCTCTTTCGCAAGAGCGGCATTTAGTCTTGCAGTAGCGGCGTCTTCGTCGACGATACTAATACCACCTGGTTGTTCTTCGCCATTGCCATCATCAGCGCTCCTTCTGCGCGAGGAATCATTCTTTTCATCTGTCCCGGGGCTGCCCTTGGGAAGCTGAAACTGTCTCGGCAAGAGGAGAACACCGTTATTGGGGCTGCTTGTTTTGACTGACGACGCGCTGCCATAGCTGGAAGTTTGATGGAATAGAGGCGGTCGTGGGCTTTGAGCCCCGCCTGACGAGATTGAGTTGTGAGTTTTGGGGTGATTCGCATAAGACGCCGCGAAATTTGGTTGCTCAAAAGCAGTAGCTTCACGTATAGGAGCTTCAGCAACAGTGCTCAAATGGCTAGTGTAAGTCGGTTCAAGAGTCGTGGTGATAAAAGGAGCACTGGCAGTGGTACTCGCAGCTAAAGCAACAGTAGGCACTTGCTCCAGCACCAAGGCATCTTGCATATTCATCCCGCTTGGAAAGTATCTATCGAGAAACTTGAATACAACTTCATCAGGAAGCAAGGTGATTGTTTTGCCATCGCGCACAAATGTGAAGTTTACATCCGCTGGGTCGCATGTTCGTGCCAGAGTTGTGGGGTACTTCAAAATTACCATCGTCTTCAAATCGTCCACAATATCACCATCGCTAACTTTGATAGTTGTCGGAGTTCCTTGGGGCCGTTTGACCCATACTCTGCGTTCGCGAGAGGGTTGCTGGTAGTTGTGATTGATCATTGTTGAATGTGGCGACAGCGACGACGTCGACTGATGCCGCTGGTGACCTCCACTGCTGCTAGTTCCATTCGTGCTCCGACCTTGAGATGAGAATCCCGCCACCGAGGGCGACGGAGGAGGCGGGAATGAGGGCATTCAAGGATACCTGATCGGGGGCGGAAATGCCGTCTTTGCTGTAGTTGCTGTCCTCGCTAAAACTTAAAACTGGCCGCGTTGGCGCTAAACAGGTGAAAGAAACGCACGCTCTGTTAATGTATTCAGGTTGGTACGGCCCGCTCGTAGTGTTCGTCTATGGCCTGTCCAAATAAAGAAATTGTGGGTATTCAAGGTGATAGAGCAAGGTAAGACAAGGTGTGGGTGTGTGTAGATTTGGTGCTTAAGCGAGAGAGACGCAAGCCCACACTCACCCGGAAGTCGGCCGGCAATGCGGCTTGTGCGGCGCTGTTGCAAAGAGCAATTGTTGGGGTTCAAGTACCACCGAGACTACTCGTAATGGCCTATTATGAAAAAAAGCACAAGAATAGTTGGTAGCTAAAAGATGTATATTGGTCGAATATTAACATAGACCGGACAACGGGTGGTGAGAATTCTTAAAAAAGTATTGAACCACATTCAACTTTTCATTTCATTCGACAATGGGTACTATATAACATTGTGTGCTGGAAAAATAATATTTACCTACCCATTAAGCGATTACAGTAAAAGATCGTGCTGTACTGACGCCATTCCGTTATGCATAAGTGTAGCGTTTTGCCCCACAGGGTTAGATTGGAGCATTGCAGTGTTCATATCGCCATCTTCATCAATGTCAATCAAATTATCATTTGTATGCCCAAAGACCCCGGAAGAACTACTATATGGGGTATTGGGGGTAGCCGGCCCTGAACCTTGTCCATTGGGGAAGCCCAGCGATGGTGCAGTTGACGCTCTCATAGGCTGCTTGAATTGGCCCTGAGAGGTATCAGAATTGAGTGTCATCATCGACATTTGCCTAGTGACGCCCTTTTTAGTCGGAAGCTGTGATTTGACTGCTCGCGATCGCAATCGTGGAGCAAGCGCAGGGCTATCTGGTAGCCGTCGAGACTTTGCAAGACGGAATAGTGATTTGATAGGCTTCAAATAGATAGTCGCAAGAGTACCGATTGCCAACTCCAGTTCCTCTAAACGCTCTTCGTCCATCAGGTCCGAGTCTGTAGTTATTTCTGGAAACACGCCCATCACAATATCCTTTGTAGCTGCAGGATCAGTCGATAGCAGACGCCAATACATGAATCCACGATCTCGAAGATCGGGGTTATCCGAGTCCTCAGTAGCCATTTTAAGAATTCGAGGGACCAACTCTTGGCCCTTTGTCGGCCGCAAGATGAAAAGCTTCACGACTGCCGTCAGCAGTGACAGCTGCACTTCAGTTGGTTCTTCGTTAAATGTTGTCAGAAATTGATTGAGAAGAATATGCGAGTTCTCAATGCGATCGGCGTAATGGCCAATGATCCAAATCATTGACGCCTTTGCTTCAGGCTCATCCAAACTATCAAGATTATCACAGAGCGCAGAGATGACGCTTTCATATCTGTTTGGGTACCTTCTGAAGATGTTCTTAATCACAACAGTAGCTTCCTGCACAATATAATTGACTCTCGTTGACACAAGCTCCAGCAAGGTCTCAATACAACTTTCTGCCGCTTTTTCAATCTTAATCGCCAACTTGCCGATTGCTCGTACCGCCTTACGCACCACCTGAATATCAATCTCTTGGGCGCAATCTCTGAATTCCCGCAAAACAGTTCCAATATTTTGCTCGTTGGCAAGAAGATAAATAATTTCCAATTTGGCACTCTTGACAAAAATAAGGTCGTTATATTTGCAAAAGAACACTCTCACATCAAGGTTCATCAAGTTCGGTCTCCCCTGTAGCAAAAGAATGCAGTTTCTTAAAGCCAAATACTGGATCTCAGGCGGCTTTGAGAGTAAAATTACAATTGCAGGACCTATTCGCTTGTCGAGTTCAGGCACCGTCGTTTCGATATCAGGTACAAAATTGGATAAGTAAATAATAAGCCGGATAGCCCCGAGAACAACTGAGGCGTTTGCGTGTTGTAGTCGCGGCAAAACACGATAGATTAGGTTGACTGCATCGTTGCTCTGGGTAGGCACGTAATGCATCAACGCTCCCAATATATAGCTCTGTGACCACTCATTACAATCCGGCAATATGTGTGCCAGATTAAATGCGTTCCCTTTATCTATCGTGAGCTCCAGTGCATCGGTCTTTTCAGTTATATCTTGCAATGCGGCGAGCGCGGCGGCAACCACGGTTGGATTCGTATTCGAGAGCAGCTTGTTTAATTCGTTGATAAGTCCGCGCTTTTCCACAAGCTTTGCATTAAAATGCCAAAGCTTTGCCACACTGTAGGCTGCAGTTTTGCGCACGTACGGGTCCTCGTCCAAAAGCATGGTTTTTGTGTTTTCCAAGGCAGCGTTGAAGTACTCCTTAACTGGCACTGCTGAAAGAGTTCTCAGGGCTAATGCACGAATCAATGGGCTCTCGTCCGCTAGATCATTTAAAAGAATTGGAATAGCTTCGATAGCAGTGGCTGGTTTCGCCTTGGCGTATGTGAGTAAATATAGGAAGCACCTGCACACAAGAAAAGTTAGCTCATCTCAAATCGCGACGCATGCAAGCTTTTTCACATACATCTTTTTGATGTCCAAGTCGTATATCGACATGCAGGTTAAAATTTCTGGAAAAAGTACAATCATTTCATTGTTTGACATGGTCATATTGGCGACCACTTTCTTGAGCGCAACTTTCTTCAGTCGGTTGTTCTTATCCTTCTTGTCGAGGCTGAGTTCCTGCCTCAGCTCGGCCGCTTTGCCCTGGGAAACGATTAGCTTGACACAATACCTCCGAGATTCAACATACTCTTGCAAAAAGCTTTGCATCACTCATGATGAACTGACCTCAAGACCCTGCACGTGAGAAACTATCCGTTCGTTATATGCCGGCCAGGAAGTGGAGAGTTTCAAATGGCGCCCTGTCGCGCGACAGGTCACCATTGCCCTTTTCTCGGTGGTGGTGGGAAGAGCCGCACCGAGAGGCAGTCGAGAACACCTACTCGTAGGCAGTGACAATCAACTCGGGAATGCAATCTTTTCTATTAAGTTAAAGCTATATAAATATAATTCTATGCCGTGATGTCTGAATTCAACATGTATTTATCGTAATACTTTGCAGTATCCAGCCTGCGAACTATCGTTGCCAGTGGTGCTGGTCTATGGGTTTGAAACGAGGGTATCGAAGGTTCGCTTTTGACTCCAACAATTGGCATCATCCGCATCAGCTCGTCGGTTTCTTCGGTTTCATAAGAGCCTACACGAATCCCGATGTATAGTTTGAAGCTGTCGAATTGTCGCCGGCTCAGGATATTTGCTTGGATTAAACTTGTCAAAAGCCGCGTAAGGAGCGAAGTGAGCTCTGCACGCGAATAGAAGTAAGTCGTAAATTCGCTGGGCCGAATCATAAGTTCCTTCATTCTTTTAAATATTGTAATGCTGTTTGGCCACTCTCTTCCCATGCAGTAATCCGGCCATAGACTCAAATGAACAGTGGTTATTCTCGAGTTTTGCGGCACCGAGCTCAGCATTCTGATAAGATCAGACTCTTGGTCATAGCATGCTGAAAATGATCGTAGTTTTGGAGAATTCTGGAATAAAAACGCCATAGAAGGAAGATGTGGTCGTTCAAACTCGACAGTGGTGAACTTGACACTTTCTAGCTCTGGTAGTTTGGTATGTTCAATAAAACGCGCATTCGCGTTGATCTCTAGCCTTTTGAGCGACAAGGATTCAGGCTTTTGAACCACGGGTATTGAGAATATTTTGAGATGCTCAACGCTTTGGGGCAGCCACTCCATAGTACTCATATCTGTAAATAGAATTGGACTAAAATCAAGAACTTTGAGCCGCTGACAGCACTGCAGAATAGGTAGCAGAGGCTCGATATTGCAGGGATGAACCTCTTGGTTGATGTTCCGTATGACAAATTTGTTCAATTGCGTTTTGGCCGGATCCATCTCTATCAATTCAAACATCTGAAAGTCCGTATTATTGCGATGAAGAATATACAGGTTCCGACAATTGTTCGGCAGGCGTAGCCACTTGGTCTTCTTCTTCAGTGCATCCTGTATCTGATGGCTCCGGTATCCGAACTTCATGAATACAAGATCAATATGAACGCACGGTAGAAGTGCCGCCACATACTCCGCCAGCAAAATGTCATCTTTATCGGCGAAATTGAGGCCAATTAGAATCACAGTTTCGAGTTTTTTCCTATAGTTCTTCGCCAAGTATTCAACAAGCCGTCTAATGTTGTGATGCTGGTTCAAAACTTCGAATCTGACTTCGCTCAAACTCTCCAGAATGAATCCTCCAATCTGGGATGCTTCGATTTGTCTCAGTCCACCTCTCACCGTTTTTGTATGTACATCTGGCTCAACTGGACCATCTGGGATCTGCTGTCCAATGCTTAATACCTCGCCCCTAACTGTCAATGGCTGGTGTATAAGTGGGGTGGCGACGGCTTTCAAACGACTGCAAGTGAGACGCACTGCTGCCAGCGAGCTGTTTGGAAGCCAGATCAGTATTAGCTCCAATATCTCCACGGGTAGATCTTCCAGCCTCAGCGAGCTCTCATTCATGCTACTTCTCTCTCCTTGCAAATCCCCGTCACTTTCTAGTTTTCTATCGCTGCTCCGGTGGCCAATCTCGCTAGCAATAGCTCGTCGTCGTCGTTCCTGGGTAGCTGGAACCTCATTGCTAACGAGCCGCGCACACCACGCGTTAAGGTACGCTAGCATTGACTCGCCAGATAAATGGTGAAAGAGAGTTGCAAGGGCGTCTGTATATGTAGACTTTTCTTTCAAATTTCTAGAAAAGGCAAAAGTGTGGTACGGAGGTATAATTCTGTTCAGAGTTATATAAAAATATACGCTTTTTACGCTACCGCAAATCCGCTTGCATAGCTAACGCTCGAATCGGTAGGATGGGTTACTTGAGAGCTCTGAGCGTAGCCGATCCACTTCAAACGCCCATAGTCTCTGTCTGCGTCAGGTTTAGCTGCAACAGCGTTTTCTACCGTCTTGACAAGTATAGCTAGTGGTCGCCGGCCGCAAATTGTGTTATCCGTCTCGTCTAAATATTCCACAAACTTGTCGTACGAGCCAGTCGACGCCGCGTCCATCCCCAGCTTGTCCAGAATCTCAATTGACTTGTGGATAGGCACATTGGGATCGACAGGCGAGTTGCGAGAGAGTCTAACCAGTTTGGTCGCATTAGCATCTGCAGTGTACATTGTGTAGTCGAAACGGTCACCCCAATGACAGAAATCTGTACTGATAACAAACGCATTCTCTTCATCAGCAAAATATGGCGCAAGAAGGGCTGCCAGTTTCTGCTCATAAGCCGCTGTCGAGTGGCCCACTAGAATTGGTACAATGGGTCGCACGCCGTCCTCCGATCCAGCAGTCATCTTATAAATAAATGGCATGTGCATTTCAAAACTGTGCTCATCCTCATCTGTCGTGACGCTCATCTTGTCAAATATGCCGCTCTTGTATAATTCTTCCGTTGTTGCTGTGTCTACCGGAACGTCCCCTAGTGGGGTTTCGTACTTTGCGAATGGCGTGAGTTGGGCACCCTTGAAATAGACATGGTGTGAGGGCCCTAAAATAAATACTCGTTTGCTTCAATACGGTTAGCCTCCTGTTGAAATTCATAGAAAACATACATCTTTGAAATGTCCCACGCTTTATAAGTCTGTGCGAGCGTTTGACCAGCAAAGGCATAACCTGCATGGCTAAATAGCTAGTCAGCATTTTTCGTCCAAAGCAAAGTTTTTATCTGTCATACGGTCCAACTAGAAATCTAGCACCTGGAACTGGAAGGCTGCTATACGCAAACCCAGTCGACGGCACGTTGTCTAGAAATGTGTCCAGTTGCATCTCCAGACGATGCCGGGAGGCAAGATACCAGGTACCTGCATGTGTTGCTCGTCTTGAAGCCATATTGTATTGTTCTTAGCGGTGACAGCCAATCTTGAGTAATCCTAGGTATCAGTGTACAGCCTTCTTATTTGCGAGATTGCGCTATTTTTGTTCTCAAGTCGACTGCGCAGGTGTTTGATCGTGGCCATTCGATGTGAGGGAACCTGAAGCACAACAGCCGCACACTTGCGGGGGTTGGGCCACTGAAACCTGGAACTGCAAAGGCTGTCGCAGTGATCGCACAGCAGAAAGCTGGACATGATCTTTGCTTAATCTGTATATGTGGATTAACTTTGAGAAGCATACAGTATTGCTATTCCACTATCTCATTTTGTGACAGAAGCATTCTCTCACAATGCAACGTGTCGCCGCGTAAGCCGCAGACTTGGGGTCTCATCGACGGCATAAGGTCCCTGAGCTCGGTGAGTTTACGATTGATACTTGCTGATTCATCTATAAATTCACTAGGCTACCTACAAGAAGAGGTGTTGACTAAGACGCCCTCAAAATCACGAATTGCACTCATACCGAACTGTTAGATCAAACAACCACGCAACTACTCGAAACGAAAGAAAATGAAAACAAAAAAAACTTTTTTTTAAATTCGTGAAACTCTTAAACATAGCAGTGCCGCCATTATTTCCCTCTGTCCATGCGGCCCCATATTATACTACCTTACTCAATGTCATCATTCTCGTCGCCAGACACATAGTCATCGTCCGAAACCATCTGCTGTGCAGCAGCAGAGGCGTCCATAAGCCGATCAAGCTCTGCATCATCAGAGGCAGTAACGGCCTTTGGCTCCATCTTGACTGTTAAAGTACCGTTGGCGTTTTCGATGCTAGTTCTGATCTCTTCGATTGCCTTTTTGAGAACGTCAATGGCGCCGGTCTTGTCCAATGACACGGAAGTGAGGACGAATAGAGGAGCAGCTACTAGTTTGATTTTCACTGGGATTGTCTCCGTATGCAACTTTTCACCGGCTCGAAGAGCCTCCTTGACGGCGTCGACACCATCGTAGCCAAAACAGGTGACTTCAATGTCGGCTCGCACTTTAACTGGGTTTGGCGTGAGCTTTCGAGAAATCTGCTGTCTAAGGTCCTCCATGATCGCATCAGACGGAGGTACAATGCCCTCGAAAACTCCATCTGGGTTGGTGATAGCGAGCTTGAATGCGTCGTAAGCGTGTCCATATTTTCTGCTGAGGGGCCAGCCAATGGTCTCATAAAGGGACTCGAGAGGCACCTTGTGTTTTTCGGCAACATGACGAAGAATTGAGTGCACAGATTTGCTCTTGTTATATCGTTCCTCAGCCTTGACAGCCTCCTCTGGAGACACTCTTCGTTTCGACAAATCAATGTAGCCCTTATCCTTATCCACTCGCAACACAACTACCACTTCGTTTCGGCCGACCTTGATCAGCTTCTGGATAGATCGAATACGTCTTCGTGAAAGCTCTGACAATAGAATCATACCCTCGATTTCGTCGTATTCGAGCAGCTTTACTATAAGAGGGCTTTTGTTAGTTTTATTCTAAAGAAAAATGAGTGACTCAGTCACATACCATAAGCACCCATATCCGCAATCTCCTTGACGTTGACGACCACGAGATCCTCAACCTCAGGGTATTTGTTCTCGTAGAATCTGCAAGTCGTTGTATTCACCTCCGCCATTGTGTCGACTTTGTGTTATTCGCCTCTCGTTGAAAAGATGTCTCTATGTGTGATTTGTATGAGCGAGTGAAAAAAAATTCCATCGTTGTGTGTGGTCGTGCGCCGAACGATTTGGGACTTGTGCTGGCGTCATCACGAGCCAGGGGACAGAATAAACTCGCAGCCTGTGCGGCGCAAAACGGGTGATATCCTGATAATGAGCTATTAAGTGGACAGTATGTTTCTCAAAACTCAAATCTCGGTATGAGCAGTAGATGATTTGGCGGGTATTTATCGCTTTAACTCAAGTATATTCATCTCAGCCAAGTGCCTTTGTGAGTCAACCTCTGCAATGGAAGGTACCTCAACGATCAGATTGCACACATTAATTACAGTTACTCGTCAACGATCTCATAAAGACAATTAAACTCATCCAATACATCACGCCCTGCAGAATCTGATTAAAGCGATATTCCGAGAGGTCAAACTGGGGCCCTCGGCATGCATCGAATTCGGCATATCAACAATGGTCAATGTACAAACTTTAAACCGATTTCCGACGGGCAATTTCTCATTACATTTGTACCCAGGTTCACGGCGAATTTACCAGCGATGCGTCATTTCGATTGTTCGCGATGCGATCGGCTCCCGAACTGTCCCCCCAGACGGTGGTTACAACTATTACACGATCCTGCAGATGTATGACTACCGCGTTTCTTGACGAAACTATATTTGATCTCAACAGGGTAACAGCAAATCTATCTTACGTCCCATGTAGCAGTCTGTTATCATATTTTTATCCTCCACGGCCGCAATCCTGTACTAGTGCACCAGCCATCCGCCTTTTTCCCTTAGAGCTGAAATCCCGTGACTTTGAGATAATTTGTATGTAAGCATCACGTGAATGAGTACTCCACAAAATCTGCTGATCACTTCCTGATTGAGCACCTGCGCATAAAAAAACTACTGGCGCGCGCCTTGCCTGCCTGCCTGCCCGCTTCGTGTGGTGGTGAGGAAAATAAAACCCGCGTGGCTGGTTGGAGCAGCAGCAAATGGCCTTTGCGCTGCCGCTATTACCGTCAGATCATTCAGCAAGTCCAGATAAAATTACTCTCACCGTCTCCTGGATCCCATCCTATTTCGTTCCTGGTATCACTCGGGTTTGCTTTCACACTCGACACTTTTGCTGGATAGTTACGAACGCTTAATTACCGAGCTTGGTTCATTGGTTAATAAGGTGTGCTGCTGCGACATGCATAGTAGGCGAAACCTTTTGAAGACAGAAGATTCACTTACGATTTATGCCCTTTTGACTCTTGGAATTGAAATACAAGTAAACCGTTAGAAAGTGTTACAATCCGGTACGACTGTTATTGATAAGTTTGATCAAATACTACGACAAACAACGCATTTGGTATATTGGTTCACGTTTAAAGAATAGCGCTATTAAATCTTTCGACACACCATGTCTTATTCATCAGATGAGGATGAGGTGCCGGTGGTTTATTTGACGGAGGACTACGATGACGATGTCATGGCCGGCCCTCCATTGGGCCACAAATCTGCAGCACCAGTCGTGAAACGGAGATCAAGAAGAAAAAGACCGTCAGATCGTGAGCGACCAGATAAGCTACACCGAACGTCCAGCGGACGAAGGAGAAAGTCAGAAACGCCAATGAGATTACACAAACTAGATACACCGCCACCTCTCAGTGCACAGCAACATATGCATCCACAAGCTGTTCCCAAGGAGTCCGAAGTACCGCATGCCTTTCGACTGGGCGGCAGCCTGATTGACCGAGCCAAGGCTATCTTCAACCCGCCGCCACCGGCGCATACGGCACCTCAAACTGCATCGAACGCTCAACAACCATCTGCCGGTGTACGACGAACTTCTCCTCCTCCATACAACAATGGCAATCAGAATAGTTACCGGCATCGCGCGAACGAGTCGTGGCAAAGCTATCGCCCTGAGATCAGGCTCAATGGTGGTGGATTTGCATCTGGTAGGACCACACCAGGATTAGCATTTGACGCATTTGATATGGACAATGGCATTACAGATCCACCGCCTCCACTTGCAGGCTACGGCGGTGATTTCAAAGAATTCAAAGACCCATTCTTCAAAGAAGAGATGGCAGAGCTGAAGAATGAAGAAGCCAAGTTGGCCGCTGAAAAGAAAGACCTTGCAAAGGAAAAGAAAGCACCCCCGCCTCCAAAGACATATATGCAGATGCTAACTGAATTGCATCCTGCTGTGTACTTTTCACTGATTTTAGGCGGGCTCTTGATTGTTCGTCAGCGAGACGACATTGAGGAGTACCTGCAAGAAGGCATTGGAGTCTTCTTCAATGTCGTCAACGCTATGGTGGTAATAGTGACAGTCATTGGTGCAGGACTATTCATAATCAATTTTATCGCAAAACGAAGACCGGCCAGTGCTGAACCGCCAAAAGCCGCACCTGCCGCAACTGCGGGCGAAGCTTCGAAAGAAGGCGCTGCTAAGGACGGGTCGCCGACGCGAGGTAGTAAACCATTGGAAGACCTCATGGAAAACGGATACTACGATTTTGGCATCCCAAACTACGGAGGTGGCCCGAACAGTGTTCTTGGTGGTATGAGAAATGGCGGCGGCGGCGCATATGACAGCATGCTTCCAGGCGGTATGGGCTTGGGCGTACGAGGTGGCCTTCCTGGTGGAGGCCTTGGCAGTGCATTTGCACCTTATGATGACATTGGATATAGTCAGAACGGTTCGCCGCCTCCGCACTTGGGCTACCCTCGAGCGCAGACAATAGGCGGCCGGTCGTTGTCTATTCCCGCAATCCTCAACCCCAAGCCTGTGCGACCTAACCAAGATGCATTCTACGTTGGCGGAATGCCAAGCGGCAGACGGTCGCCGACTTCTGTTCCTGTGTTCGATCCGAACCAGGGGCTCAAGCCCGGTGGTTCGTATTTCCCTTCTTACGATGGCGGTATGGGGTTTGGAGGAAGGCAAGTTCGTGGCTTGGAGACTCCTGTCATTGCGCCTGGTGGATTCCCGTCCATGCGCATGAATAACAGGCCGTCGCCTATTGTCAACATGGGAGACAAGTTTGACAAGTTCTTGCCGATGAATATGCCTAGTCCCGCCAAGATTCGTGATCCCAAGCGGTCGACATTCTACGACGATGAGACTATGAGCATGGCGTCGCGAATGACTCCCGAAGTGCAATTCGAGAAGCGTGGGAAGGATGAGCCCAAGGGGTTCACCAACCCCAAGAAGATTCTATTCACTCATCGCGAACAGACTCCGGTGATTAAAGAACTCGAAGAAGACGACGCATCGACGATCAGGCTCGATAATCCCAATAACCATTCGTATACCGACGAATTTGCATGCAAGCCATATGGACCTCCTCCAAAACGATACAACGGCATCAACGTTTAATCTTATTATTTCTTCTTCAACGCTCGCTTTTATTTACGTGTTTTGCATTCGAGGTTCCGTCCCTCTTCCATGTTTTGTTATAGCATTATATTCTCATGATTATTTCATTTGTAACGATATTTCTTTTATAATTATAGTCGGATAATTAAAAAGTTCTTATATTTTGGAATTATTAAACAATGCTTCTAAGGAATAAATAGGTTTCTACATTACAGTCCACTTGAGACGCTGCAATAGTCATAGGGTTTGCTTTGGTCGCGACAAGAACTTGAGCAGCACTCTGTCGAATGCAGGCGGGTTGTCGAGGTAAACATGGTGGCCAGCATTCTCAATAACATGGTGCTCACTGTACAGTCCTGCCTTCTGCAGTCGCTGCACGGCTTCATTTCCCGCATGCTGGTTCATCCAGTCATTGTCGCCGTAAACCCACAAGGTGGGGCACTTGATTCTAGACACGACTCTGTCGACAAGTGGCATTCGCGCTACAGCTCCAGGAGCAAGCAGACGGGTGATGGCATACTCCCCACTGGCACGAGCAGTGAAGATCTTGTAAACGTACATGTGCATACTTTCCCGCTGCTCGTCCGGCAGCTTGTTGAACCGTCGATTAGACCACTGCGAAATCATTCGCGGCCCGAGAAATGTGGTGGCCTTGAGAACGACAAACGGTGAAATATGCGAGTTCCAGAAATACTGGAACGTGTTGCCGAAGTTTCGAGCACTGGTGGACTTTTCGTCGGCGAGCTCGTCCAATGGATCCGCCACGTCCGCCTCCGCCATCACATCCTTCGACGAGGGCTTGCCGCCAAACAGAGACTTTCGCTCAAGTTCAGGCTTGTAGCCACGTTCAACGCCAGCGGGAGATATCATTACAAGTCGCTCGACTCGCTCCGGGTATCGGAACGCATAGGCGGCCGCTAAGTACCCACCCATCGAATGCCCTGCGAGCGTAAACTTCTCGAGCTTTTTGGCCTTTCTCCATTCCTCAATGCTATCGACAAACCAGTCCTCCGTTTCGACCACGGCTTTGAAATTGCCCTGGTCGTCCTTCTCAGCAACGTTTTTGGTGGCGAGCTGGAATTTGGGCCGTGCAGAGAGGCCAAATCCGAGCAGATCGAGCGCAAACGTGCGTGAGCCCTTGACCGTGCTCCATTTATCGAAATTAGTGATGAACAGACCGAGACCGGCTCCATAGCCATGCAAGACTACCATATCATTGGAGAACCCGGTGTCGACTTGCGCGGGTTCAGTATTGACAATCTCAAACTCGTTGATGTAATTTTTGCCACCAATGTCGACCTTGTTGATTCGCGCAGTACGGGTACTGTCTGATTGAGGATAAAACGGCAAAAAGCTCAAAAGCGATTCCTGTGCTTCTAAAGCCGTAGGAGCTGAAAGCCACTGGCTGAACGATTTCTTGTACGGCAGTGGCTCGAGCCATGAAGCCACTTTGGCGTCGGCCGTCGTGGATTCACTGCTCGCCGACGATGGCGCGGTTGTAGTAGACATGCCTTCGGAGTTTATGAAAAAGAAGAACTGGTGAAAAAACTATTCAAAAATTTTCAGTCGAGTCAAGGATGGTCAATGGTATAAATACACAAATTGCGACACATGCGGCGGTAACTTAATTCCTTGTGTTACGGCCGACCGACCGCGTCACACAATCTGAAATGCCCTGCGCCATCCGCAGTGTAAACTCCGTGCCGCATGAACCTCCGCCGCTACGGTATTTATCTCCGTCGCCACCACATTTCGTGAGGCTCGGGTCGGCTTAAAGTCATTTTTTGCAGTTTGAATATATTTCAATTAAGTACAAATGAAGTTAGATTTTATAACAAAGAAAAAAGAGCCGTAAATAACAATTAGTAAAACAAGATGCAAAGAATTAAATTTTTGGTGGTTTTTAGAAATCTTCAGCAGTAATGCCAGATTGGTCGCACATTGATCGGAAAACAGAGTCCTCTCGAGCGAACAGTGATTTAGGGGTATCAAACTCGGCAATTTCACCAGCCTCAAGAACGAGAATCTTGTCGTAGTTCAAGATAGTTCGAAGTCGGTGTGCAATGCAGAGAATCGTGCAGTGCGAGAACTCAGACACAATAGTAGACTGGATCTTCGAGTCGGTCTCGAAATCGACAGAAGACGTTGCCTCGTCCAAAATGAGAACCTGGCTCTTTCGCACCAATGCTCGTGCCAGTGCAAGCAACTGACGTTCGCCAAGAGAGAAGTTGGTACCCTCGTCATTGACCACAGAGTCAAGGCTGAACTTGTTCTTCTCAGCGTCGTCGGTAACTAGCCACGATCGCTTCAAAGCATCCCAGAGCTCCATATCAGAAGCCAAGTTGAATGGATCGACGTTGGATCGAACAGTTCCTTGGAACAAGACTGGGTCCTGAGGAATGATGGAGAGCTTGGATCGAAGCTGGTTGAGACCAAGCGTGGAAATATCCAACCCGTCAATGGTAATCTTACCTTGGTTGATCTCGCAAAGTCGATAAAGGGCAACCATAATGGTAGACTTACCGGCACCGGTTCGACCGCAAATACCAATCTTCTCACCGCCTTTGATATCGATTGTGACATTCTTGAGCACTGGTGGCAAGTGTGGTTGATAAGACATTGATACTTGTTCGAATTGAATAGCACCTTGCTCTGGCCAGGATGGTGGCGGAGCAGTGGCCTCAATCTTGAAATCGGCTTCCTGGTCCACATCGTATGCATAATGGAACACTCGCTCAACAGAGTTCATATTGTTCTCCACAGTGGCCATTTCTCGTACCAACATGGACATCATATTGATAATCGACAGCAACGAAGACAAAACCAGACCCACTGACGATGGATTAATGTTGAATTGGCCGGTGACACAGAGCATTACGACTGTCAAAGTCAATCCTGCACCGACCCAATCCAGTCGCAGACCAAGCCATCGTTGGTTGACTAGTGTCAAGTAGTATGCCGAGTTCATCCTATTCAATGCGTCTTCATTCTTCACCTTGAATCGCTGCTGGGCATTGTATGCTCGAATAGTCGAGATACCTGAAATGGTCTCAGCAAAGTGAGAGAATACAACCGATCGTGCAAGAGAGTCCAACCGCTTGATTTCTCGAGCAGACGCACGGTAGTAAGTTGACGACATGAGGAACAACAACATGAGACCGACCAATGCAATCGCAAACCACGGCAAGTAGATGATGATCAAAATGAACACACCGCCAACATTGCAAAGCGACAGCAAAAACAGTCGTGCCTGATCAGACAGCTCGTTATCCATAGTATCAGTATCCTTTGTGAATCGATTCAAAATTCGGCCCATTGGAGAAGTATCGAAGAAACTCATTGGCGCATGCAAAACTCGGTCAATGGCCATTCGGTGCAATCTCAACGAGGTCTCATTGCCGACATGGGTCAACATGAAAAAGAAGAAGAACATGAATACTGCAGACAAGACACCAAACATGACAAAGATACCGATATAAAACGGATCATTTCGACCAGGGAACTTCTTTGCAGTCCAGAATGAAAGCCAAGTGTTGGTGAACACTGTGCAGAACGTGGACAACACCATGACAATGATGATAATTGGCAAAATGCCCCACGATATCCTGCCTCCGCCAAGCTTGAAGAACTGGAAGTAGACTCGCTTGTCGACACCAGCACTGGCACGGTCTTCTTCGACCATCAAAGCTCCTGCAGCCTTTTTCTGGTTTTGCTTCAGCTCTTCTTCTTTCTTTTCAACCTCCTCTTCGTTCTCGACCTTGGTCTCTTCAGCTTCTTCCTCAGACTCGACACTATCGGTGCCATAAGTCATCAATCGGTCAAACTCAACATTGGTAGCACGCAGCTCATCCACACTGCCACTATAAAGCTCAGAGTTGTCGATAAACACTACTCGGTCTGCGTGTGGAAGCATCGCAAGCTGGTGAGTAGCCAAAACTCGTGTCTTGCCAGCTAACAATCCCAAAAAGCAGTGTTCGAGGATATACTTGCCGACATGAGCATCAACTGCACTCAAGACATCGTCAAGAAGAATGACATCGGCATTCCAGTACACCGATCGAGCCAAGTTAATTCGAGCCTTTTGGCCACCGGACAAGGTAATACCTCGCTCGCCGACTTCAGTCTGGTCACCAGCAGGAAGAATCTCAAAATCACGGGTCAACGAACATGCCTTGACGACAGTATCGTACCACTCTCGATCAAAGGGCTTGCCGAAAGTGATGTTCTGTTCTACAGTGGCGTTCTGAATCCATGGAGCTCCGCAGAATGCAAGCTCACCGCCGACTCGCACCTCACCATTGGTCTGTCGCATCTGGCCAGCAATGGCCGAGAGCAGACTACTTTTACCAGAACCGATAGAGCCTGTAACAATGACAAATTCGCCTCGGGCAACCTTGAGATTGATATTGTCGAATCCTCGGAACATGTTCACTTCCGACTCGCTGCTAGTTTCAGATTCTTCAGATTTCTCGACCGTGACTTCAGGTTCCGGCTCAAGCTTTTCGACAATTGGAGCAGTTGTGTTTTCGGCAGCAATAGATCGCTCTCGAGTAAGCTGACGCATGAGCTCATCGTCTTCTTCGGCATCCGCCTTCTCTTGATCTTTCTTGTCCTTGTCACTCTCCTTCTCGTCCTCTTCTTTCTCCTCGGGATCTTCCTTCTCCCACAGATAGCTACCGCTAATCTCAATGGCGCTCTCCATCGAGTGGTCATACTCTACGTACTCCTCGATTTCTGGAGCAGAAAGCAAGTCCTCAATTCGTCGCAAAGCCAACACAGCCTCCATAGTGGTCATCAAACCCAATGGGAGAATCATGAGCGGCATTCGCATAATGTTGAAAGTGGTCAATGAAGAGAAAACGGCCGCAGGATTGAGTGCTGCGCTAGTGGTGGCCGAGAATGTCACAAACGCTACCAAACCAGCCAAAGTAGGAGTAGACACGAAAACTGCATTGATGGAATTTCGAACAGTCAACATGAGTTTGATCTTTTTCATTTCCTTTGTTCGAATGCCTTGCACCTTCTCTCTATAAGCATCTTCCCAAGAGTAGAACTTGATAATCTTCATCGAATTGAGAATTTCTCGCATCAACGTTACACGCTCGTCGGTAATCTTGTTGACCTTATTTCGGATCTTGGCCATCATCTTGGCAACATAGGCAACGATGAAAAGAGCCACGAACAAGAGAGCGAATCCCACAAGACCAGATACACCAATATTGATGATCACGACCGCGAGACATATACCAGTAGAGATGGGGAAAGACCACACAAAGTGGAACCATTGTAAGGCGAAATCGATTCGGTGACAGTCTGTACTGAGCAAGTTGGTAAGCTTACCATTAGTATACTTGATCCTTGACTTGGTGCTAAGACGCAGCGACTTGTTGTAAATGGCCTCACTCAACACGCCACGAACACGAGCACCGGTGGTCATGGCCCGGTAGAAGAAATGATTTGTGCAGAAAGAAGTAATTAAGAACATAACCACCACGCAAACACCGTAGCCAACACCTTTACCTACCGGCTCAAACTCACGAAGAGCGGTGAAGGTGATCAGTCGCTTTGTGACCAATGGGGTAGTAGACTGGGCCACATCGGACAAAACCTTGTATATACCACCAGTCCACCAGTGTCTGAAAAACGTATCATGCAATGCTCTTAGCAGGGAGTGTCGTGGCAGAGGTGCATTTCGAATCTCATACTCGCTTTTTCCTTCTTTACGTGCCGCCTCTCTGCCTTGTTCCCTGTATTTTTCCAGTTTCGTTTCGAACAGAGTATATAGTTCGTGCGCACCTAGCGGTGTGTTTTCTAACGTCCACAAGTCCTCCGCTTGCAGTGTTCGCTTATAACCTGTCTAATAATAAAATCAGTTAGCACTTTCTTCTATAAATATCAAAGGTCTTTTTTAATCCTGAATGCCTCCGACGAATCAGTAGACTTGGGTTTCAGATTACAAAAAATTATAAGCCACACGACGGGTGCAACAACAGTCAACATACCGATAGAATCGGGCTAATCCAATTGAATGTAGCTTGAGAGAGCCAACTGGCGGTAGGCTCAGGAAATGGTTCTTGATGTTCAGGAATCGGTGGAGGCGTCGAACCTACTAGCAGTCGTAGAATTCCGCGTTTATGTTTGGCCGGAGGTGGCACTGGATCGTCGGTCGATGTCCCGGCCACAGACGACGACGACGCCGAGAGGCTTGGTGCAGTCTTGGCGACGACCACTGCCTTCTGTTCACTCTCCTCGTCCGTCATAAACTATTTATTTAATGGGTATAAGGTCCTTAAACGAACAGGGGGGACCACAAGAGAGATGCAACTAGGTAAAAGCGAGAGTGGCGCTTCGGGCAGCAATAGAGCGAAGTATATATACATGTACTGTAATGGACGATGGAGAGCCGTACCGCGAAAAAAAGTGATTCAGATTTTTTTTAAAGAGAGTGTAGTAGCTCGAAAACACACACCTCCGCCGTTTCAGGCTCGAAGTCCGATCGGCTGAGGCACAGGTGGCTTACATAAGTATCGCGGAGCTCCGTGCATATTTAAGCTGTGTATCGTGCGGCGCGGATAAGCCGTGCCTGGGTTGTGCTCGGATAAGAGCAAGATGGCGCGCCGTGCATTGGAAATGGCCTATTAATTTTTCAACAGAGATACCAACAATCTTCGGAGTGCGGATCTTCTGGAGAATTGCTCTATCCCGAATTTAATACTCTGACTCATACCATTCTATAGATTAGCCCATTTTTAAATTTCTTAGTTCGATTCATTGCTGTTTTTCCTGTAATATTAGCCAGGTTGCGGTTCCGACGCGTAGAGGTTGAGCTAGATTATCTCCGTGCGCTATCCGGCATGCCGATCAGCTACAAAGATCACACTGTGATCGCTAGAGATCCGCACAGCCGCGCCATATACCGGCTTTTACGGCTTTGACGGGAACTTTGATATAATAATACGAAGCGGCGTACTAGAGCAATCATTGAACTTAATTAATAATCATGATTTTAAGAATATCAAGAGGTTGAACATCCGTATTATGTTAAATTAGTTACCATTCGGAATATCGAATGGTCGTCTAAATATATATATGCAGTGGGGGGAGGGGGGAATGGTATGCATCGGCATTCGCGCTTAATCTGGCAATACCACCGATTGATTGGGGGAGAGGCAATGTCGGAGTTCAGACCAAACATCAGATCCCTGAAATCATCTGAATGCGTAAGGCGTCACTGAGCACGGAATTCCTGTCATTGAGCTTGGACCATCTTTCGAATTGCCAAACCGGAATCGAACTCGAACTTTATTTAATTTTGCCACTGAAATAGCCAATGTTTTAGGCAGTGCAGGCCACTTTTGTAGCTTACTCGAGGAACAACTTAACTATACGTATATACATTGTCAGCTCTTGAAGTACTGTCTGATCTATTAAGTCCCAGTAGTACCATACACGTTATTGAAAAAGCTATTTTTAAGAAAATTGAAATCACGGAGGTGTAGTTGTGTGTGGGGTAAATTAGGGGTCCTCGATTGTAGTTGAACATATCAGCAATGAAACAGATATTTGTGGCTATTATGTCTTCACAATTGATATATGACTAAAAATTCAGACCCATAGACGCCTCAAGCTAATGCCGAGTATTTTAGGTCAAAAGGTTGACTAAGGCGATGAGGCAGTGAGTTTCCCGGTGCAGTGAACATGGAAGGATGCGCGGCAATTACACGATGCATCAGTGTGTGACGGATTCGTGTCAGGTTCAAACGCATAGTCTGGTATGGACTAGTAGCAACCCGCATGTCCAACAAGAAGCGAGTGCTTGCCTGGTTATAAATGGCCAATATAGCCATAGATTACTCTCAGGTCTACTGCTCTACATATGTTACTGGGCCCGGGCAAATCCAGCACCCAAAAACTACGTGTTAAAAACTGCACAAACATTTCACAATATCGCTCTCCATTGACTACTGACAAATGCGCATGTAAAAATCTGGCAGGCACAGTTCTTGGTCTGGGTGAAAGTCCTCTTTGTACTATACCTTAACAAAGCACCTCCCTCACTACCTTGAGCGACGACACAAACCAGGAGCGTGAAAGTACGACGAGCTTTCCCAAATTTAAAAATTCCTCCCAATTTATCAAAACCTCTATAAACGTAAAATTTAAAATTCAGTCGTATTATCATTTGGTCCATTCCACCAGCCTCACATACGATCGCTCCTCCATACTAGTCCCAAAGTGAGACAGGAGGGTGCGGCTGGCTCGGTCGAACAATGGCCACAAAAATTAAATGCAGGGAAATTCTCTCTTACAAGTGACAAAACAAATTGATGAACAACAGAAAGAACAAAATTTTCAAATGCCGAAGCTGCCGTTACTCTACACTATGCCTTGTGTGAAATCTTCAGAACTATCCCACGTTATATGAAGTTTCTGCGAATTGTCTCGCTTCTGCCTTGTGGAGAAATAGTTGCACGTATATAAGCTTCTCGGTACATCAGCTTGGGTTTGTTCCCTTCCCTTTCTATATATCCCTCGTCGTGCAGTTCGTTGATCACAGATCATCAATTGCCGGCAGCATAAAAAAAGATATGTCAAAAATCGAAGAACCACCAGCTGCGTCGCTGCTGGGGCTTCCACTCGAACTGTTCGATATAGTCGTGGAGTATTTGCAGTATGATCCAGGAATACTAGGCAGCTCGTATCATACGAAACGACACTTGTTCCGACTCAAATCGACTTGCTCAGTGCTAAAGAATTATCTCGACCCGCGGTGGGACTCGTTGTCGATAAAGATCAATACTGCCAAATCGCCAATGCCGAATTCATTATACGACAATGCGATGAATTTATGCATTACAAACGATAACATTGGTCCATTTTGCAGAAGCTTGATTCGCCGTCAAATGGATGGAAACTTGAAGCATATTAAACGCATATCTATCGTTGAACAAACTCCATACACATGGGGCGACTGCAGCTCCACTATTCTATTGCATTTTATCAATTGCAACTTTGATTCTGTGCGGAAATCGCACTTGTTTTCATGGCTTTTGACAATGGGGTTGCGAAGAACCAATTTACCCAATCTCGCAAGCATGGAAATCCTTAGAATGGATGGCGAGGGTACATTGGAAAGAGAGGAGCTGGCAAGGATATTCACCGAGAGCTCTGCACTCGAGCAGTTTGTGCGCGAATTCAAGCATGTAAAGTCGGAGGTTGCTTTCACAACAACGATACCATTCCAGCTAGCCGACTCGGAGCTATACGGCAAACTGACGTCACTGGCGCTAGCGACTAAATCGTCGTTCAAGTTGATTCAACGCAACTTGATGCGCAAATTGGTTGCGTCGCTACCTTGTACCCTGCGGCAATTGCGGCTTGACGTATTTAAAGTCGATGCCCACGACCTGGTGCCGCTGTTTCGCAAATGCTCGCAGCTAGCATATGTACAGATTTCGGCCCACGAGATTTGTAACATTTTAGGCCAAAATTGGCTGCCTCAGTCAGTGAAAACTTTGCGTCTCCATGACAAGAGCTTGGCCGAGATCCCCACAATCAAGCCGCACATGTGTCTTGGAGTCGAAGAGCTGGTGCTCGATACCAATACGGGATACATTGCCAGCGGCATGATATTGGCCAATCTCAAGCGCATAACATTGATGGACTCTTCAAGGTTCAAAATCCCCAAAGAAGACGACGAACTGAAGACGAGCCTGCGCATACTGCTAGCAAACTGTCATGGCGTGGAGTCGCTTTCATTTGGGTTCCCACTGGAGCAGTTTGAGCGATACATTCCAGCATGCGTGCGGTCGACCATTAGAATACTAAAGTTTGAGTGGTACTTTGGCACCGACAAGAAGTTCCAAGTTATTCGTGCTCTCAAGTCGTGTAAAAATCTTGAACGAGTCGAGCTCAATTACGAAGTGACTATTCGTGCCAGCATATTTGCCCGATTACTCTTTCTCGTCGTTGCATCTTGCCCCAATGCAAATGTCATTATCATATCGAACCGACTCGACCCTGATCATGCATTATACCAATGCGTCCAGGATACTGCGCTGGGATACAAGCTTGACAAGATTCGGTTCGTGGCACGCTTCAAATCGGTACGCATCGACCACTATTCTCAAACAGTGCAATACGAGCCTGGCCGAGTCGCTCTCACTGTATAAAAGTCATTTGTACATAACATTATTTATTATCTCATAGAAGATGCTAGAACATTAAAAAAATATATATATCGCATTCCTGTATCAGTGCTTGGCTTTGAAATCGTTGAGAAGTTTTAGCGCAGTGGTTAGCTCTTTTACGGCAGTATCCATGTCATCGTAGTTGAGTGCAGAAATGGCGTATTTTGCATGCTTCTGAGCACCCGAAACGACCTCAGACTCGTCGAGAATATTCGAAATGTCGGCTTTGGATACTGCCTTCTGTGGCGTTACCGGTGCTGGCACTGGCGGTGCAGCGTGAGACGCTCGCGAAGCAGGCGGCGACTTTAGTGGGAATGATGAATCATTGTCGAAATCGTCTCCAAAGCCCGTGGGAGCAGACGGAATTGGCGGTCCTCCTGGCATCAGTCGGGTCGGTGTGCCCAAAGGAGGTTTAGACGGAGTGGTTGGAAGAACAGGAGGTGCATCAGGTAAATCCGGGGTAGCATCTTGGTCATCTTCGAGTGACTCCTCACCAAGAAATGAAGAAGGTTGTGCGATTGGACCTGGTCTTGAGCTGGAAATCTCGTCACTATCATTTGGTTCTTGCGTCGTTGTCAGCAACTCCTCAGTTGCTTCATCAGCTAATTGCTCGTCCGTCTTAGTAGCAGGTGGGTCGTAAGCGTTTGGATCTTGGCCCTGCCTAACAGCTTTCAGAATCCGTGCAGCCTGGAACTTGGAATACTTGATCTTCTCTATTATCGATGAGTCCAAATCTCTAAAAACCTTCAACACGTCGAGAAATGTCGCTGCGGCCATAAACTTGGATGCTGTGACTTTGTTCGACCGTTTGCCATACACCTCAGCGTCCGCTTTGGCGAATACATTCAAAGCGAAATTCTCAACGTATGCATATGCGGTATCATCATCATTCAAGATTGTTTGGTATTCGTCAGTGGCTAGTGGTGACTCAGGGTCGCTTTTACTTTGCTCAATTTGGTCTAGCAGCGCAGAGGCGAAATCAGCCACCTCCGGGTCGGTCAAGTGCAAATTGCCAGCTAAAATGGACTGTGCTGCGTGTAGTTTACAAAAATGCGCAATAACAGGCTCGCGCGTATCCAGCTCCTGGCCACGAGCCAGCGTTGGCTGAATGAACTTCAGACTAGACGGCAGTGGCGGTAACGGCATTGTGTTGTCGGCGGAGAGTAGAAGCGGTGTTGCTGCTTGTAGTGTAGTGGTGGTGGCGGAGGAGGACGACCTTGACGGATAGCACAGCCGCACCACTGCATATTCAACCAGCATTATCGCTACGAGTATATTCTTCTTGTTAAGGTCTAATACTTCTGATCATGAGATGTATATATCTTTAGTGCAACTCATTTACTACTCTATAGATTATATTTCTTGTTCCTGTCTAATAGCCATGAAGCACCCGCGTTCTCAATCAAGATTCAACACCACATTCGCCTCCCTTTTCTTAGTATCAACTATTTTGACAAGAGTAGTTTCCTTCAACACAAGTTTCAACCTCAACTATGCCCACGTTAAAAACCATATTGATTCTAAATTATGAACGAATTCGACGGCCGCTTGGTATCGGATATTCTCTCATACGACATTCGCGTCGCGCACGCACGCGACGCCATTTCACTTCTCGTTATTTAGGAACAAGACGCGCGACGCGACTCGGTCTTTCACTTTACTCTCTCGATCGGCCATTTTTTCCCTTTTCTAAAGTCCACACCCACCTTGTATTAAAATTGAACATCGTCATCACCGCCGCTCACTTGTCGAATCTCTTGCAGTCTCTTGAAATCATTACACAGCTGATTTTATTCAATAAACGCTGCACTGGATTCACAGACAGAAAGCTTTAAAGGCGTGTAAGAGTTGCCTTTAGCGTTATGAACCAAGTATACTACGACCAAGGCTCCACCGTGACCACAACGGTCGCTGGTGTGCCGTCTGACGCGACGGCCACGACAGCAGCAGCGACTCCGCAAACGGCAGCCATCCTTGGCAATAATGATACACAGGGTCAGCAGCAGCATGACGGCGGTATGGAGATGCAATCAGATAGACATGGCACGGAACCACTGAGGAACGACGATACTGGCTACCCTCTTCCAACTGGCACTCCGCGTCATGCATCGATGGACCGTAGACGAATGTCGGTAGATAGCTCCGTGTACGGTACACCTACTGCAAATATTCCAGCATCTATTCAAAGAGCAAAGCCCAGTGCGACTCAGACAAGTTCAGCTTCGGGCAGTGGCAATGACGAGCTTTATACTGCCACTTACTCCGGCATCCCGGTGTTTGAAATTATGGTGAATGGAGTCGCAGTCATGCGAAGAAGACACGATTCATGCTTGAATGCGACGCAGATTTTAAAAGTGGCTGGCGTGGAGAAATCGAAGCGGACAAAAGTGTTGGAGAAGGAGATTCTGATTGGAGAACACGAGAAGGTACAAGGAGGATACGGAAAATATCAGGGAACATGGATCCCATTCCAAAGAGGTACTGACCTGTGTAGGCAATACGGCGTGTACGAATTGCTGCTTCCGTTGTTACAGTTTGATGGCCAGAATCAGATGGAGCATACGCCTACGAAGGAACAAGCCATGGCGGCTAGGAGGAAGAGGACAATCACCGAAAGTACTGGCAGCGGTGCTAATCTCTCTCAAAGCACGAAAAAGAGTCTAGCGAATAGTCTGCAAACGTTTTCACACCCTCTTCAGGTGTCGGTGACAAATGGGTTCCAACTGAGCCACCATGCTACTTCTGCATTGTCAACACTTGGCAGGGCTACCCACATGGCCGGTAGGCAAGATACGTTGATGGACAGCAACAGCAATAGCATCCATGAATCCATCGTTCGAGATGACTCTCATGTTATTAAACGGCCACGTATCGATTTTGAACCGCCGTTGGATGACGAATCACTGCCCGATTTGATCGCACCGCTGGATCCATTGGACCCAAACTACACAGATATGAACTTGGCTCATGTTATTACGAGATTGTTCATTGCAAGGGAACATGAAGATATCGATCCTGTCAGTGTGCTGATCAGCATGCCTGAAATCAATCGTGACACGGTAGATATTCCGATCGACGACAGTGGTCATGCTGCACTTCACTGGGCATCTGCGCTGGCAATGGCTCCATTAGTACGAGAACTAGTTCGACGCGGCGCCAATCAGCAACGAGGCAACTATGCCGGTGAAAGCACCTTGGTGCGAGCAGTACTAGTTACCAACTCGTTTGAAAGCGCGACTTTTCCTTTACTATTAGAATCTCTATATCCGGCTATACCATTGATTGACAAGCATGGTCGAACTGTGCTGCATCATATTGCTTTGACAGCAGGTATTAAAGGCCGAAGTGGCGCATCCAAGTACTACCTTGAGTCATTACTAGAATGGATAGTGAAGCGGGGCTCCAAGGGCAAGAGAAAGAGATACGGTCTGGAAAGATTCATGCGGGACGTTGTCAATGTGCAGGACAAGAATGGCGACACGGCACTCAACATTGCTGCTCGAGTCGGGAACAAGAGTATAGCCCAGCAGCTGATGGATGTTGGCGCCAATCCGCATTTGGCGAACCGGGCCGGGCTGAAGCCTACAGATTTTGGCATCCTCTACCCGGGCAAGTCAGTTAACAACTTGAATACTGACTCTCCAAATGGCGCCGCCACAGAGCAAGGTGGAAATGGCAGCAATACAACAACAACATCAGCTGAGAAACAGGACTCGTCGTCCACAGTCGCCAACACCAACGACACGGCTGCACAGCTAGCGGCAGAGAAGCGTCGACAGACTATTGGAGCTATTCAAAACATGGTCTCGCAACTGGACACAGACTTTGATCAAGAGCTCGAGGCAAAACAGAAGCAGATTGAGTCTATGCATACCCAGTTGCACGAAACTACTGCCACACTGACGCAGCGGCGCGAGCGGCTCGAGACTGTGCGCGGGCTGTCCAACAAGCTTGTGGAAAGCCAGCGGTCTGCCGCCAATCTCGATCGAGCGATCCAAGAAGAAGACTCGTTATTCAAGCAGCAGAGTGGCGATTTGAATTTCGACCAGGTCGATTTCGACGCCGACCAGCCGTTTGTGGTCGACGAGCTCCAGGGAGTTCCGCCCGCTGCAGTGCTGAGAGCGAGAATCGCTGCATATCGCAGGAACGAGAACCGCTTGCAGGGCCTGGGGCAGGATCTCAAGCTACGGTCCGACGCCCTTGAGCAAAAGTTCCGTAAAGTGGTGGCATTGTGCACCGGTGTAGAGGAAGCACAGGCAGACCAATTGGTCGAGGGTCTGGTTCAAGCAGTACAGAGCGATCGAGATGATATGGACATTGATCGCGTCGCTGGATTTTTACGCAAAATCGACCGCACTCATACCGGCGGTGTCGTCGTCTAGTTTTATTTTAGTAGCCGCTACCGGTACTTGCTTGCCTGTGCCTGCTTGCGTGCGCCTCGTGTATTTATTTCACTTTTTTTGTCAACAATTTTTTTTTCCTCTTCTCAACCGACCCTTTGCCTCGCTCAATGCCCTTTTTTTTTACGGGGCGTTTCGAGCTGGATGCTCTTGTTTCAAGGTTTCTTGTTGTGAGAGTTATGGGTCCAGAGTTATCCGCTTAGTTTGAGTGCGCTGACGTTAGAGTAGTGATGGCAGTGTAATTATACGGCGATACATGACAGCACTTGAATTGAGTATTCAATGAGAAGTAGATTACATGAAAGTAAAATTAATAAAGAAGAGAATTACAGAAATGCGATAAATAAAGTAAGAGTTTTTTAGTAGGTTTGTTGTTGTTTTAAAAGTCCTCGTCAATGTTGAACGCCTCTTTTACGCCCGATGGCTTTTGTGACTTGGCCATAACGCCGGCTTTTTGGTAGTCTGATACTCGCTTCTCGAAGAAATTGGTCTTGCCAGCAAGAGAAATGTTCTCCATAAAGTCGAATGGGTTGGTGGCGTTGTAGTACTTCTTGTTGCCAAGCGCCACCAGCAGCCGGTCGGCGACGAATTCAATGTACTGGCACATGAGGGCGCAGTTCATGCCGAGCAGCGACACTGGCAATGCCTCAGTCAAAAACTCCTTCTCAATGACAACGGCCTCAGTGATGATCTTCTCAACCATAGCCGCCGACGGTCGGTGGATCAAGTGTGAGAACAAGAGGCACGCAAAATCCGTGTGCATACCCTCGTCTCGAGAAATGAGCTCGTTGGAGAAGGTCAAGCCCGGCATGAGACCCCGCTTCTTGAGCCAGAAAATAGACGCAAACGAGCCAGAGAAGAAAATACCCTCGACAGCAGCAAACGCAATCAGTCGCAAAGCAAACGACGACGAGTCGTCGGTGATCCATCGCAAGGCCCAGTCGGCCTTCTTCTTGATGCATGGAATGTTGTCAATGGCATGGAACAAAAAGTCGGCACGCGCAGGGTCCTTGATATAAGTATCAATCAGCAACGAGTAAGTCTCAGAGTGAATGTTCTCCATCATAATCTGGAACCCGTAAAAGCACTTGGCCTCTGGAATCTGCACCTCGCCTGAGAATCGCTCAACAAGGTTCTCGTTGACGATACCGTCAGACGCGGCAAAGAACGCGAGAACATTTTCAATGAAAAACTTCTCGTCCTTGTTCAGCTTGTGTTCCCAGTCATGCAAGTCCTTGCCCAAGTCGATCTCCTCAGCAGTCCAAAACGACGCCTCCGCCTTCTTGTACATTTGCCAAATCTCGTGGTACTTGATTGGGAACAACACAAACCGGTTTGGGTTTTCCTGAAGCAACGGCTCTTCGGCCTCTAGTTCTTGTAGCTTTGTCAATGTCTTCTGGTGCTTGTGTGCCTCTTCTTGTACCTCGCCCCCAGCCTTCTTAGCAGCAGACGCGTCCTTGAGCGCCTTGGCCTTTGTGAGTGTCGCCTTCAAGTCCGACACGTCGTCGGTATTAAGATCGAGGTTGTCGAGCGCAGAAGCGGCCTTCTTCGATGGAGTTTCAGTAACCATTGTCATGTGTGTACTTGGAAGAAATATAGATAATGGAAGAGAGAAAAGGGTGGGAAAACTGGAAACGCGACTCTTTTTATATTCACAAACGCGAAAACAACGCGCGCTCGAGACCGAGAAAAAACTTGTTCCCAAGTGGCAGGTTGTTCTTTGGGGAGGCGGCACACACACACACACACGCATGCGCGCGCGAGTAGTGTATGAGTGGTATGTTTTTCAATTTACGCGAAACGCGCGCGTTCTTGCCGCGACGACGGATACGGGGGTGGGTTAGACAAAAAATACCAGCGATCAGACAACCTTTTTTTTTGGTGTTTGGTAGTATTGTCTACGGGTGTTTCTCGAGAATTCACAAAATTAGTGTCATTCGCAGAGAATTATAAGCACCTGGCGAATTGCCGGTAATCTTGCGGCCAGCTATTTTGTCAGTGGCTGACCCAACAACCACAACCACGACGACGACGACAACGACGCGATCCACGCACATGCACGAGCCGGGGCTCCCATTTGAGGCACCGCCCGGCCGCGTGCCGAGCATGCGGGTATATCTAAGATCTGATGCTGGTGTATTCCTCTGAGCAATCATTATGCAGATCTTAGAAAACGATTATCGATCTGAGAACTCATGGAACGATTATGAGTTAACGTTGTGATAAACACCAGTCAATGACTGGTGCTCATGTCACGCAATTCTCCGGTTCCAACCAAGAGTTAGCAATCTTGAAAATGTCCGTTCCTATGCAGTGATAACTATAGTCTGTGTCGAGAGCAATTAAAACAGAAACGCGTCACACACGCGCGGATACCACCCAGACGCGTGCCGACTCGGGAACGCGTCGCGGCGGATGCGTCATGACGGCAGCCGAGACAAGTCAAGAATGAGGGCATTGACAGGTGTGCACTGTAACTGAAGCATTTCAGACACCGGCCCGGGCGTATCGATGTATCTCTAAACGGATGTTGAGCGCGAATTTCAATGCAGGTTCGAGGGGATACAAGGAATATGGCGCCGATCGGCGAGCCAAGTATTATATGCGGGTTATCAATTCCATCTGATCTGATAATTCCCAATTTGGAAGTGCCGAATGGCACCGAATGATCAGAATGTGTGACTCGATAAGTACCGGATCGTTGTCATCGGGTGGTTTTCATGGGATCTCCGCTTCGTCAGTAGCACTCGGTGAATTGCGCTGGAAACTGCTGTTTCTAAGCCGCTTACCCCCTACGATCTCTTCACCAATCGCCTCGCGTTGTTTAGTTTGAATCGATTCTGCCTTTTCTAGCCCATTTACAATTGATAATGCCTGTTGAGTTGACATGAATATGCCAGCATACTCGACTATCATACTAACAATGCTATCAATGATGCAGCTTTACTCGAGTGAATGCAGGTTTATTTAGAAGACAAAAGTTCAAGGTCAAAAGTTAGTTCGATTTTCATTAGTACAAATACAATGTATTACAAAGATCAATGTTTGGTCCTCAGTGAGGACAGGCTCTTGCGTACGAGCCCTGATAGTGACGAGCTTTTTGAGGCCACTGTGGAGTTTGTGCTTGACGGCGATACCGTACTGGACTTGAGCTTTGTAGACTTCTTCGATGGAGAAGAGTAGCTGCTCAGTCGGTGAGCGGAGAATGGTGCCATGCCGTTAGTCATTGTTTGTGATTGTAGTTGATAAAGAAGTGATGATTATATGAACACCCAAAGGCACTATACACTGGTATTTATACCTTTCCGACTACACATAAAGCATAGTATTAAGAAGATTTAAGTATTTGAAATTACATGTTTTCCAATTGAAAGAGTCAGCCGTGCGTCTACCGTCAAGAATGATTCCCGCTAGGCCCCGCATTTGACGCGAGCAACGAATAAAAAGACTCATAAGACTCCAAGTACAAACTGCCAAGATTAGTCAAAGTCAAGCATCCAAACCGTGTCATGAGTCACGGCATGTGTATTCTTGTTTAGTTATGCGTTTTCTTGGACATGGATATGTCAGCATCCCTTAGGCTTCATGTCCTCAGCCGCGCTGGTAGTGGTGGAAAATGGCGATGAATCACGGTTGCATGAGCGCCGCACCTCTAAAGTTTTAATATTACCAATCCATGCCCGCGCTGCTGACTCTACCGCCAACAACCGTCTGACAACTCGTTGCTCTACAGAACAGTGCTCCAGGGGTCCTTTACGGAGTTTGGTATCCGTGTAGATGAAATCGATAGATCAAGCGTGCTATCTGCTAGACACTAGGCCCTGGATTGAAGATTGAAGGTACACGAGGAGTCGACCACGAAGGACCTATGATCGACGATACTATGTACTGGAAATTCGGACTGTATCATAATTCAGACTCGCTATTAGAAACAATTAATTGATTTGTCATTTTACCAGCATGTGCTGCAGCATTTCATCAAGGTGTGATGATTCACCACCCCTACTTGCGTGCGGCTTGCATCGAACCTTGTCTTCTGCGATTCAGTCACAACTTTCGTGTATAAATACAAGCCATAATCTCGTCCATTTTTTTAAAAAATCATCAATCAATCCATCTTTCAAAGCTCCAAAGAGCCTATCCAGTAACAATCATCACTGCATTACTCGTTGCGACTACCTCTACTTCCATCTAAAATGACTAACGGCATGGCACCATTCTCAGCTCACCGACTGAGCAGCTACCCTTCACATTCAAAGAAGGTCAAGAGCCTAAGTTCATCGTCGACATCTACATCTACATCGACGCTAGTGAACAAGGAGAAGCTACCGCTTCTTTCGCGCGCAAAGAACGCCCTACTGAAGGGACGTTCACCAGACGAAAAGCGCTATTAGTACTATTGTTTTATCTTTTATTTTTATCTAAGACTAACTAATTCAAACCTATATTTCTTCTTCTTCTCAAGGTGCACGTTTAGTTATCAGTTGAATAATGGAAATATCATGAGTTCATCTAGTACTTTCTATCATTTACAATTCTGCCCCGCTTCAGTGCTTGTCTGGCTCTCTCTAGCAGTGATACCTTCTCCTTATTCACCAGTGTAATGTCATCCCTGTTCAATGGTTTTGTTGGTTGCGATGGATAATTGTGCAGCTTGTGAGCTGGAAACGCCGTTCCGTTTGTCATTTGTTTGAATTCTTAATTTTTTTCAGTTGATAATCGTCAGTTATATCCTGAATACTTTTGAAGTTAAATATACACACAGCTATTTATACCGCTGTACCTATTCGCCTGCCCTCAAGAGTGAATCATAATTTTGTTTCGGTGTGTTGCCCCACGGCCAGCCGTGCGGGCGTCTCCAGCATTAGACCACCCGATGGATGACAAATAGCAGTATCACCGCGATGCGTCACGCACTAGAACTTATTGCGAGATTGTATGAGCCAATCAGATACAACTATTTCCTTGACATGTTTTCAAAGCACTAGACTAGGTGTGCTCTTTCCAGTAGGCTACCCCGAAATGGCCCATACTTATGAAAGTATTAGAGACCCCACAAAGTATATACCATAAATTATTCAACATTCAGATATTCTATGACGTTGTGGAAAGACAAATATAAAACAGTCAATACGTTTCGATCGCTCATACAGCTTGCCTTTGCAAAAATGAGGGCTTAAATCTCTGATATATTTCCGCCGCAGTGAGGGGAGGAGGACAAGGTGGAGAGAGGAGGAAAGTATGGTGTAGTGGGTAGCACAAAATAGCGCGGGTCGGCTCCGTACACTGAGCTCGGACTGGGATTTACGCGCAAGCGGAGTGGGAAACACCAAAACCAGTCGAGAACAGTACATGTAACCGAGTGTTCACAATCGGATGAAGGAAAGTCTTTTTATGAAAACACTATCATAATTAGCATGAAGTATAATGTAGCGATTATCATATTCTCTCAAGAGCGTGACCGTTGTGCAAACGCGTGTCGCTTGGCAACGTGGTCCGCCCTGTGGCATTCATCTACATTCCAATGATCATCCGATGAGCATTAACTCCACAACGTTGGATTCAAGATCCGCCTTGGCTTGAAAGGACAACAAAAACATTTGAAATACGAGCGTGTCGTACAGTGCTCTCATATTTCACGGCACGGATACGAGGGTCCCATGTTATTCATTCAACAGCGGCTCACCTCCGCCGCCGAGACCATGCACTCCATAGTTTAATCAAACATACCATCTCCTAACAGAGGCGACGTAATGCCACTTAGTTACGACATCGCCTAGATTCGAAACTGTGGAGTGCACTATCTCGCAGCATTATCTCTCACCCCACATGTTTGACCCGTGCAGGACCCTTGCATTTCCTGCTTTATAATGCCAAAGATCAATGTGGAAAGACTCAAAAAATTCTATTGTTCATCTAAAAACGAATAATACACGCGTTTCATCTCTTGGATGAAACGCAATAGGGATCATAGCAATACATAAAAATATAACACAGCGCATAAACATGAATAAAATAACATGCACTTTTTCTCAGACTTCAATTGTCGAGGAAAAAATGCAAATGCAGAAAGGGTTGTGAAATAATAATAATAATAAAATAGCACACAAGAATCACAATTACTGCGTCAACATTGAGCTGTAATATTGGTTCTGCTGCTGTGGCTGTCCCTGTGGAGGACCATACTGGATCGGCCGGCCGTTTGGAGGCAGTTGCTGCTGCTGCTGCTGTTGCTGCTGTTGCTGGGGCGGTGGCAAGGCTCCTCGGTAACCTTGCTGTGGTGGTCCCTGAGGAGTTCGTGGACGCATAGGAGGAGCACCCTGTGGAGGCGCCATTTGTCGCGGACCTCGGGGCCCACCATACGGAGACTGCGATCGAGGTCCATATGGAGACTGGGACCTTGCCTGCTGTTGGAAAGGTGCCTGCGGAACTGGTGCTCGCGGAGCTTCTCTATATGGGCTCTGCGACCGAACAGGATACATTCCTTGTTGCTGGTAAGGCGCTTGTGGTGCCTGCTCCATTCCACGCGGCGATTGAGGTCGCGGTGCCCGCTGCTGATATTGAGCATTTGGTGGAGCCTGGTATTGCATTGGCCGTGGCTGGTGCTTGTATTCTGGGTGATCATAAGTATTGGCTGGATTGAACATGTTCGCATTGTTGTTTTGATTGTAGTTTGGCTGCGCCGGAGTACTGGCCTGTTCATACGTTCCAGAAACTGGCCGTCGTCGTGGCATGTCCTTTGGCGGCTGCGGAGAAACAGGCTGCTGCGGCACTGTTGGAAGAGGAGATACTCGGCCCGAAGTAGCTGCAATCGCATCCTGGGGTTCTTCACGGCCAAAAATCTCTCCTCGCATCTCTTGACGCGAACCCATGCCCTCCCGCTGGGCGTCTCGCTCTCGCTGGAGCGAAGTCACAGGAGACAGTGGCTGGGTATCATAGTCGACACGACCCATCAAGTTATTTGGAGGCTGGCCCTGCGAAGCAGATCGTTGTTGCTGTTCTGGTGGTGGGATCGGAGACCGTGGGCCCATAGGACGTACACCCGGTGGAGGAGGAGCAACACGCTGCGCTTGAACCACTGGCGGTCGCTGAGTGGAAGGAAACTGACCAGTCACAGGTGTCGTCGCTGGCGATGCAGGCCCTCGAGAAAAGTTTGGCGTACCATTACCACTATAACTTGAACCTGACGTGATCGAAACTTGGCTATTATTTTCATGTATGGCCATTGCTTGCCGTTCTGTAGCCAAAGGGGCCGCTCGCTGCTGTTGTTGGACAGGAGCAGAAACGCTTCGCTGTTCAGAGTCACTGGTCATGGTAGGACTAGTGACTGGGGAGCTGAGATTCAACCCACCACAACCTTTGTAACCCGTAGCGATTTTCCGCGCTAGCAAATCTTTGATATTGCTGGTCCAGTCTTGCTGGGTCCATCGGTCGGATCCTTGCAAGGACACAATCATAACCACATCCTCCACTTCCAAGTACTGATTCTTGGGCAAGGTTGGCATACCGAATAGCAAAGATCGTTTATCGCTCTTGTCGGCATTCAGTCGAGCTGGCCGTCCATAAAGCTTGAATACATCCAAAACAGGAATCAAAAATCGGATAAGAGTCTCAAACCCGAGCACACCAGGGTGAGCTTCAGGCATTAGGAAAACAGACGCATCCTTTAGTGACACGTCATTACTGTCTGTGAAGCTGACTTTGGCTTCGAGCTTGATCAAAGTCGAATTGTTGACCAGTACAGATCGCATCGGGTATACAGCATAAGCGGCCGTGCCGGCTGCAACAACCGCCAGTGGCCCCTTTTTCATCTTCTTGTCTTCGTAAAACGAAATAGTCCCGCTTGGCGGCTGTCCCTTGCTAGGTTTTTTCTTCTTCTTGTCATCTGGCGTAATCACAGTCCAGCATTTCTTCCACGGCATGCCCGAACCAAATCGCACCGACACCCAATCTTCGTGTCTGTGTTTTGTTTCTGCTAGCAGTGTTCGAATACCATTTAGTTTGGATCCTTTTGAAGAGAGCAATGCACCGGTATAAGCCTCCTGCAAGCTTGTATATTCAAACACGCTTAGTCGAAGACTAGCCGACCAGCTGTTCAGTAGCTCTTGTGATGAAAACTGCAACAAGAATCTATTTTTCATTGTCGTCGACAAGACAATGATATTTTCCAATTCTCCCGAAGGAGATGGAAGTGTGTCAATGGCTTTGAAAGTTGAATCTGTAATGTTGATATATGTAGGGGTAGGTTCACCAGCAGTGGCTTCGTTGAGTGCGTCGGCATCCCAAATGCTGAGCACCGTGCCGACAAGCTTTCCGTATACTTCCACCCAGCGCCTGTCCGTTACAGGTTTACCATCTAAAAAAAAATAAGTTAGCCTTTTTCCTCTTTTACGCAGGTGATAATAATAATAATAATAATAACTGAGGGAATAGAGGAAATTTTGGGTTCGTGCGTTTGTGGTATCGCTGTGGAATGCAAGAACTCTAAAAAAACTGGGGCAGGATGCCAACACATGCAGCCACAATAAAAAACACACACACACGCACAAAACCAGGTGTCCCTTCCCCCCCCCCTGTTGAGGAATATTATATAGAAGAAAACATACCAGCGTTGAGATCTGAGAGTATCATAAAATAGCCGTCAGTGTAGTTGCGGACTTGATGTGACGATAATAGCGTGAGAATCGGGATCATTTCTGCGGGCGTATCTTTAGGAAATGTCGTTTCTGCGGGCATTGGGGCCGTGCCCGACGCGGGTCTGCCAGACGGCAGCAGCGACGCAGCGCCGATTATTTGTTGCGAGGATGTGTTGTTCATGTAGATGGAGGAGCGACGTTTCTGCTGGGCGTGAGCGTTGTGTACCTTTGGAATCGTTGCAGAGTTCACGTCCATCGACTGGGGCTGCACAAATGAGTTGGTCGATGCGCTTCTGGGGCGGGTGCGTCTGGTGGTTTGTGGTGAGGAGGTGGGAGGAAAGTTTGAGCTCGACGAGAGCGATCGGAAGTGCATTTTTGGGCGGTTGCGCTCGTGAAGCTGTGGGGGGGAGCGCGCTGGTGAGAGAAGGGCAAATAACAAACAACTGCTTTAGTAGTTAAGGGCGCCGGTTGTCGGGATGAGCGGATAGAGAGAGACACACACGCACAGTGAATATAGATGAAGAGGGGTATATATATAATAGAGATCCAACTCAACCAAAACGTCGAACAAATATCAAAAGTTCAAAAGGGAAATGAAAGAAAAATAAGGGGAGCGAGTCGAAACAACAGAGGTGTCAAAGAGCAAAGTGAGCGGGCCAGCAGTTGTATATATATAAAATTCCACCAAAACCAAAAAATTATGAGCTCATACACACACAATTCGAAAAAAAAGCACACATGAATCAATGGGGGTTCCAAAAAAGCTTTATACGAGTACTTTCTGTGGGTGTGGACTCTGAAAGCGTAACGTAAGCTCATTTTGGGGCTTTGTTTTTTTTTAGACTGCTGCTGTAGTGTTGCTTTTTTGTGAGCAGTGTTTCTCTCTTGCTGCTGCTGGGGGAAAAGAAGCGGTATTTGCTGTTGGAATCTTGTATCCGTTTATCAGATCATAAATTCATCGAGCGATTGTAGATTTTCCGTTCTAATAGTTACGATCAAAATATCTCTCTTCAATCAGTTTTTCTTTTCCATCTTCTCGTGCCATTCTCTCATCTCTGTCTCCCACTTTGGGGCTTCCAATTAATGAGACAAAAATATCATCATAAGACACTTGCGAACAACTCACAAAGTCCTTTTTGGTTAGTATGATCAAAGACAGTGTGACGAAGGTTTCTCAATTTTCAATGGGTCCCTTTTTCTGTTCTTCCATGAGACCCCCTCCCGCCTTTCCATCTTCCGGCTCTCTCTTCCAGTTTATTTCATCAATGCGGCGTCATAAATATGAAAGTCAAAGTCGATGGCTGGATCATGCGAAAATAATAATAATACCAATCCAACGCTCTCTCCACGGCAACTCTACTACACACAACAGACCAAAACAAAACAAAAAGTCTCTCGCATTGTCAACGGGCCGACCATTCCCATTTCTTACAATTCCAGACCGCCCCTCTCTCTAGTATCTCTCCCTACTGATGAAAAGAAAAAAGCACCAGCGATCCGTATCTGTTACCGGCTGTTGATTTTTCCGAGTGCGCCGCATGAGCAGCGTGCATAAGCATAAGACCAACCAGCCGCGATAGGCGCTCCATTTGAACCTTTCCGTAATCTGCTTCATTTCCTTGCAGTGAGATTGAATTGCCAAGCACGTAATCCCTTCTCCTCCTTCTTCTGCCGTGTCAACAACAGATTCAAAAGCAGTGCTCCTCAACAATCTCTTGGTCCCCCCTCGAACGAAAAAGAGGCGGAGCAATGCCCCCAGCAAGATCTGCCCTCTGCAATGCCACGCACACTGGGCTAATAGTTTCACATTCAGTTACTCTCTTACTGTCCCTTGGAATTAAACTTCGTTCTCCGCAAAATGAATTGTTTTCAGAGGATAAGGTTGTTGTGCAACTGTCCATCTCTCCCCTTTGCAGTTTGTGCTAGATCAATTATTTCACCTCATCCCATGCAGCTGATCTATCCATAGATCCGCAACAACCCTTAACAAGATTGAACTTTCCCGAAATTTCCCTCCGAATCGGTTCTACCCATCGTATGAACCCCGGCTTCTTAGTACCGGTACTGGTAAGACTTTCAAGCGTGCAATAACAAACCTCAAGCACGCCAAGGGGCCGGTTCATCGCTC
Organism: Blastobotrys indianensis; assembly: GCA_030558855.1. NCBI lineage: Eukaryota > Fungi > Ascomycota > Dipodascomycetes > Dipodascales > Trichomonascaceae > Blastobotrys > Blastobotrys indianensis. The sequence continues at coordinate 183,262 of JAKTQK010000018.1, forward strand.
TACCTTGCAGATGGCGCCCGCTCCGCTATTAATAGGTGTGTGAGTTTAATGAACACGTAAAAAAAAAGCTTTGCATTATGGAGCATATAGAGCCTTTCAACCCCTTTAATCATTCAATCATTGGTTTCTGGGAAGACCAATTGGCCAGTTTTTTTTTTTTGTTCATTGCTCGTTTGCTTCCTAGTTCAAAGCGCTTACGCACTTTCAATCGCCAGTTCCGAACCTACCGGCATCATCGAACGGGATTTTCCAAGGGACCAGACACACATGTGCCGGCGGAAAGCATGATGAGGTCATAAGTCATCGCAACTGTACAAGAGCACCTCCTGATTGCTTTCCTCAAAACAGTAAAGTTGCCTTGCCCGAACAAAATATGAACGTGAAATGCAAACTCATCTCCGCATTCATGATCTGATATCGGATAATGTTCCACGAATTGGAACCAATGGGCCATTTGACGCAGCTCCCGTGAACGGAGGTCAAGTGTGCCAAGAGGTCACAACGGGTGTAAAAATAGGCACCGGTTGATCAACTGAATAACTGAACTTGTTTACCACCTTTCCAACCGATCGGCGCAATTCTACTTGTGCTTCTCTTTTAATAAATTCATCGAGTCGTGTGGCCACATAATTTCGGGTCCATCTAGATCCAGATTATTATCTCACAATTATTTGGCAAACATGCCAAAGAACTTAGCCGTGCCCACGAATTGCTCAATACAATCCCCGCTTTTTCATGAACAATAGTATTATACTGGTATCTGTGATATGACAGCAAAGAGTTTGAGCGCGGTGATATCATGTGTGCAACTAAAAGGAGACATCCAACGAGAGACCATCGGTCTCAGCCGCTCTCGTGTGGTTAATTGGTGACCGGCAAAAACCAACTGTACTGTGTAGATTTAAATGATTCGGTCTGAGAAATCGAGGTACATTTCAGTTACTGCGCAATGCAAGTTGTGAATCTGATTCTCATCTGCGCTGAACTTTCTGTTGCAATTTGGCAAATGTGCATCTTAACCATGATCGTACAATGTCTCACTGGTTGACAAAGTTTAAACTGCGTTATACGTATCGATCGTCGAAATATCCCATTCAGACGATGAGAGAAGACACGCGATTTGGCGTCATTGAAATGAGTTAGGTAGCACGAAAGCGTCGGGCAAATATAAAGCGGGATGGATCATACTGTCATCTGCGCTGCTGATTGATGAAACATTATTTGCCACATAACAATGTCTGTGGCGTAAATTGCCATGTCTTTGTGACAATGGAAAGATGGAGATAGTTTCGTTGGGTATGAGATGAAGTCCATGCTGGGCGACCTTCAAAGCGGGTAACCGCAACAGTCAAAATGTCGCGATTTTCCAGCAAAACCCTTAATAAGCCTGAATGAGCATGGGACTGATTCTTGAAAGGGGAGTGGGTTGAGATTGATAAAGTACGGTATATCTACCGAGTGGCAGACAGCAGGTTACTATTGATGGACGATGGTGTCCACGAGAGTAGCAATACATGTAGATCGCATTACGTTCTTGCCAAAACGAATGAAAATATTGCAAAGACACGGTTCTATAGATAACTGCTCGACATCTAACTCAAGCCATAAATCTCTGGCATTCCTTGGGTTAGCTTCCTATCAGGTTGCTGCCAGCATTGAAGTGCCGATAATACCTGCGCCGCACGCCTCGAGCGGCTGCACACAATATGCATGCGAAGAAGCAAATTTAGGACAGCAGTCTGCAAATTGTAGACTCAAATGCTTATTTTAGCAATGCTACCAGATATTACCGTGTAGCCAAACAGCCTTAAGTCATCGCGAGATCCCCGATGCATGACTTGTAAACCTCAGACATTGCACCGTACGACCAATCGATCGGTATATATCACGGCTTGTGTGCCCTTGGCCATGCAGAAACGCTGTATGCACAATTTTGATCTCAGCTAGGACTGTAGTTTACGCGTATTGTTCATGAATACATTTGAGACTCACATTATCGGCAGTCTATCCTCTCATTTGACCTTGTGTTCGGACCTTTTCCATTCTCTCTCAGTGTAAATAGGCACGACTCAGACGCGTCCTCAGACTGAGTGATTTGACCTTGAGATCAGTATGTTGAAGCTATATCCACAGACTAAACTCATTTCCATTATTCTAATCATATATTTTCTTTGAAAATACAATACATTGTCCATGCGATCGGGCAATACTCATGCGAGGGGGCCCGCCTGTTTACCACCTCTGCACCTCATCGGAATATGCACTCTGCAAGAGGTGACCCAAGACTGAAAATTACGCTCATCACAGAGCATGCAAAGTCTCATTTTCTTTCTTCGTCTCCATCGATTTACACACAAAATATATCCGGATAATCCGTTCGAAATCTCAAAAGAACACTCTCGTACAAGGGACCATTTTACTCTCCACAAGACTCCAACCGAGCGTTGGATCACCACTGTTAAAATTCTCCCCCGGAACTAGCAAATCCCCACAACTAATGAAAGCTTCAAATATTCTTCATCTATTACTCGGGCAAAATGGTGGTTCTCACCTACAAGGAACAATAAGCTCTGCCCCCTTTCTTCGACTAGAGTGGCACATGAACACCTGCGATCGAGGCGTTGTTCATGCGAGCCGTACGCACAAGCGATATGCACGATGCCGAGGTGAAGCAGGACTGAAATGTACGCTTCTTAAGAGAAATTCACGGGTAACAAATAACAAAGCTCGAGCTGAGTATATTACAAACGAGATTGAGTTTACGTACTTCTAAAAGCATCTTTGAGGCCGGTTGGAAGTGCGTCGAGTGCGGCGCGCTGAGGACCCTTTGTCTCGCATTGCCATCAGGATGGAGACCCGAAAACCAAAGACAAAAAAGGTTTCTAGAACGCTCTTTATTATTGTGGGGATAATAGTCACGCGTAAATGTTTGAGTAAACTGTAGTGTCTAGTACAAAGAGTTGTTTAAATACCATGGGCAAGGGGCCGCTGAAAGAGGATCTCGATGTGTCAGCTGCGAGATGTACAAATCTCAAAAATGAGCCGGGACTACAATATACGCCCAGTTCACCACTATTAATCACATGTTTCACGATGGACTCAAACAGCTAGTGCACTTGTTCCCCGTAAGTACCATTTTTACCACCCTGTTGTTGTTGTAGTTCAAAGGCGTTTATTGCCAACTTTCTCTTCTTGGCAACAGTCCCGATAGTCTTGGGGTTCTTTTTGATGTATATCTGGGCTTGGTCGAAGTCGCGCGGGATATACATTCGGCATATGTTTCGTGTGAGTGCACTATTTTCAATTAGTGTGGTCAGATTCGCTCTCTTGTATCATGCTTCTACTGGGCCGTATGCCCTATCCGCCGCATGCGGCAATATTCTGTACCTGGCAGATCAACCTATACGGAGCTTTGTGAGAGATAATTCAAAGGTAATTCAAACTCATTAAAAGATTCATTATTCATACTACTAAGATAAAATTTAATCATTATAGTTGCCGCCAAATGTGCCGTCAAATGTTCGCTGGAACCCCAGCTGCTCATCAATCTCGTCCTGCTGGCTCTTGCCACCGTCGTAGTACGGCTTCTCTCCGTGTACTGTTACCCGCACAGCGTGTCGTCGGCCAGGGTAGAAACCGTAGGATGCAGTATGGTAGCAGATTCGGTTATCCCACACTGCCACATCGTTCTTCTCCCACTTGAACCGGACCGAGTACTCGATGCTAGTGGCAATCAAGTTGTAGAGGTAGTTCAAAATAGCATCACCCTCGGCCTTTGGAACGCCCTTGATTCCTCGAGTGAAACCGGGGTTGACGAAGATGGACTTGTACCCGGTGACAGGATGCGTTCGCACAACTGGGTGCTCAGAAACGACTGGGTCTCGTCGAACAGCTTTTCCAGCTCGCTTGGCATCATTGGCTTGTTCGACAGCAGAGTGCAATGCAGTCAGACCCTCGAGGTACGTTTTCAACGAGGGGCTCAATTGGTCATACACGGCGTACCCCAATGCCCATGCAGTGTCGCCGCCTTCTCGTGGACCGTCGAGAAGCTTCAATGTTGTGTATGATGGAGGCTGAATTTCGTATGAAACGTCAGAATGCCAGAGGAACGTCTGAGAGTATGCAGCGTTGGGCTTTCGCTTACTATCTGCGAATACCACATGCACATCTTCCCAATTGTTCTCTTTCCACGCCTTGGGCAATGCAGTAGTAGCGTGAGAATGCAATTTACCCCAGTATCTTCCCAATGCCAATTGTTTATCGACACTGAGATCGCTTTGGTCTCGGAAGAATACCACGCCTCGGTACGACGTCAGCAACGCGAGCTCGTCTTTGGCTGCGTCCGATAGGTCAGCCAGACTGACACCAATGATCTCAGTACCGACCTTTGGAGTGAGGTTCTTGACCTGTGCGGCGCCGGCAAAGAGGTTCTTGAAGCTGGCGTCGGCATACAGTGCTCGGTCGTCATGGGCCACTTCCTGGAGCGCTGGTCGGTGGATGTCTGGGAACGCCGGTGTGAGGTCGTCGAATTCGTACGCTTTGGAATCGTCAATCTTGAGCTTGGCCAGTGAAGTCTGTGCCACGTCAAGAATAGGATGCAGCGTCTTCTTGGTAGCGGGAGCTGGCTGGGCAGGAGAGCTTGCTGTGGCGGTAGGAGGAGACATTGATTTCTGAAGAACTCAAAAAAAAAAAAAAAAGAGTGTTCAAAGCATTGTGCTCCCTTTATATAGGTATTTGTGCTCGGACTTGGGGAGAGATTATTCTATAGCTCGTTCAATATTCCCCACACCTCGAGCTCGTCATCGTTCCTAATCTGAGACCTCCAAGACACGCATATGGTGCGGCTCATCACGCAACCGCACGGTGCCATGGCGTTGTATGTGGTATATGGCGAGCTTGGAATTTGTGGCAGCCACAATTAGATCAAGTTTTTTAAAGTCTGTGATTTGTATAGTATGGAATAAAGTGAGCTTTGTGCATTTAAGGGGTGTTTTGAATAGCTTGGGATTGGATATTCTGTAAGTTCCTCGGGAAGGGATCTTTATCAGAGACAGACTATGTTTAGAGACGGTACCAAAACAACAGAAAACAGAATGGCCAGCATCTGGGGATGCAAGCCGGTGGCGTCTGATTAGCAATTAGGTGTTTCTGATAGACCAGTGCCACATGAGGCGCGGGGGCGTATGTGTGGCGACAACTGCTGAGACCGTGGCGCAATTGCAATCTAGGCAATTCAGCGTGCTTGTGAGAAACAAGGTTTCGGCAATTCAGAATTGTTCGCACTGTGTGTAATCTCCTGCTGGTGGCCATCGTAGTCCGTAAACACAACAGATACGACGTGACAATTGCGAAAACGATCGGAATCCGCAAGCATTCTCGAATTTCTTTATAATTACAAAGAGTCTAGAATGCAAGCCTGCAGTGCTTATTATACATAAAGTGCGGTGAGTGTACAGCTGTCCGATATCGCTGTCACAGGATTCGCTATTGTTGATTTGATATGCATCATGAGTGCACAGGGCAGATGGAAATCCGACAGCGACAGACCGACCAAAATGCACAAGTGACTCAAAAATACATCAGAATAATTGCGGAGATAAAGTTTATATATTCGGAGTCCATGGCCATTCGGACGAGCGGTAATGCTCGTACTGATAGCAGACATTAGCGTGAACGCTACGCCAAAAGAACTAGCATTTGTAAGCTATGCAACAAGCACTAATAATAAATTTGGCTTTCCAATTCGCCAAGACATTTCTAGCCTCTGGTATCTATGAATTTGCGACCGTAACAGACTGAACACGCCTTAACCGCATCTCGTGCGGCGGTGCAGGAACCAAATTCTACGTCTATCCTACAATTCCCCATATCTATCAAGACAAACACTTTTAACTATATCACTTACCAGGGTACAAAACAAGATCGGAAGTGTATGTAATAACTCTAAAAACGACTGAAAAACCTCGGCTTGGTTTGACCCTCGTTCAACACTCCCAATTTGCTAGGGAGCATCGCGTCGAGTGGAAAAAGTTCCAGTCCTTGATCTCCAAGCCGCCACCTTCATCATGTCGCAGTGCTTTGTAGACCTTGCACGGGACGTGCTCGTCTTATCCAACCAGCACGCGTACTTGTCCGTCATCTTTGCCGTTGCCCTTGTTCTGGGCTTGCTGAAGCTCACTTTCCTCACGCTTTCCTACGGCGCGGTCATCTTTGATTTGTTCATCTTGCCAGGAACTTCACTTTCCAAGTACGGCGCCAAAAAGGGGGCCTGGATTGTGATCACTGGTGCGTCGGATGGGTTGGGCAAGGAGTATGCCTTGCAACTGGCCAAGAAAGGGTTCAACATTGGGCTCGTGTCGCGAACGGCGTCCAAGCTCGAAGTGCTCCAGCAGGAGATCGAGGACAGGTACAAGGTGAAGGCCAAGTACCTTGCATTCGACGTGGCTACAGACGACCCATCGAACTATGCCAAGCTTGAGCAGTTTGCTGATAGCCTAGGTAGTGTCACTGGATTGATCAACAATGTTGGCGTTTCGCACTCTTGCCCCGTGCCATTCCTCGAGACTGACTACGAAGAGATGCGAAACATTATTGTGATCAACAATGTTGCCACGTTGAAGATTTCCCAAGTTGTCATTCCGCGAATTGTGAAGAATGTGCAGAACGGCGTTGCAAAGCGTGGATTGGTGTTGACGATGGGCTCGTTCTCAGGACTGGCTCCTACCCCGCTGCTCGCAGTTTACTCTGGCTCCAAGGCGTTTTTGCAGGCATGGAGCAATGCGTTGGCGCGAGAACTGTCTCCTCAAAAGGTCGATGTGCAGATTGTGCTTTCTTACTTGGTCACTTCCGCCATGTCGAAAGTGCGACGAACTTCATTGCTCATCCCGAACCCAAAACAATTTGTGCGTGCAGCAGTCGCCAATATTGGCCGACGAGCTGGTGCTCAAGAACGGTATGCCACGTCTACTCCGTACTGGTCGCATGCACTGTTTCACTGGTTCATGGAGACTACTGTGGGTGTCTACTCTCGAGTGACTGTATCAATCAACTACAAGATGCATGTCGATATTCGAAAACGAGCATTGAGAAAGGCTGCACGAGATGCTGAAAAGGCAAAGAAGAGTCAATAAATATCTAAATTAGCATTTAATATTAACTTGTCGTAACTCGTAACTAGGGACAAATGGCACTGGTTCATGCTGTTGGGAAGTGGCAAGATAAGATTGTGATTTTTAATTTTTTCAACACACTTACTTGATCAGCAATGTCCGAACGTAAAGTGCTGCAAAAGTACTATCCGCCAGACTATGATCCGTCTAAAGAAAAGTCCAAACCTCGACGGCCCAAGGGCAGCGGCCCGGTCAAGACGAGTATCCGTATGATGGCGCCATTTTCGTTCCAGTGCAATAGCTGCGGCGGATTCACGATGCGCAACACCAAGTTCAACGCCCGTAAAGAGGAGTCACCTGAAAAGTACCTGGGCCAGAAGATTTTCATATTCGCACTGAGATGCCCGTCGTGTAGTGCGGAGATCAAGCTCAAGACTGATCCGAAGAACGGCGACTACCTGTGCGAGTCTGGAGCGAAGCGGAATTTCACGCCGTGGAGGGACGAAGACGTGGCGAGCGAGTCTGTTGAAGAGCGGCTGGAGAGGTTGGCGAAAGAGCAAGCCGAGGATGATGAGCGCAAGGAGAGGGAAAAGCTGTATGGGCGCCAGCTGATGCCCGATGCGGATAAGGTGCCTGATGGCGAGGACGCCATGGCGTATCTTGAACAGCGCATGAGCGATGCAAAGAGAGAAATGGAGAAGGAAGAAGAAATTGACGAGCTGAGAACGAGGAATGCCCGTATAGACACTGCCGTCGGGGAAGGTTTACTGGACCGGGTGCACTCGCGGGTCGTCAAGTACGATAGCAGCGACGACGAAGAGGAAAAGCAGGATGCACAAGAGGCCGCCAGAGCGTTCAAAAAGACGTATAATGGCGAGATTGTACGTAGAGTAGGTGGTGCACCACCGGAAATTGCACCAAAGATATCATTGGCCAAGATTTCCAAATCGTTTATGAAAAAGCCAAGAACCAACTCACTGGGTGTGATGGTCAAAAGGAAGTAACCTATTTATTTTATTTATTCATCTTGATATTAGAAGTTCCCGAGATTGACTGTTATCGACGCCACACTTGATGCGGCATGGGATTGAAAGACTATGTACAGTACCACCAGCATGGTATCCCACACAACCGCATCGTCTCCCTTTCCCTTGCTTATTGCAAACTGAAATCACCATTGCCTCTTGCCTACTTTCCATCGATACCCGTTCAAACTGTCCTCCATCGCATACATTCAACCTTTGACTAACACGCGTGTTTCCCATACAAAAACGCGCGCTCACAAAAAAAGTTCGCGTCTGTCCCAAACGGAATTTTTTTTTAACTCAAAACGATTGTTTGTTGTTTACACACATACACGTACCAACGCGCGCGACGGGGCCCTTAATATACACACACACGCAGCCAGGATTTTCTTTGCGATTTGGTTCGACTTTACTCTTCTTCTTGATTGATTACGCGAATATCATAAAGCAGAGAAGAACTTTATATTCTCTTTCCTTTTATTCTTAGCGTCAATCAACAAACAGCAAACAGATACCCTATTCTTTAATCATAATGATATCGAACGATTTGGAGCATTACGAGAAGCTGGAGAAAGTCGGTGAGGGTATGGGGGATCAATGCACACATGGAATGATGGACTAACCTAGATTAAACAGGAACCTATGGTGTAGTATACAAGGCTCGAGATTTGGAGAATGGCAATCGAATTGTAGCCTTGAAAAAGATTCGACTCGAGGCTGAGGACGAAGGGGTGCCGTCGACTGCGATTCGAGAGATTTCGTTGCTTAAAGAGATGCGTGACGATTACATTGTCGCTTTATACAACATTGTGCACCAGGACAGTCGCAAGCTCTATTTAGTGTGCGAGTTTTTGGACCTGGATCTGAAGCGGTACATGGAGGCGATCCCCAAAGGCGAGGGACTAGGGTCGCGAATGGTGAAGCGGTTCATGAGCCAATTGATCAAGGGCACCCGGTACTGCCACTCGCACCGGATCCTGCATCGCGACCTCAAGCCGCAGAATTTGCTAATTGACAAAGAAGGTAACTTGAAGCTTGCCGATTTTGGTCTCGCACGGGCGTTTGGCGTGCCGTTGCGAACTTATACCCATGAAGTGGTCACGCTATGGTACCGAGCACCGGAGATTCTGCTCGGTGGCAGGCAGTACTCTACAGGCGTCGATATGTGGTCCATAGGATGCATCTTTGCCGAGATGGCGACGCGGAAGCCGCTGTTCCCTGGCGACTCTGAGATTGACGAGATTTTCAGAATCTTCCGGGTGCTGGGCACTCCTAGCGAGGACACATGGCCGGGAGTCAATGCTCTGCCAGATTTCAAGAGCACTTTCCCCAAATGGCAGCGCGACAATATCGAAGAGATCGTGCCGGGTCTCGATGTGCATGGCTACGATTTGCTTGAGCAGCTGCTGGCGTACGATCCTGCAATGCGTGTCAGTGCCAAACGTGCCATCTTGCATTCGTACTTTCAGGTATCTTGATGTGAACTACTTATAAAACAAATTAGATTAATAGGAGTTATTGTATTATTATTATTTTATTATTATCACCATCGACGGGGCCAACACACAACAAAAAAAAAATAATTGTCAGCTCATTTGTGCAGTTGCCCTCTTAGATAGTGCAAAGATTTTGTTGAGAGCGTGCGCACGCGTTTTAAGCAGTAGTAGTGTGTTGGGTTATTTTGTTTGGTTGGCGCTTACGGGCGATCCCGCCTAGGTTTCCTAAGTGTAAACCCCACTACACCATGATAAAATAGGGTGTTTCCAAGGTGAAAATGGCGATGAGTCCATATATAAATCAGCCACGATATCCCCTGACTTTCTCCTGAATTCGATCACGATACTAATAGTCTTTTACACTACTTGGACAATATTTATAAACATTATAAATCACGAATTGAGTTTATAATTCTTCAGGAAACTGGCACCAACTTTACCTGCACCTGTCTCACGAGCCCCGCTATCGAAAATAAGCCATCTCGCAAATGTCCACCTCAACTCTCCCCATACACTCAACGAATCAATCAATGGCCGCAACGACGAAAGCGACGACAGAGATCCAGAAGAAGCCTGTGAGCTACTCCAATATCCTACTAGGTGCTGGATTGAACCTCTTTGAGTACGTCTTTATTCATTACTCTCCTCTATACTAACAACTATGCAGGGTCACGACGCTTGGGCAGCCGCTCGAGGTGGTCAAGACGACAATGGCTGCCAACCGTACAGATACATTCCCACAGGCCATCAAGCGGGTCATCTCGCGAGGAGGCTTCTTCGGGTTCTACCAAGGACTGATCCCTTGGGCATGGATCGAAGCGTCGACCAAAGGTGCCGTGTTGCTGTTTGTCAGTGCAGAGACTGAGTACAGAGCCAAGTCGCTTGGTGCCAACAGTTTTTTGGCAGGCATCAGTGGCGGCATGGTCGGCGGTATTGCACAGGCGTACTTGACTGTAGGCTTTTGCACATGCATGAAGACTGTCGAGATCACTCGAACGAAGCAGGCAGCGTCGGGCGTGATCCCGCCGTCGACATGGCAGGTGTTCAGCGACATTTACAAGCGAGAAGGCATCCGTGGCATCAACAAGGGCGTCAACGCCGTGGCCATTCGGCAGTGCACAAACTGGGGGTCGCGGTTCGGGCTGTCGCGACTGAGTGAAGAAGGAATCAGGAAAGTCACCGGCAAGGCCGACGACGCAAAGTTGAGCGCATACGAAAAAATCCTGGCAAGCACCATTGGCGGTGGCTTGTCGGCTTGGAATCAGCCTATTGAAGTGATCCGAATCGAAATGCAGTCCAAAACAGACGACCCGAACCGGCCTAAGAACCTGACTGTCGGCAAGACGTTCAAGTACATTTACGAAATGAACGGCATGAAGGGTCTGTATCGAGGTGTCACGCCGAGAATAGGACTCGGGGTGTGGCAGACAGTGTGCATGGTCGGCTTGGGCGATATGGCCAGAGAAGCAGTCGCTGCAATTACCGGCGAAAAGCCAACCGCCAAACACTAGTTACGACAAGACACGAGTTTTTGATTAAAAAAGTTTATTAGATTGTCGTTTTTTGTTTATTCATTTTTGCCCTATCCGTCTATAATTAATGATATTTTTTTTCTATACATGCAAAAAACGATCGATTATATATATGCAAAATGGGAACCTGATTGGTGTTCATCCGATGTTCATGTCGCTGGTCAGCCTCTCAGGGGGACACACAGGGTGTCTCACAATGGCGCGGCTGATGATGATGGGTTTCGTAGCTCAGTTATTTCGGTAGTACTGGCGGCTTCAAATCCGAGTATTTTTTCTTCCGGTCGCCGCCAAATCTATCATACATATACAAGCCTGCAAAGGTCAGTACAATGCCAAACCCCTGGGCGCCAGTGACTTGCTGCGAAAACCACAAAATGGCCACAGTAATGACGACAATGCGCTTGACGAGCGATGCCACCGAGTAAGTCACCGGTGTGACCATCCCCAGCACTTGGAACGCCATCACGTTCTGGAAAAAATGCACAAAGCCATTGATGATGAATGCAATCAAAAGCGAGTAGCCAGATAACTTGTCTGAACTCGTAGCGTCAATGCCGAAAAACGTGCCACGCGAATACGCATAGTCCTTGGCGATTCCAATTCCTTCCGAGAAAAGCCACAATGGGAATGTGAAAAGGAATGCGAGCGACGAGCAGTAGCATAGCAAATTGAGCTTGTCGAGCTTGTTGTCGTTATTCGGCGTGAGCAGTTTTTTGGACCACATGTTCTGCGACACAAATATAAGCGTTGCTAGCAATGCATAGACTAGACCCATGAAATTCGCATTCAAGTCTGCAGAGCAGGTCATAATCACCCCGACTGTCAATGGGATCAACGAGATATATGTCTTTGCCGGGTACTGCACTTGGAACAGCAGCCGGTACGCCGCGACGGTGAACAGCGGGCTCAGCGCCTTGATGGTATGCACCAACGATACTGGGATCATCGACGTGGCCATATGCGACAAAATGTGGCCCGACAGCTGGAAACAGCCCATTGGCGCTGTGAGCGTGAGCAAATCAAATGTGGGCATTTTGAGCCCCCCACTGACGAACCCTCGTGGTAGCAAAGCTGCGAACCGCGGCGACCTGATGGAATATACAATTGTGGATGCGCCGAACAGTACAGCTAGCAAGAACTGTACCATTGATAGTGTTACAGGGTATGGGAAAGCAGTCAAGATGGATTTGTTCATGGTGTTGGACAATGCGCTGGCACTGTACCACAGGCCACAGCAAATGACCAACGAAACGTTCACAGGCACCGCGAGATTTCTGATTGCCTGTTCACTGAAACTTTTAGACCGGCTTTTGCGTCGCTGCCGCGTCGACTGTGGAAGCTCGTGACTTGTGCTATTGGTGGTGGTGGTACTGTTGTTGTTGTTATTATTAGCTTCTCGCAAGCTGCTTTGCCTGCTGAACAGCGCTTTCCGCTCGCCGCCAAACGATCCGCTCATTTTGGGCGACGGCGTCCTGCTATCGTTTTCCTTGCGCACAAGGTCGTCCAACGGAGGCGCGAGGTGTGGCATCGTCGACCGCAAGATGACACTCATTCGGTAGCCTTGTGTTTGTCTTGAAAAGAAAGAAGGTCGTGTCCCGCGGGCCCCAGTGCATCGACATCTTTAAAAACTCAGGGACCTCAGTTTTCGAAGGAAACAAAATGAAGGCACGCAGTTTGCCGTCGATATTTGCGGCGATTGCGGTGCTAGTGCTGGGCAGTATATACTATGCATACACGTCGACGGTGGAGGAGAGCCGGTGCGAGATGGTGTGGATGTACCAAGGGTACGCACGGTTGAATACGTTTGATACCACACATTCGCGAATGGCGAACAAGTACTCGATACATTTATATAGAGAAGGAGGCATTGACGAAGATACGATAGAAGGGCTGTATGGGGTGCCGGTACTGTTTATCCCTGGCCATGCCGGAAGCTATCGCCAAGCACGGTCGATAGCCAGTCGCACTGCGCGCAGAAGAGACGAGGACAAGTCGCTGCCTAAATTTGATGTTTTCACAGCAGATTTTATTGAAGATTTCACTGCATTTCATGGGCGCACAATGCTGGATCAGGCAGAGTTTGTCAATGATGCGATCAAGTTCATTCTGAGCTTGTACGAGCCAGGCAGTAATGCGCCCGAGAGTGTAGTCGTCATTGGCCATTCCATGGGCGGCATTGTAGCAAGGGCTTTGTTTGCATTGCCGAATTATACAGAGGGTAGTATCAATACCGTGTTGACTCTGGCGACGCCGCATACCCTGCCGCCATTGACGTTTGACCACGACATCATCACCGTGTACGATCTAGTGAATCAGTACTGGCGCCAGAGCTTTGCGAAGGAAGATTCAGAGAACCCATTGAGAGATGTTACGCTAATTTCTGTTGTCGGCGGGAAACGAGACGGCATGGTGCCGTCAGATTACTGCTCAGTGTCGTCGGTCGTGCCGCGCAGCCACGGTTTCACGACGTTTACAACGTCTATCCCCGATTGTTGGGCAGAGGTCGACCATTTGGCCATGACGTGGTGCGGCCAGATGCGGCATGCGGTCGTGGAAGCATTGTTCAATATGGTCGATTTGCGGTCGCCAGGTAGAACGCTGCCGGTGACGCAACGGGTCGAGGCGTTTGCGAATGAACTCTTATCTGGGTTTGAAGATTACCCTTATATGAGCACTAAGCGAGCAAACCCGGACAGTGTTTATCTCAAAAGCAAGCATTTCATTATCCACGAGCAATTGCAGATGGCAGCGGTGCCGGAGGGCGTGACAATGCTAGAATTGAAGAACGGCACGACTCTTGCAGCGTGGACCAATTCTATGCAGGCGCAATTGCTGCAATGCCGAGACGCAGTGGCAGGCGATGAAAGCGATCGAACTGAGATGAATTTCGCCAGTTACGAATCTAGTACCGACTATGTGTGTCGTGAAATGCATGCATTGAAGCTGCCGCTGGTGCTGAACCCTGATGAGGATCCGCACGGACAGGGTACGATGAATTTCTATTCTGCTGATTATGACGGCGACGAAAAATTCAATTACATTGCGCTGGTATCGCGGCATTCGCATGAGGCGTTCTTCGTGGCGCGTGTTTACAACAGTACAGACTCTATTGAGGTATCTGGCGACTCGGCGACGAAAATCCCAGGCAGCTATTTCGCCGATTTGTCAGTCGCACCAGCTACGGTATCACTTTTGGCATACTCTATTGAGATTGAGGAGCCGAAAGACCACAAGTTTGCACCATTCTTCATGCCAGTGGCGAGGGCATACACACAAGATCCATTCGAGGCACAATTCGGGGTGGGCTTACGTTCAGGAGTTAAAGCGCCATTGAACCTCCACGCAAACGGTCCATTCATGCCGTATAACCCGAACAAGCGCAATAATATGCATATCCAAGTATTCACTCCGCCGGCCGCCGCCGCGTTTGAAGTCAAAATCTCGCTCGATTGGAAGCGCACTGTAGGCAACTTGGCGATGCGGTACCGCATTGTCGCAGCGACTTTCCCATTGGCGGTCGCAGTGCTTGTGTTTGGCATTCAGCTATGGAATTTCAATACTACAGGCTCGTTTACATCGTTTCATGATAATCTAGTGCACGTTTCCAGGAAACTCTTTGTGCCATTGAGCTTAGCACTTGTCGCAGTGCATCTTTTTCTCGGCAATGGAACCATCCGGTCTTTGGTGCGGTTCTTGCAGATTCCTAGCGAAAGTCGCAACGTTGCGGCATTGGAGCATTTCAACAAGAGTCTCAAACAGAATGAGCTCTACCTCGGTGTTTCTGACTGGCGCTTCGCCATTCTCGGGCCTCTTTTCTTGCTGGTGTCTATCGGCGTATGCACCATTCTCAACGCCTTTTTGCATGTATCGATTGTGCAGCTTTTCAAGCTTGTCACAAGATTGACCGACCCGTCAAAGTCGCGACCGCCTTTGCCAGCAGCTGTTCGTACCCGGAGATCCGCTACACGCCGGCTCGTCGTCGTTGCTTTCATTGCCGGGTTGGTCATGTTCTTTGTACCATTCCAATTTGCATTCATTGCTGCGTCGATTGTGCAGCTTGGCAACACATACCGGGCGTACCGCGACGTGGCTTACCTCAACGACTCAGCCGACGCCGCCACGCGCAGAGCGAAGCACAATTTCGCCCAGTTCAACCATACTCTGGCGCTCATTTTCATTTTTACATCTATTGTCAATGCGCCATTGCTCGTGGTATGGGTGCACAATCTCGCCAACAATGCGCCGTTTGCATTCTCGACGCACCACAATGTGTTCAGCATCCTGCCTGTTTTGCTCATTGTCGAGAACCTCGCAGCCGGGAATATGATTCCTAAACTCACGCGTTTGCAGCGGCTCGTGTCGTTTGGGTACATTGGGTACCTGGTGTGCTACGCTGTGTTGTACGGCACAATGCATACGTACATGTTGCACCATCTGGTCAATATCTTGTGTGGATGGCTGTTGGTCGTGTATATTGATGATCCAGGAACTAGGACCCGTCTGCACTTGAAACAATAGTTTTTGTACAATAGTAGTTTTATCGTGATGAAAGGATGAGTGCAAGCAGGTATGCAGCGCCAATGATTATAACAAACGCGATTAGAATGACATGAACACTTTGCTCTCCTTCGGTCATTGATATTGTGTATAGTTATCAAGATGAAAAAAAATCTTGAACAAATTTGCAAACTTTTCTTTAATATGGTCATGGATTGTGTATTTGCACTTCCTTGCCTCTAGCTGATGGGGTCTCACACATATGTGCGGCGGGGGCATCGTCAACTCGTATTTCCCTCTCGCGCACGGGGACAATGCTTAACAAAGATGGACACGAGTGACGAGCCACAATCGCCACACAAACGGAGGCGAGATGGCGATGAGATTATAGACGAGTATGAACAGGATGTTGGTGAGGGTGAGACGGAGAAGAAGAAAGGGTACATTGAGCGCGACCATAACGGCCGTCCATTGCATGAACGAAAGCATGACTCCAGTGAGAGGGAACAGATTCAAGTGATGGACACTAGCGAATAGAAAGATTGTTAGTACCCGCCGCATGAACTGGGGCGATTTGGACAACTATTGAAGATGGAAATACACGGGAATTTTGACGTTTGTACTACTTATCTAAGGTACTAGGTGCACCATAGATGATACATATAAACCCCATATATTCATGGCCTAAATAACCAAATCAAAAACCTCAACTCAACGATTCATTTCAAAGATAAAACATATAACTGTTCCTGAGTTGCCGCTTTCCATCGGTTCCTTAGTCATGTGCAGCTTCCATAGCCCACACCCACACGCACACTCTCCCCACAATAAAGCCCTTTCTTTGCCTCTCCCACCCGCCAAAGTTCACGTGACGAGACTAGAAGTATATAAACCCCAATGGATTCCCTTTGAATGGATCTAATAAATCCAAGAACAGACAGGGAAAAATTTATTATACAAAATATGAATATTGAGAATTTCCAAAGATGCCACATTCTACTACGATCACACAAGTAACTGGCAAGTCGGACGACACGGACGCTGATGCAGTGATTGCCGCAGCCAAAGCTACCGGCAAAGGTGGCGTGCTCGATTTCCTCAGCAAGCAGTACGGCCCAGTGACTATTCATGTCGACAGTGACGATGATGTGACAATCAAGCTCATGGTGCACCGGTTCTTGAACTATGCGAAGCGAGTTGGAAACACCCGTGGTGCTGGTGGGGCGGCGGCGGACAACACAAGGATGGTGATGACCATTTGCGATGACGAAGAAGGGGAGTATATCCCGCCTGATAGGAAACGGGAGGATTATGCCAATCTGGGCATGTTGAAGAGACGATTGAGTGTTAGAAATTAGACTTGTTTTTACTATTTATTTATTTGCTGTTAAATGATTTGTATTTTATGAGACGAAATGAGTACTTCATCAATAAAAAAACGCAGCCGCGCGCATTGATGCACAGATTTGATCCACTTCCTCTTTTTTAATGAGTCTACTGTAATCATGACATGGAACGAGGAGCTGTCTATTGAGGAGACAAATAAGCAGCGTATAGCTTTAGGGCTTAAACCGCTGCCTGTTCCTGAAAAACAAGAGCAGGAAGTTCGAGAGTCAATTACAGTTGATGAGACGAATCGGTTACGTGCTTCACTCGGGTTGCCTCCCATCCAGCCCGATGTCGACACTACAAATGTACAAAGCACAGTAGACCAGGACCGCGCTGCTCGGGAAAATTTCTTACAGAAGTATAAAGAAGATGAAGAGAAAGAGGCTGAGAAACGGAGGGAGGAAGATCAGGAACGAGACGAAGAACGGCAGAGGCGCACGAAGAAGCTAGACGGCCAGAGTATAGGACAGAGCAATCAGTTGCAAAGCGCGACAAGCTTTTTGAAAAGTCTGAAACGGGGTAAGAAGAGAAAAGCCGTTGCGGTTCTGGAACAAGAAGAAGAGGAGGAGGAAGAACAGCAGTATACGGGTAAAGACGTTGCAGGGTTGAAAGTCGCACACAAGCTGAGCCAAGTACAAGATCTTGGGTCAGGAGCCATCTTGACTTTGAAAGACCAAGATGTGATGGACGAGCAGGGCGAAGACGAATTGGAAAGTACGAGTCTGCGCGAACAAGAACGGCTCGATGCAAGATTGGAAAGTAAAAAAGGCGTCAAGCGGTTCAAAGGCTGGGAAGACGGCAAGTACATTGACCGGATGGATGACGGCAAGGAGCAGGAGAGTTTTGTATTAGGGGAAGAAATCGCCGGAAAGAAAGATGATGGAAGGAAGATGGTTGTGGATACGATTGATTACGAGATTGATTTTGGGGCTAGTGCTGCTAATACGGGCGATTATAAAGTGTCGAAGAAGAAAAAACCGGTGAAATTTAAGAAAAAGTCGAGCAAAGTCAGTGAAACGCAGCAACGCAGGAAACGGGATGTATTCGATGACGAAGAGTTCCAATCGCGGTTTAAAGATGAAGAGGACGATTTCCAATTGCAGAGTGCAATGGGCAAGAGCCGCATCCAGGCACAGCGCGCCAGAAATGCCGGCAAGATACAGACACCCGAAGAGATTGCAGCAATATTAATGGCTGAACAAAAATTGGAGATTAAAAAGCAAGACTCAGGGTTGAGTGCTAGTAGGTTTTTGGCCACTTTGGGACAAAATGGTACGGATGAGCCGCAGGGCGGTGAGACGATGGACGTTGATGATAGTGAGGGCAGTGTTCAGACTAAAGATTTGCAAGAACCCAATGGCTTGGATAAGAATTCTACAGAAGAAACAGCAATTCAAGTTGTTGAAGCCGGTGATCAACCAGAAGCAGAAGCAGAACAGTCTGAGTTGCAAAAGAGCATCTTATCAGTTGTTCACGAGCATGAGAGCGGTACGGTTGCAGATAGTATGAGCGCGGCGCTATCTGCACTGCGACGCAGCGGGCGAGTGGGCGGCGGCGGCGAGAATAATAGCGACTTGCGCGAGAAAGATATCAAGATACGAGATTTGAAGCGTCAGATGGCGCAGGAGTTGAGCAGATTGGAGGAAAATAACAGTGGCGCAAGAAAGGAAACGATTGATAAGAAGTCGATGGCTATCCAGGTCAAGTACGCCAAGCAAATCGACCAATTGCACAAACAGTATGGGTTCAATGTCAATGTGCAACATCACGACGAGCAGGGCAATGAACTAGACCCCAAAGAAGCATTCAAACAACTTTCGCATCATTTCCATGGCTCAGCTCCTGGTAAACAAAAGATTGAAAAGCAAATGAAGAAACGACAACAAGAGAAGAAACGAGAAGCAGAATCAATCTTTTGATGTAAGACCCAAAAAGTTTAGAATAATAAAAAGATTAATGTATTAACATTTTAAAAAATGAGGAAAGTTTGCAAAAGATAAAAGAATACAAAAACAAGGAAAATAAGAATGGAAAAAGAATTTTAAAAGTTGGCGTTAGTTGTGTATCAAAAAAAAATGGTTATTGTTCATCATAAGCAGCAAGTTCGTTAAAAGAAGCGAGAATTATCGGTTTCTATCAGATTCTCGTTTGTGGTTGAAAAAATCAGTAGAAAATGCGCTTAGAGAGCAAGAGCGATACCACCGGCAACGACAGCGCCGAGCAAGCCAGCGTTGACGAAAGTGCCAGCGACACCGTTGGACTCAGAGCCAGTTGGGGTGGCGGTGGCAGTACCGTTAGTGGTGCCGTTGGTGGTACCGTTGGTAGAGTTG
This sequence comes from Blastobotrys indianensis, assembly GCA_030558855.1. Classification (NCBI taxonomy): domain Eukaryota; kingdom Fungi; phylum Ascomycota; class Dipodascomycetes; order Dipodascales; family Trichomonascaceae; genus Blastobotrys; species Blastobotrys indianensis. The sequence continues at coordinate 202,640 of JAKTQK010000018.1, forward strand.
GAAGCGGCGGCGACGGCGACGATAGCGGAGAGGATGATGGCCTTGAACTGCATTGTTGTATGTGTGTGTGTAAAAGCGAGTGGACTTTTTTGAGAAATGTATAAGAATCTGAAGAATTTATGAATTCGGGGGCAGGTTGAGTGGTATTTATAATAAAAATTTTTCCCAGTGTGCGTGTGTGTGTATTAGTCAAATAACAAACAGGATGATACAATTATAGCGTGAGACGCATGTTTCCCAATACGGGAGAAGGCGCATCTGAGATCTTTCTGGCGGATAGGCGGGATCGGCAGCATCTATTACCGCATTGGGGAGCAATAGTGGCAGTCGATCATTACTTGATTAGGGTTAAAGGGGCAAAAAGAACAGGAAAAATTTTGCAGTACAGTGCGTGTGTATCTAAAAATACTCCTCTTTGTGTGTGACAAATGTGACTGTGACAGGTAGAAGTTTTTTTTTATTATAGAGTTCTTGTGTACATGTTATGAATCATTATCAAAAGATTTTATTTATATCTAGATAGATTCATTGATCGGTTGTGAGTAATTACAACTCAGGGGGGCCGGTTTGAAGGAAAAAAAAAAAGACTCACTGCAATCGGGAGTCTCGTGCATCTGATTTGGCTCTGTGGTGTGTGTGTGCGTTATCTGTGACTTTTGTGTGTCCCGTCGTCGTATATATGGGATACGTTGTCAAGGCAACCTTTTCTATACTGATATTAGAGTTTTTTTTCTTCCTCTTGTGTGTTTTGGAGAATTCGTTTGTTCTTGTATATATTCAAGATCGTATGTTATTATCATCATACAATTGCATATATCCCTTATATTATGCCGTCAAATATTGCCCAGGCGAACATACCAGCACGGGGGTGTACTGGTAGTACAGTGACTACGCAAGTTTTGCCGCAGAGCCGTTTGTGTAATATGTAATGTGTGCGCCTGTGCACTGTGCAGATTCTTGGAATCCTAAAGCACTACGTACCGTACTAGTACTTTTCCTTTGCTACTGTGTTGTTGTTGATTCTATTGTATGTGTCTGTATACTACAAGAAATTGATGTATAAATATTGCCATTGATTTAGGAATTGTGTAGGTTAATACTATATACCGTTTTCTCAGTATGACATGTTCTTTCGAATCAAAAGTTCCATATTCTCAGGGGGCGGGTTCGTGACACTTTTTCTATGGCAACCAAAGGGAGACAAACAAATCTGTTCCAATGCAGCGCAAAAACCCGTTTTTGTAAGATTTATTTTCTCTTTCTCTGCTTCTGTACTACGGTACGGTATGTATGTCTCTGGTTTTTAGTTAGGTTAATCCGGCACCCCCGAAGCGGCCTCTTACTACAGAGAGCGGAAACCTCAATTGGGTAACACTGAGAGACAAAGCGCAGAGAACCCCCTGAGTTTTTCCCTTTTCTCTCATCAAAGGTCTTAGATTTGACATGATTGCGAATTTTAGTTTCTTTGGCATGTGCTAAATAGATTTTCTCGATTCCTCGATTCCATCGATATCATTATATACCCTCTTTTTTTTTCTGTTAATGGTTAATGGGATGGATGAATTGGCGCCATGGTACTCCGCACGAGTGAGGAGAAATTTGGTGTTCAACGCGGGTGGGGGTCTGTATGTATTCATTGGGTTAATTGTCCTTATAGAGTGTACGTACAATTCTCTACATTCTCGTCTAACAGGCTTGAGAAAAAAAACAAGGATGTCTGTTTTTTTTTTTTAATTGCTTTACTTCCGGGAATTTCATCCACTTTTGAATTCAGGCTGCGGTATTTGTTCTGCTAATTTCATTTTGGCTGGATTGGTTCAACGGCTCCGTAAATCTTGCGCGGCATCTCGTCTTGAGGATTTTTTTTCCCATAACACTAAAAGTACAGCCATATGCACAAGGGCGGGCAACAGTACCTGCAACTGCAACTGCAGCTGCTGCTTTCGAACGCACTTGCCCTGTTGGTGCAGAGCGCAGTCGTCGTTGCGGTCCGTTGCGCGGACGGTCGCAAATTAGCCGCTGCATGAGCTCTATGCGTTAGGCTTCTTCTGATCACCACTGCTTTAGGCCGGCTCTCGCTATTTGACTGTATCCGGTATCAACCATGACCCGGATCCTAATTGAGGAGCATCATCTTCGATTTGCTCGAGACCTGAAACTTTCAAGATAGTCGGCGATCACTTTGAATTTCACGAATCCATGATGATCGGAATTGCCAAAAATACTCTATGATCTCTACTACTACCGTATAGTTTCAAGATACAATTAAAAAAAAATAATAAAGACTTGTCCAAATAGACATCCCCGTTGTACTGGACTAATGCTGCATTCCCAATTCTTCTCTCGCTTGTATTACCACCATGGTGGTGCGCCGACACTTTTGTTTACATTTCAGGTACTGGTAACGGATGTACAACTGAACAAGAACCCTTCATCGGCATTTGGAGATCTGATCGAGTGGTAAAGTGAAAGTCCCTGTTCCCACTGTTATGGATATTGCTGCCTAGTTCTTATTTTTCTTAACTCTTTTAATGCAAGGGCCCATGGAACATGGAACAATTTTTGGGTACAAGAAAAGTTGATAGATGTCTTTGGGAGGTTGCGTCGATGGGGGTTACTCCTTCCATTAGAGCACAGTTCCTCTAACCTGGATCGAATTAAATTGAACGCCTTGGTTACATTGCTAAATTACTGTATACTGTTTGTCGAAAAATAGGTAAACCATTGGTGAGTATCTGCTAACTACGTGACGGTTGGACTCATTCATTCATTGACTCTAATATATTATATTTATTTAAAAAGAAGGTTATTTCAAGCTTAATGCCAGCGCCGTCTCCCTAGTTAACTAGCCTACAAAATGAAAGAATAGAATCGTTTCAATATGATTGCCCCAACTGATGAGCAGGCCCAGGATTTCCACCCTAACTGCCAGAACATATGTAAAACCCACTCCAAACGTGCCAGTTACAGCATGTGCCCCATTAAACAGAGCCTTAATTTAAAGAATGGAATGCTTTGGGTTGAATTTGTACCAAATAAATCATTAAGTAGGCGCCAAATGGTCCACTGCCGCAGTGAAATTCTCGGTTCGCAGTACATCAATGAATTATCGCTAAACAATGAGACTCTATATGCTATATTCTACTTCTAGCTATCAAATTTGCGTTCAGCTATTCAGATGCTCTAAACATTTGGAATTCAGCACGCGCCGCACTATGTGCGGCTCCGCCGCATGATTGTAATTCGAGTATGTTGACTCTAATTTTTGAAAAGTTCGAAATTTTTCGTGGCCATGTGGTCTAGGAGTATGATTCACGCTTAGGGCTACACTCTAAGTTAATATGCGTGAGGTCCCGGGTTCAATTCCCGGCATGGCCCGGTTTTTTGCTTTTTGCTTTCAACAAGCTCTTGTCATGCTTTTTTTGGATTTTTTTAAATAGAATTCTCGATATCGATTAAGTATTGGTCAGATGGTTTAAATAAATTGCGGCTATGGATATATTACAGTGGTACAATGCGGCAATGGCTAATTCTTCACGATTTCGTCTCACTCAATGCATTGATCTCCTCCAAGACGCCCAGATTGTTGAACATCTTCGTAGCTGCGTAGTTACACAGCAGAGATTTGAGTGGTTTGGCGTTTTCAAAAGGCGAAATGTCGTAGTCTTCTCGTTTGCGGTCGTATACCATGCCCAGCTTGTCTATTCTCGCTAGCATCATTGGCGTATCTGTAGCTTCGAACTGCGCTAGCCCCAGGGCCGTAGCATTTGTAGGAGAAGCTACCATCATCACTGCAGATTTGGAATCTTTCGTGTTGGCGATATGAAACTTGTACGCACCTTCAAGTTCTCGAAACACGCGGCCGCTCACTTTCGACTTTGACGACTTGCACTGTACTAGAAGCGAGATCAGTTTGCTCTTTTTTTGCTTCAATGATGATGTATGCTTCAACTTATTTATATCCCATCTCGTCATGATATCAATTCCGTTATCGCCTGCTTGACCGCACCGGATCACGTCGTTCATGCCTGGCAGAGCGGAGAGCGTATGCTGTGTGGTATACTCATAAAGAATTCCTTGAAATGCAGCAGATGTATTTGACGGATTTGTAGCTTTTACGTATGAAATAAACGAAGGCAGGTCCCAGTGCGGTTGCAGCGTGCTTATGAGCCGTTTCATCGGGTGTGGAGAGATTGAAATATCGCCAACCGCGGGCCCAGAACTCTTAGCGACGACACGCGACATTAGCGATGGCCGGTTTCAACGAAGCGGAGGTGACCTCGCTAGAGCACAGCTCGTCTAACTTGCCGGAACATGGCGAGGAAACATCTACAACCAGGGATTTGGAGGATCTGGTGGTGAAAATGATGGAAACGATTGATAAGAGTCAAGAGAACTTGAATAAACAGAGTACGAGACCATGGCGAATTAGATGATGGTAAAGCTAATGGATGCAGTGGACGAAATGTCTAAACGGATAGACAGGCTGGAGACAAAAATTACTGCAGATACACAGAACGTTTCACCCGTTATAGAGTGATGGGGGTGATGACCACACATACCACAGATGATGTTCCGGGGGCTTGCGAGATAATATGGACTAATACGCGCAATTTAATGTGTGCTTTGGTTTAGAACAGTGATGATGAATTGAAGAAGTGATTTATAGATTGAAGGCAATCTATACGTAGAGCAGCTGAGGCAGTTTGCCAGAGACAGGAGCTCTATGCGGCTCGAATTCGAATATGTGTGCACTAAATCTGGACATTAATTAACAATGCATCTTTTTAAATAATATTCTAATAATATTTATATCAATCTAATCGTCGAAGATGATTTCTGTATGAATCGTGCAGAGAATCGTACTATGAGACGACACTGGGACAAGAGTCTCAGCAAGCATTTTTCACCACACCGACATATCGTTGCACTAGTGATGGGTCCAAAGAAGACCAAGAACCAGCTGAGGCGAGAGAAGGCCAAGCTTAAAAAATCACAACCGCAACCTGAACAGCCCATTAAACAGGAGGCAGTGCCGGACGTTGAAGTTAAAAGGGAAGTCGATGATTACGAGCATTTTGTCGACGATCATGACGGTCAAGTTGCAGAACAGGAAGACACCGCCGTAGATGATGTCCGCGAAGCACTGGAGAACCCTCTATATGCAGAATATAAACAGATCTTTGAAAAATTCTCGGCAGAAGAGAAAACAGACGAGAAGGAGAAGAGGGAAATGTATTATAGCGACGACAGCGATGGCCACGAGATGGACGACGAGGGCGAGGAAGATATCAAGCCGGCATTCTCACGGCGTAAAATCAAGAACCTGCGCAAGATTCCGCTCTCTCAGCTGAAGGCAAATGCACCGAGACCTGAACTTGTCGACTGGTTCGATGCTGATGCACCTGATCCCGATCTGCTCATCCAAATGAAGAGTGTGCGTGGAGCAGTTCCGGTGCCTGATCATTGGCAATACAAGAGAGAATACTTGGCGTCGAAACGTGGACCTCGAAGACGACACTTCCAATTGCCGGAATTTATTAGAGCTACAGGTATCATGGAGATGCGAGATGTTTTGAAAGAGGACGATCGGTCGCTGGCACAAAAGAGCAGAGAGAGAGTCATGCCTAAAATGGGTACGCTGGATTTGGATTTCGGCAAAGTGCGGGATGCATTTTTCAAGCATCAGACAAAACCAAAGATGTACATGCTAGGAGACGTGTATTATGAAGGCAGAGAGAGTCAAAGAACAGATGAGTGGTGGAAGTATAGGCCGGGCGAGGACAATATGACCGATGAGCTTCGACATGCATTGAACATCCCTCCAGGTGCGCCACCTCCTTGGCTGGTCAATATGCAGCGACATGGTCCGCCGCCAAGCTACCCAGGTCTGAAGATTCGGGGCCTGAATGCTCCTCCACCGCCAGGTGCTGATTGGGGGTATCAAGCAGGCGGATGGGGCAGGCCGCCACTCGGTGCCGACGGTCGGCCCATTTGGGCTGACCAGTACGCAGTTGTCAAAAGCACGTTTGCCAAGCATTCCGATAATCAAACTACGTGGGGCGAGATGGTGGACGATGAAAGCGAGTCTGAAGAAGACGTTGGCGAAATCGAAGAAGACGACGACGAAGAGGAGAGCGATGAAGACATGGGAGCTGCGCCACAGTACGTTGAAGAAGAGCAAGAAAGCACCCCGAAGAAGCATCAGCTCGAAGATGTTGCGCCGGAACCAAGCAATGGCCAAGCCAGCACCGGCCGCAAGCGGCGCCGATTCGATGGCGACAGTAGCGTTCCTAGTCGCGAAGAGACTGAACGCAAAGTCGACGATCTTATCAATTCCGTGCGTGGGTCATATTAAAACACACACATTAGCATCCATATTTATTTTATACAAATGTAAGTTACGAATATTGAAAAGTTATCTTCGCTTGACAGCTTGAGCCTTCTTTGGTTGAGCGGAATTCGATCTTCCGGCCATGTACGCCGCCATGTCGAAGTTCTGGACCTTTTCCATAGCTGCTTGCGACTGTTTTTGAGATTGCTGAAGGTCAGCCATCGCCTCAGGGTCGAGGTTTGCGGTGAGTTTGGGCGTAAGGAACACCATGACTAGCGAGCCGATACTGAGCAGCATCATTGGGCTCGACAACATCTGGACAAGCGAGAATTCAGGCCGGGCATTGACATACGTAGGTCGCACAACGTCAATCACCACAGGATGGTCGACCGAGGGGCCCAAGTCAGTGTCAAAGTCGTGCCCCCGGAACACGTAGTGCAGAGTGATCCCGTCGTCTTCTGTGATATCGACTCGGTAGCTTGCACGAGCCAGAAGAGATACCGAACGCAGCTCTAAAGAGTAGATACCTGTTGTCAAGTCCTCGAATCGGAACGTGCCGTCCTTGCGTAGAAACGTCGTCTTGGATTCTGTGGTGCCGGCGGGGGTCAGTTTGAACACCGTGGTTTGGTAATCGTCTTTCTCAAGCTCGACAATACTGTTCAGGCTGACGGCGCCTCGAAGTGTATATGCATGGCAGACTGCTGCTAGAAACAGCAGCGAGATGAGTCTGAAAAAATGCGCCATTGGAGGTAAGAGTGAACGTTTGGACGTTTGCAAAAGGGAAGGGTGTGTTGCGGGAACTAGAGTTCGACCCAATAGCACGGCTGAAGCTGAAAGATGAGCGGCGCGGTCATATGTACGAGATATCATAGAGTCAAAGTGCTAAACGAATTGAAATAAATACATTATAGATACATTCTATTTCATAGGCTTAATGGTCAAATTCAATTATCTACTTTTTGTTAATTCTGTAGCAAGAGGTTGTCATCACGGGCCATGATCTTTGGGGCGCGCGGAAAAGAATTCGAGAGTTGATCATTGACGCTTCCTTCTACACAACTACCGGCACCTGCGCAATGGGCAAGACAAAGACGAAGCATATTCCGTCTTTAACGGACCTGGATGATCTTGAGCATGCCATGGTGCAAGTGTCCAAGATCGTTCGACGGATTGTGGAGGACTGCCCCAAGCTGTACAAGGTCGATCCCGACGATGTCAAGGACGAAATCGTCAAGCAGAAGCTCACCTCGCGACGAATTGTGCTTGCACAGAAGTTGAAAAAGCTTCACAAAGATGGGAAATTGCCCTTGTTTGATGTTTTGATAAACTCGGAAAAGCAGGAGGATTTAGAAGTGACGATGGATCAAGTCAAAGCTTTGACGCTCGATTTGGTGCCACAACTTGCTTCAAGTGGTCATCGACCCAAGTCGAGCGAGTCTACGGATGCGACCATTTACGAAGAAGAAGATGATTATGGTGAAGAATGGCCACCTCGACTTCCAAAGATCCACTCCAAGGCGCTGGAGAAGCAAGTATTCACCCACAAGTCAATGGCCGACTTGAAAAATCACTTTCTCAACAAGACAGAGCTTTTGGGCCAGCACAATGAGCGCTTAGAGTTTATAGGCGATGCTGTTTTGAACTTCACAATTTCTGATTTACTCTATCGTGAGTTCCCCAGTGCTGATGAAGGGAAACTGACGATAATGAGATCGAAAATTGTGAGAAACGACACATTATGGGAATGGGCGAAAATCTACCGCTTCGATGAGCGACTTATTATCCAAGAAAACCAGAAGGGCCAATTGTATGACCAAGTGAAAAGATCTAAGATCATTTCCGACACGGTTGAGGCGTACATTGGCGGCCTGTGCGCTGACACTCCCGAGGGATTCAGCAAAGCGCAGCGGTGGGTTATTGCACTTGCACGGCCAATGCTCAAGACCATTCACGACGATCGAGACGACTCTGTGGACATCAATGCGAAGAACCAGCTGTACGTCAAAGTCGGTAATAAAGATATGAAGCCAGTATATGTCACCACCGTTGTGGGCGAGGGCGAAATTCCATTCTCAGTAGAGTGCCGCATTGGCGACGATGTGCTTGGAGTTGGCCACGGCAAAAATCAGAAGATTGCAGGCAACCGAGCAGCAATGGCCGCGTTGGAGAATACTGAAATGGTGGAGTATTATGCTCAGGTGCGACGGTCGACGCCGAAGGAAGCACCAAGTACAATCGAGAAGCTTCTAGCCGATTACGACAGCCCTAAGAAGCGAAAGAGAGCTTATAGCTGATGCTTCTTATATCTTGGAAATTTTCTAGATTCATACCTGATATCCGCAGGGTATAAATGCCAGCCAGTTTTGCTTTATCTACTGCTACCGCCATCATTCGCAGCACTACTACCCGCCGTATGATACATGATGCACAGTCCGGGTGATGGCCATGATGAAATATCCCGATCAGACGTATGATACGGTAAATTCTGATACGTGAGTGATAGTCTAATGCATGGTGTCGTGACCATATAAGCTGCATCAGTGGCACAATTAAGTTGCAAATTTTGATTACTATTGCCAATTACTTTTTGCTTACCTACCGGTACGTGCGATGGGGGATGAGACCGCTGTTTCACTGTCGCGATATCATTTGTACACAAACATGAGTCTATTTTCAAACTGGAGATCTCGTTGCATCCTGGGAATAATCCAACAGAGTATTATCATTCATTTATTTTTATCACTATATGAGTCGGCCTTTCGTTCGGTGGAGAATGGAAACAGACGGGGTGCCGATATCAGTACCATTCTCAGCGACGAATTGAGTAAAAATTTGTATCAACTACTTGTACTCTTGCTTCTTTTACTTTTTTATATATCATGTGCTTGTACTGCTTTATTTTATCTTTATTTTTAGATGTGAAATAACGTATTGATTTATGCCATCATCTGGATCAGCCGCGCCGTCAGGAACAACTGGGCAATAAGACATGAGGCAGATGACAAACGCACGGATATTATGGATCAGTAGGCAGCGGAGTTCCTTGGCAATTTTTTTTCTCTTGGTGGAGTCATAGTGAATACAAATGCGGAGACCCACACCGGAACTAGCGACGACGAGTGACGATCATTCAACTATGTTTAGAACACTAGGCCGGGGTAATCAAAAGTATAAAAAACCCCATATTCGAAGGTGGATTTTGGGGCAAGTAATTAAAAATGCTTCGAATATTTACACTTATCGCATTGGTTTCGAGCTCTTTTGCTTGCGAGGATGCGCAGTTCTATATTCATATCCGCTCCGGCGCCTCGGGGCTCGATGGCCAGTACCTGCACCCTGTGAACAACTACACCTCCGACGGCACGCTTCTTGCGCTTGTAGAAACGCAGCCACCGTACCCGTTCACTATCACCGGCGGCAAGCTGCAGTACGAGGACCCTGACTTTGGTACATTGTTCGCGTCGTTCGAGGCGGACTCAGCTGAACCGCAGCAGAAGCGTGTTGTCCATTTCACCACAGACGAAAGCGTCGCGTTGACCGGCTGGAACTGGGTAGAGACGCAGGACCGGTCATATAATCTGTACCTCAAGGACGAGAACAACTTCTGGGGGTGTGACTACGCGGGGCAGCCCGTGCACGAGGAAGGATGGAACTCGAATGTGGTTCTGTTCGATGCGGGACAAGACGGTCTGGAGGATTGTGGCCCATTGGTGCTTGAAGAGTATTATACAAACAATACCCAAGTAGTTGGTCCATAGATTTATATTATGGAAGGGGAATGAGTATCTTAAAAAATTTTTTTTTCAGAACAGTTAAATACACACTCTCGAAAAATTCGGTAAATTACAGAGTAGCCTGGGACTGCAACGAGGAGGTGCCGCTTGAGATGGAGGATGTAGGAGATGCAGATGCGGTGGATTCGTCGGGCTTGTTGAAGGCTGCTGAGCTCTTCGCCATTGTAGGTGACGTTCGCGAGATGACGTCTGTGAAGTAAAAGTCCTTGATAGGGTTCTGCAGAGCAGCAGTAGAAGCCTTAGCGGCGGTGGCGGCATGGGCCTTGACGAGCTGTGCGGTGACACCGAGCTCAGCAACCGTGGTGGGCTCAATGACATCGTGCGACAGGAGATTTGGCGCAATCTCTTCTAGACGGTTTCGCACCTCGTACACATCTTCGTATGGCAGCTCAACGCCAAGCGACTCACCAACAGCACGCAGAATCTTCCAGTCCTCACGGGCGCCGGCTGGTGGGGCAATGGCTGCTCGAGTGATCTGGGCTCGGCCCTCAGTGTTGACATAGGTGGCAGTCTTCTCGGTGTATGCGGCACCAGGGAGAATGACATCGGCGAGCGCAGCGCCAGTGTCACCGTGGTGGCCCTGGTAAATGACAAACGCATCGCTTGGAATATCCGAAGCAGAAATCTCGTCAGCGCCAAGAAGGTACACAATCTTTGGCTTGGTTTCGGCGACCTTCTTGTTTGGCACAGCGAAGCCAACTTCGTAAGCGCCGTTTCGTGATGCAGATCGTTGCAAAACATTGTATCCGTTCCATTCCTCAGTCAAGAAGTTGGACTTGTGCTTGGCGACAAACTCGCCAACAGTCTTGAAGACAGCCTCAGCGTGCACCTGATCAGTGACACCGGAGCCGACAATGATCAATGGTCGCTTAGCAGCTGCAAGCTTCTTGCCGAATGCGCCGGAAAGAGCAGAGCCCAGTGATGAGACGCTCTCGCCCAAGTGCTCGACCCAGAACGTGGAGTCGAATTGCTGGCCAACGAGGCCAATCTCGAGATTTGATCGCATCCACTGCTTTCGAATTCGTGCATTGAGCACAGCAGCTTCGTGACGTGGGTTAGTGCCGACAAGCAGAATGCAGTCGGCTTCCTCGATACCGACAATTGTAGAGTTGAATAGGTAGTTAGATCGAATGTCAATGCCGTGTGCAGGTAGCTCAGAGCCTCGTGGCAAATCGGTGGCCAAGTTCTCCGAGTCCAATCGGTTGGCCAAGTCCTTGGCCAACACCATCGACTCAACGTCGGTCAAGGCGCCGGAAATGACTTTGAATTCGTTCTGGCCTGGCTGAAGACGAGCATACGCAGACTTGATCGTCTCCAACGCATCGGCCCAGTTGCCAGTGACAAACTTGTCGCCCTGCTTGATCAACGGGGTGGTCAATCGCTGCGACTTGAGACCGTCGCACGCAAATCGAGTCTTGTCCGAGATCCACTCTTCGTTAATCTCCTCATTGAGTCGTGGCAACACTCGCATCACCTCTGTGCCTCGCGAGTCCACTCGAACATTAGATCCCAAACCGTCCATAACGTCAATGGTCTCAGTCTTTTTAAGTTCCCATGGTCGAGCCTTGAAAGCATATGGCTTGGATGTCAACGCACCAACTGGGCAGAGATCAATCACATTACCAGACAACTCACTATTCAAATTCTTTTCGAGGTAGGTACCAATCTGCATGTCGTTACCTCGACCGGAGGTACCAAACTCTGGAGCACCGGCAACGTCGTTAGCGAATCGCACACATCGAGTGCAGTGAATACATCGATTCATCGATGTCTTGACCAACGGGCCAATGGCCTTGTCCTCTGTAGCTCGCTTACCAGCAATCTCGTGGAATCGACCTCGATCCGAACCATAACGCATCGATTGGTCCTGCAAATCACACTCACCACCTTGGTCGCACACTGGACAGTCCAATGGATGATTCGCCAACAACATCTCAGTCACACCTTCTCGAGCCTTCTTGACACGTTCTGTATCGGTTCTTACGACCATTCCTGGAGCGACGGGGTATGCACACGAGGCGACTGGCTTTGGAGCTCGTTCCAAGTCGACTAAGCACATTCGACAGTTACCGGCAATGGCGAGCTTTTCATGATAACAGTATCGCGGCACCGTGACACCTGCCTTTTCACAAGCCTGGATTAGTGCAGAACCGGCTTCAATCGATACCTCTTTGCCGTCAATGGTCAACGTGACCTCAGCGAGCTTCTGTGTCGTGACCGAAAACTGTCGCTTAGCACTCTTCAACGCGATGAGCCGACTGGTTCGAGCCGTTGTGGCATACCGAGCCAACAGACGAGGCGTTCTCGGCAGCATTTTTTTTTTTAGTTTATTTTAAAAAAAATGTGTGTGCTGGGGTGGAACAGAGGATAGAGTTGAATGTAACGGCTTCTTTCCTTGAGAGTGAAGACAAATTTCTTTCCACTTTGAACACCGCTGTTTGGCTCGCTTGGTCGTTTTTGGGGGGTTGGGTGAAAAATGGGCGCGTAAGCGTTTAGTTTGTGTGTGTGCAAAAATCGCAGCTCGTCTGATTGGTCAACGGGAAACACAAGAAAAATAAGCTGTATGCGGCTGTGTCAATGCGTGCGAGTCGAGTACGGGAACACAGAAAATGAAGATTCAGATAGACCAACTGGGTCGAATTCTGGTGACAAGAAATTGAAATTAGACTATTTGATACCTTTTGATTATATCGAGACTTTAGACGGCGAACGCGAGGATATCACAGCACTACTCAACAACGCAAGTTTCAAGACGAGCTTTGACTCGTGCCATAATGCTTTGGCACAGGGAACCGCATACGCAGTTTTGAACAAACGCAGTAGAGTTGCAAGTGCTGATGGGCTGACAGTTATTGCTGGATCTCTTAAGAGGCTGGAGAGAACGAAACCCGATCACAATCCTGCTAATAGTGACGATGTGCTGGATGCTCATTTCTACACTACGTTTATGATGCAAACTCACGACCAGGACAGCCTCGTGCATATTGTGAAGTATTTTACTGAAGGTGTGATATTACGTTCCAATTCCAGAAGTCTTGGGCACCAGCTTTTATCATTTTCAGATCCCGAAAGGGCGTAAACAAAATTCTACAACCGCGGCGGATGAACTATTTATGAAGCTGAGCAAACATAAGCTCAATTTCAGTCCTGAAAATCCTGGAGTCCAATTCCCGGCCTGGGATCCTATAATGTCGGTTTCAAGTTCAATGGCCTCAAATTCTGCTCTGTTCATAGAGCTTGCCGCATCAGAATACGCACGTTGTTTCAGCCGCACTTCAAGCCACTAGAAAGAGCCAGCCAATTCATGGTGATTGTGGAATCGCCATGACATATAGGGTTCATATAAATAAACGATCTCGAGTTGGTATTCGATAGAGGCTCCACGGTCTGCCCAGAACCCCGAGGCGCAGGTTTTTTTAAGTTGGCGGAATCATTTTGAGTTACCCAATTGAGGCATTCAAATGACGAGCAACAATCCCAATGATAGCATACTGGTATCTTTAGAGAGAGAAAGAGAAAACACTTCCCCTCTCTCACAGTCATCAATGCAAGGTCAGCTCATGGCAACAAGTCTCGGAAACTATGGCGGTCCAGCAGGACTTGGAGTCGGTTCAGGCAACAAACAAGAGCGTGTCCCATCCATCGATGAGTTATGGGATATGGCAGAAATGAAGTTTCCTGGCTCGATGAAGGTTCTTTACGATGAGTTTCTCGCTGAGCTTGGGGGAGGCGTTCACTGTTGAAGGAGATTTCGACCTCAGGGAACGCAAAGCTTGACCAAATATCGAACAAACTGGCGGAAGCGACTTTGAATAACTACACGCCGCATTTCAATTCCATGTTTCTCGCTCACTTTGCCACATCCGAGAGGTCAACTTATAGTCAGTTTGAGTCGTTGTATCACAAGTACATGCGACTCGGAGAGATTGATGACGAAACAAAGGATGGGGAATATGATACCAAACTGCATGATGTCAAGAATTCTTTCATCAGCGATAAATCGTTACAATTGGTTCTGCTTTTCAATTATCTTCTTGCTGATTCAATTGATGGTGAGTCTGCGTCTGCTTTTAGATTCGAGAGCGCTGACCGCGAGCGATCATGTATGTGGCATCTATTTGAACCTGTTGCAGCTATTATCGACAAGCTTTTCGAATTTACTAGTGATTTCGGCTTCACAGTGAAAGCAGATTTTGAGGTTCCGCTGCCGAAAGGTACAGGCAAGGCGGACTTTGCAGTGACTGTCGAAACTCTCTATAAGGGCAATAAGCACCCAACAAAAGAGTGCGTGTCGGTTGTCGAGTTCAAGAGGCCCAATTCCGGGTTTTGGATACCATGGGGCCCGTTGACAGGGCAGGAATGGACTGAAGATGACGAAACTGCCTTTTTCGGACTGAAGAAGCTTAAGCTTGAGTTTGATCATAAGAAAAGCGAGAGAAAAGGGAAATTGTCGAGATCGTTGCGCAAAGAAAAAAAGAAGTTGCCGAGATCGCGGCAGAATGCAATAGAGGAATTGCTGAGCTCTTGGCAAAAAAAAACTCTTTGGGATTCTGCGAAGAGAGTTTTGGATCAAATCGGGTCAAATCGCGTGCGAGTCGAGTACGGGAATACCGAAAAGAACAGTGATAACACAGAAAATGAAGATTCAGATAAACTAGCCGGGTCGACATCTGCTCAGGGTGGGAAAACGCCGAAATTAGACCATTTGACACCTTCTTATTATATCGAGACTTTAGACGGCAAACGCGAAGACATCACAGCACTACTTGACAGAGCAAACTTCAAGACGAGCTTTGATTCGTGTCATAATGCTTTGGCACAGGGAATCGCATACGCAGTTTTGAACAAATGCAATAGAGTTGCAATTGCAGATGGGCTGACAGTTATTGCTGGGTCCCTCAAGAAGCTGGAGAAAACAGAAGTGTTCCCGAATCCTACTGATAGTGACGATGTGCTGGATGCTCATTTCTACAGCACGTATATGATGCAAACTCACGACCAGGACAGCCTTGTGCATATTGTGAACTATTTTACTGAAGGTGTGCTGTTACATTCCAATTCGAGAAGACTTGGGCACCAGCTTTTGTCATTTTCAGATTCCGAGGGGTATAACACTTCAGATTCCGAGGAGTATAAAACTTCAGATTCTGAGGGGTATGAAACTGATTCCACAACCGCGGCGGATGAACTAGATATGAAAATGAGCGATCATAAGCTCAATTTCAGTCCTGAAAATCCTGGGGTCCAATTCCCGGCCTGGGAGGAGAGTTTGCTCAGTTTAACCAAAGGAGCACGAGAAGCTGTTGTTGTGGCTCTAGCATATTTCGGAGACAAGTTCCCAGAGCTCAAGCCGAAGATTGGTCATATTACATCAGATTCATTCGATGTTGTGGAGTGGTGTCGGCGAGATATGTATGAAGGGTTCGAGAGCGACGAGCCGTTGACTCCTGGTCGAAGCAATTCAGTGGCGAGAGTGCAGCTTCACATTGACAGGCCTGAAACTCATCGGGTTTTGAAAGAGTATTGCCCAGACCAGGACTCGGTAGCTAGATGGAAGCGTGAGTTGGAAGCATATTGCCGTATTTCCAAGTTGTCTGAAGACAAGAGAACGAAGCATGTGGCTGAATTGGTGTCATTTGGGTCGCTTGATTTGGGCGAAGTCCCGCGTCTGTTTGTGATGCTGGAGTATGTTGAAGATTCGAAGTCGGATACTTCGATGGTCGATCAGTCTGATGTCAGTGCAGCAGTTGACGAAGTAAACAGACTTCTGAAGTCAGTTGGCGTGTATCATAATGATCTGGAAGACCGCAACTACAAATTGCAGCGGGACTCAGATGGCAGCTTGTACGCCAAAGTATTCGACTTTGATCATGCTACTTTTATTTCTCCTTGGCCACAGCAGAAGCCCGCAGCTTCCTGATCTGATGGGATCCCGCAAGTAATTCAGATTTGTTATAAACTTACTATATTTAGCCTTGATATAAAGGTATATATTTTCAATGTATTGTAATTTTTTTTGGGTATTAAGGAAGCACATCGTAATCGCCGAGTTTTCTCATACCGTCATTGTCCCCAGCAATTAAGATACTTTGTGGGCGTGAAACAACTACTGACAATACCGGATTAAGCAGTTTTCTTTTGGCGCAAAGAAAAAAATAACGATGAAGAGAGAATTAGAAATACAGGCCATATTCCTAGCTTCAGTCTCACGAGCGCGACGGTTTGGTCCTCTTGTCAGATATCAGCCGTTCCCTGACGCCGACTAGTAGTTAATGTGTGGATTTCTGTGGCCCAGGCAGGAGGCAGACAGGAGGCTAGCTAGCCGAGCCCAGCCACAGCGGCTGGGTATTACTATGTTTAATATATATATCTAGGATAGCTCCCAAAAGAGGAGAAGCAATCAATATGTATATACAGCTTATACGTTGAGCCTTAGGAGTGTATCGAGTTACCTGCTCCACTCTAACAGTTGTATTTGCGCACTAGCGGACAGCACGCGCGTAAATCGTGGCACGGAGCATCTGATCTATAAGGGCAAGTGCAGCGGCCAGTACTTGGAAACCCACCCAGCGCTTAAGGGGCCGCGCGGCGCCTATAAAAGCTGGTCGAAATTTTCCAAACCTTCCTTTTCCGATCTCATTATTGTTCCATCTCAGACTATTATTGTAGAACGAGTTGCCTTTTTATCGTTACGCGTCACGTTCTCTACAAGTCTGTGTAGACTAAATACATTTGAGTCCCTAGCTGGAGCTTCGGACCGGCCGCGTTGCTCGTCGCTGAGTTGCGGTCGGCATTACTGATTTGTTCCTTACCGAGGGTCGGACATTTTGAGACTTTGGATTATAGCTTTGTATGTATATGTATATAGAGAGAGAGATTCAATTGATATTGCAAGATGCAGGATTCGTCCAGCCTTGCTCACTGGTACTTGATTTGATCCATTGTGCGAATGGGTACGTGGAGAGTGTTTTGACTGTATGGTCCGGTTCGATGATACCCGCGTCAACTTGGCGCGTTATGAGCGAGTCAATGTATGGTATAATGTGATCCATCATGAGCGGAAACTGTTTGTATGTGTGAATCTTTTCTGGAGCATGTTCAATGATAGTTTTAAGCAAGGAAGGCATCCCAGGCTCGTCTTTCATCTCTTCGATAGAGTAGAAAATGGGATGGTTTGTGAAGATGATCGCGTTGGATTTTGGCAGCCTTCGTAACGTCTGTCGTTCTACTCGTACTACATAGTCGGTCGGGTTGACGTCTCCCTCTGACAGCTTCTCGCCCTCGAACTGGTACAGCTTTGACATTAGTAGCTGGTGATCCCATGTGATGTACCAGGTAGCTCTTTCTACTGGCTCTTCGGGCTTCAGTTTTGAAAACCAACGCTCCATTGAAGATTTGAGCTTTTCGTCGTAATAAGGTACATCGCTGTGTATCACATCGAGATGTTTCCCAAGTTTGGATGCAACAGAGAATTCGCCGCCTGGGAATGGCACAGCGCCAGCGACAAGGTAGTGCCTGCCATCCTCGCGTTGCTGAACAATATAAAAGTCTTCTTTGGCCAGGCGGGATACCAGCTTGAGCGGATGCTCGCGATGCGGCTTCACAAGGCTTATAACCTCGTCAGTGATCAAGTTGTGGACTCCATTCTTAGTCCTCTCGAATAAATTAGGGTACCTTAAAGTTAAATGTTCAACAACTGTGTCAAGAAGCTCCTCGCATGCTTCTTGGCTCTCTGGGAGCCAATCGCAGTGTGCCGTGTCATGCTCTTCAAGGATGCGCTGCTTTTCGCGGATGTACCGCATATACCACTTGTCCATATCCAGCCAATGATTAATATCCAAGCGAAATATACTCATAGTTTGATGGTACGGCCATCTAAATGGACGCCAGGGTCGGTCATTATAGGTATTGAGCGTCTCTGGGGTGAGTGAATAGAGCGGACTCGGTCGTAGTGTTGCTAATGGTATCGGTTGTTCCGCACTTTCAAAATGTCGTCTATATTTATAAACATAGTCGACGAGCAACCCAATCAGTAATACAGCTGTGATAAGTGACCATAGCTCAGCCATCTCGATTCTGTCGATAGGAGTAAATCTGGTCTGGCATCCGTTATGCAGATAGATAATGGATGCGGGGATGGCTAGCCCTGCATGGGGTGCAGTTTGTGAGCCGTGCGTGTTGCGGCGTCATATCGATAGCATTTGACGTGGGGGGTTTAACATCTTGATAGTTTCAGATTTCACCGATCCAACAAATGTTAGAAACGTTTTATCAGCACATGATGATTCAAACAAATGCGTCAGATACGGCAACTATGTAGGACAAAGTTTTCAGCCTCAATCAAGAATCACACACTCGAAGCATTAGAGGCTAGCAATTCTGATCACGACGAAAGATCAGGTATATACGGCTTCCCTCCGCAAACAGATTATCCTCGCTGTGAAACATTCCAATATCGATTGAATGTGTGTTGCCAATTCTCTAACTATGGCATTTGTAGGCCCTAATCGCACAACTCCGCACTCCAGCTGTTCGTCACCGCCACGAATAAACTTGGGGTATCACAAAGTCTAGAGCACCACTCGTGACAAATCCAAACAAAAAAAATCTGCATCTAAACTGTGTGGTACGAATAAAATCTCAAGCCTCGCTCCGCAGCCACACCGGCATGGCGCGATCCCATTCGGCATCTAAGAAACGCCATTCTGAGGCGTTCGCTGTGGCGCTGGCGTCATCGGTAGCCAATCAACAGTCGCTGTTTGACGGCTTATGCCACAGATTCATGGCTTTTGAGCGTTCAAGCCACCGCAAAGCACGCCATAACTCACGTGACTTGAGCTCATGTACGCATGGAATTTGTCGAGCGCCACTCCAACCAGCTGCATCCCCGAGCCGCATGCCGCGCGAGCAGCAGCCGATAATGGAGGAGTCCGGGATTGTTCAGGTTGAAATACCAAGCGCTGCTGCTGCGACGTTGGAGATTTTCAATTTACACTCGAGCCGTCCTTGCATTCAGTCATTTCTTCATCCCGACGTTTTCATTTTTTTGCTATAGATTCACTGGAGTTTTGTGAGACGCTGAGAAAAGGGTTAGAAGAGAGTGTTTGAGGAAAATGACGGGCACCTTGACGAACTCTCATAGCGCAGGTACGAAATGCTTGACAATTCAATCAATGAGGGCATCATATACTAATTGCAAGTAGTGGCTCATGTCGCATCAGAGCTCAGCCAAAAGATATATGTTCTGCAGCCAGCTCTTGCTGTCAAGAAGGGCTTTTCCCAATACTTTGATTCGTCAAGGGTACGTGATCGAGGGGTGCTACCGTCATGAGAAATGCTAATTCGATTTAGATTCAACTACTAAAAAGCGCCAACGATCCTTTCGGCACTATCGCAGAGCATCTAGCGACGACTGCAGATGCTGGCTCGGTGACAACGGTGACTACTTCAGTACTGCCATTGTTCCAGGCACTACCGTATATTTCACAACTTGGGTCCCGGCCGGTAGTAATCCACGTGGATGCCAGCTCTCAAAGCTCGGATTTCGGACTGATCTCGTCACTACGACACTCCGGGTTTGTTTTTCTGCAGTCATTCAGCACGTCAGAAGCTCAGAAACTGTCCGTGGTAGCGTATGCGCTTGCCAAGAAGCTGTCGCGACCAGTGGTACACTTTTTCGCTCACAATGGAGAGGACTCAGTGAGCAGCACCTCGGCATTCGATTTGGAAGTACAAGGCGACTCGTTGGAAGACACAGTTTTGAATGCGTTTAAAGCGGTGGGACTGCAACCGTTTGAATACAAGGGATCGAAATCTGCTCAGTCGGCGATTTTGCTTTTTGGTTCATCAGTTGACGCATTCAGCCAAGCTGTAACTCAAGGTTACAGCCAACTTGGACTAGTACTAATTCGTGCTTATAGACCATGGCTCACAAAGGACTTCCAAGCAGTGTTACCAAAATCTGTCGGTAAATTAGTCTTAGCCGAACAGCTTTTGCGACAAACCACGACATACACGCCATTGACTCAGGATATTATCATCTCTGGTGCCGCAAGCGAGCTTCCTTCATTGATTTCTGTTCAGTTGGGAACTGTAACGTACGAAAACGTCCGAGCTTCGCTTCAAGCTATCGAGGCCAACCTGACCCTCGAAAAGCCGTTGCAGAAACTATTCATTGGTGCACCTGTAGAACCTGTGGTGGACGCTGACGCGGTGGAAGCTCAGGCCAGTGCTCAAAAGCTAGAGCAAGCGTATGTGAAAGTTTTGGGCCAATTGTTCGGTGATCGACTCAATGTCATCAACGCCTCGGATAGACCAGATGCTGGATTCGCTACTACTCCAGAGTACGGATTCGGTGCGTACTTGGCCAACCAAGATAGCCTTCACAAATTGATTGAGAAAGTACAGTTGGCACTCAAGGCCAATGACTTTGAAGTCAATTCTCGAGACGAACTACAAGATTTGCTTTCTCAGTGGATTGTTAATGCACGAGACCAGAATACAATCAAAGATCGACTCGTGTTTGAACACACTTGGAAAAAGATTGTCGACTTGTTGGTCAATGCGGCTCCGAAATCAAAAGTGGCAGCCGCACTTTTGGGGCACAAGAGTGCCTTCCATTTGCAGTCCAGCTGGCTGATTGGGTCCGATGCTTGGTCTTACGATTTGGGCAACTCTGGTGTACACCATGTCATTTCATCGGGCCAGAACATCAATATGCTTGTTATCGACTCGGAGCCATACTCAAAAGTCAAGGCAGGTGGAGCTAGCAGGAAAAAAGATGTCGGCTTGTACGCTATGAATTTTGGCAATGTTTATGTGGCTTCTGTGGCAGTATACTCTAGTTATACACAGCTTCTGCAGGCATTGATAGAGGCCGAACAATTTGACGGTCCCTCGGTGGTGGTTGCTTACTTGCCTTATCACTCTGAAGCAGATGATGCTTTGACCGTTTTGCAAGAGACTAAGAAGGCTGTAGAGACTGGATATTGGCCTTTGTATCGGTACAATCCAAGGCTCGGCGAAAAGGAGTCCTTCAAGCTCGACTCCTTCCAGATCCGAAAAAACCTTGAAGCATTCTTGGATCGTGAGAATAAGCTCTCTTTGCTATCGAGCAAATCGCCGGCGTTTGCGCGGTCCCTCAACTCTTCTTATGGCTCAGATGTGCGGGATGCTCAAAAGACAAGAGCTCGAGCGGCATACAGCAAGCTTTTGGAAGGTCTATCTGGTCCCCCATTGACTGTGTTGTTTGCATCTGACGGTGGTACTGCCGAGTTTGTTGCTAAGCGATTGCAGCGAAGAGCTAAGGGCCGTGGATTGAAGGCGATAGTCATGGCATTTGATGACTTTCCTGTTGATGACCTTGATAAGGAAGAGAACGTTGTTTTCGTCACCTCCACTGCTGGCCAGGGTGAATTCTCTCAAAACGGTCGAGCGTTGTGGGATGCTCTTAAGAACGCTACCGATCTTGACCTGTCCAATGTCAAGTACAGCGTTTTCACACTTGGTGACTCGCTTTACTGGCCACGAAAGGAAGATGCGATTTATTATAATAAGCCCGGTAAAGATCTTGCTAATCGATTGAAAAATCTTGGCGGACAAGAAATGGTTCCATTGGGTCTAGGTGATGAGCAAGCCGATGACGGCTACTCTACTGCGTATAACGAGTGGGAGCCACTGCTGTGGACTGCACTCGGAGTCGACGGCGTAGCCGCTGCAGACGAACCGCCACCAATTACCAACGAGGATATCAAAATCAATTCTGATTACTTGCGAGGTGGTATCGCCGAAGGTTTGCGGGACGACTCTACTGGAGCCATTTCTGCCAGCGATCAGCAACTGACCAAGTTCCATGGTATTTATATGCAGGATGATAGAGATATCCGGGACGAACGTAAGGCTGCGGGATTGGAGCCCGCTTACTCGTTCATGGTGCGAGTGCGACTGCCAGGCTGTATTGCTACGGCTGATCAGTGGCTACGAATTGACGAATTGAGTGATGAGCGAGGCAATGGAACTTTCAAGATCACTACCCGTGGTACTTTCCAACTGCATGGTGTAATTAAGGAGGACCTTAAGCCTGCTATTCGAGGTATGAATGCGGCACTCATTGATACTGTGGCTGCCTGTGGTGATGTTGATCGTAACGTTGTATCTGCTGCGTTGCCTGAGAACAAGAAGCTCCACGACGAGCTTGCTGCCGTTGCCAACTCTATTAGTGAACACTTGCTTCCAGAGACGACGGCGTACCACGAGATTTGGCTCGAAGGCGATGACGCTGGCGACAAGGAGGGCTACACTGAGGCATTTGCTAACAGAGAGGCGGGACCAAAGAAGAAGAAGACATTGGTCTCAGGATCGACATTGGTTGATCACGAACCGTTGTATGGCCCGACTTATTTGCCACGAAAGTTCAAGATCAACATTGCCGCACCTCCACACAACGATGTCGATGTGTACGCCAACGATGTTGGTCTGATTGCAATTGTTGAAAACAACGAGCTTCAGGGATTCAATGTGCTAGCCGGTGGTGGTATGGGTACAACTCACAACAACCGAAAGACGTATCCACGAACTGGCTCTCTATTGGGCTACGTTCCACGGGACAAGATTGAGATCACATGCGAGAAGATCATGCTTGTACAGAGAGACAATGGTGATCGAAAGAACCGAAAGCATGCTCGATTGAAGTACACCATCGATGATATGGGCGTTGACACGTTCCGTGATGAAGTTGAAAAGCTTTTAGGATGGAAGTTTGAGCCTGGCCGAGAGTTTAGCTTTGACTCCAATACTGATCATTTCGGATGGGTCACTGACGAGACTGGCCTGCATCATTTCACCACGTTTGTGGAGAATGGCCGTGTTGAAGATACCGCCGAGCTGCAGTTCAAGACTGGATTGCGGGACGTTGCACAGTACATGAAGGCTAACATTCCTGATGGCGAGTTTCGGCTCACTGCCAACCAGCACATTTTGATCTCTAATATTGGAGATGATCATTTGCAACAGGTCAAGGATATCTTGGCCAAGTACAAGCTTGACAATGTGGCCTTCTCAGGGTTGCGACTCTCTTCGGCCGCCTGTGTTGCGTTCCCTACATGTGGGTTGGCGATGGCGGAATCGGAACGGTACCTTCCTGAGCTAATCACCAAAATCGAGAGTGCCATTGAGGAGTATGGTTTGAGGCACGACTCGATTGTGATGCGAATGACGGGTTGTCCAAATGGCTGTGCGCGACCGTGGCTTGCTGAAGTTGCACTTGTAGGCAAAGCGTACGGTGCTTACAATCTCATGCTTGGCGGTGGGTTCCACGGCCAGCGATTGAACAAGCTTTACAAGAGCTCGATCAAGGAAGACGAGATTTTGGCAACGCTCAAGCCGCTTTTCAAACGGTGGGCGCTGGAGCGAAACGATGGCGAGCCGTTTGGCGACTTTTTAATCCGCGCCGGTGTCATTGCTGAGACCACCGAGGGAAAGAATTTCTGGGACCACGTTCCGGAAGATGCATAATTTTTTGTCTTGAATTTTTGTTTATAGATGTTTTCAATACTTACTGTTTCTTCTGACTAATAATCACGCCTCACATTGTGCGGTTAGGCATGGTCGCGCGCGCATCGACCATACAAAATTTTCTAAAGCACCATTAGACTCTCGACTTCAGTTGCATCTGTATATACCACAATGTCGCAATATCTCGGCAAGACGTCGCTGGCGTATGCGCGTGTGTGGCATCATGTCGATATGGCCAAGGAACCACGCACTCTAGGTCGTCTAGCGTCGTCGATTGCGCAAGTGCTCGTCGGCAAACACAAGCCCATCTTCCACCCGTCGACGGACTGCGGCGACTACGTCGTTGTGACGAACTGCAAGTACATCAACGTCACAGGCAAGAAGATGCAAACGAAGGAGTACTTCTGGCACAACGGCCGGCCGGGCCACTTGAAGAGCATGACAATGGAGGACATGATCAAGCGAAAGGGAGGCGGCGAGGTGCTGCGTAAAGCGGTCAGCGGTATGCTGCCCAAAAACCGGCTAAGAAAATTCCGAATTGAACGGTTGAAGACGTTTGAAGGCAGCAGAAACGATTACGCCCAGAACATCTTTGCCAGCTACGACATGCGACCTGCAATCCGAGCACACTACGAACGAAAAGCAGCCACTGCGAAGCCTGCCTCCAAGTCGGCTTAATAACGAAACAATTTTTTTTTGTTATACATACTAATGACGATCATGTAAAGAAGCGAAAGTACCACGATAAAGGTATAGTGTAAATAAATTATTCAAATGATATATATCTATAAGTTATCAGTTGCGCGATCGCAAGTTGCGGCGTGTAGCTTGGCCCGCCCGTTCAACGACTCGCTTGGCTGCAGAGACTGTACGTTTAGCAGCCGATTGCTTGACAACTTTTGACTTGGCAGCTGTAGTGCTAGCCGTTGTAGTTGTTGCTGTTCCTCGCTTGGTCGTCTTGCCAGTGCCTTTCTTGGATGCGGTGCTTGCTAAGGTCGCCGTCTTCACTGGCGATGAGGATATCAATTTGCTTTGTGTCGATGCCAGCTTTGTTGCTTTCTTGGTTGCAGTCGTAGTATTCGTCGAAACTGCCGGCTGTGCTTTTCTCAATTTGGGTACGGTCAACTTGTCGTTCTCAGAGGGTATTCCTTGTAATCTGGAGAATGTTAGCCCGGAATTTCGTCACTAAGCAGCGAAAAAAAGAACGTACAGTTTAGATGCGGCGTTATGGTATGCTTGGTTTCCATTTAGTTCCCTTTCTATCTGCTCTTCCCTCAACTCGCGTATCGTCTTGGTCCATAACCGTTTGGGTACACGGTTGATGCGCATTTCGATTTTTGTGCGCAGCGCTTGCACCATAAGCAGCTGCTGTGCGCGTAGACGGTTGATTCTATCATTCAGCTCTAATTTGAGGTTCTTCACCAGCAAGTCGCGTTGTGCCGTCGTTAGTTCTTGCATTATGGTATGCTGTACGTTGTGAGTGGATTTTTGTTTGTGTTTTGCAACAACACAAACGCGTCGAGGCGTCGAAATAGCACGACGGCGCGCTCCATCACAGATGGCAAGTAATGCCACGCGCATGAAATTGTTTTTGGCCATTTTGAAGAAATGTAACTCGTTTGACTGAAATAAGGGATTGCAAGACGTGATTATGATCGATTGGCTATTTAAAGCTATAGAGATTCAGTTTTGAGCCTCCTTTAATGCGGCGCTATAAGGGTCTGGAGAATGCGGCGTCAATGGAAAACGTATTTTTTTAAGTTCAAAAAAATGATATAATAAGTTACACTCAAGTTACTACCCAAGCTAGAAACAAATAATAGCTAGACTAACGTCAGACCTAGTAGTCATTGTTGTTGTTGTTACCGCCGTAGCTGTTGTTGTTGTTGTTACCGCCGTAGGAATCATTGTTGTTGTTTCCGCCGTAGGAGTTGTCGTTGTTATTGTTTCCACCGTAGGAGTCGTCATTGTTGTTGCCACCGAACGAGGAGCTGTTGTTGTTGTTGCCAGATCCGTACGAGTCGTCGTTGTTGTTGTTGCCGCCTCGGCCAGATCCGTACGAGTCGTCGTTGTTGTTGTTGCCGCCTCGGCCAGATCCATACGAGTCGTCGTTGCTGTTGTTGTTGCCACCTCGGCCAGATCCATAAGAGTCACTGTTGTTGTTGCCAGAGCCGTAGGAGCTGCTGTTGTTGTTGTCATCGCCATAGGACGAGTTGTTGTTGCCAGAGCCGTAGGACGAGTCGTCGTTGTTGTTGCCTCCGAAGGAAGACGAGTTGTTGTTGCCCGAGCCGTAGGAGGAATCGTTGTTGTTGTTTCCACCGTAGGACGAGTCGTTGTTGTTGTTGCCCGAACCATACGAGTCATCATTGTTGTTTCCGCCGTAGGAAGAATTGTTGTTCTTGCCACCACCGTAGGAAGAGTTGTTATTGTCACCAAACGACGAATCGTTGTTGTTATTGTTATTGTTGTTGCCGCCGATGTTGTCAGCAACCTTCTTAGCGAAATCTCCGAGACCCATGTTTAAATGTAGTTATAAGCAAGTAATTGATAAAACCAATAGAGAGAACAGAATGTATTTCTACGGAAATTGGCTCTGCTTTTATAGTTGAGAATCAAGCACCCATGGTTCAGGAAATGTTGCGTCATTAGCGGGACAAAAAAGAACATTTCACAGCCGCCGCGCTTTTTGCCAGGCTTGCAGCAAACATCTCACGGCAGGCAGCGATTTTTGAACTTCATGCGGGGCGAGGTCGATCATATCTGAAACCCCGGATGATAATCGTAATTCTACTAAAATTGGGCGTATTGTACAGTGCAAGTGCCAATTGCGGATGGTGGTGATGATGATAATTATATTAGTGCGGATGGGGTGGGTACAATTAAATTATCTGTTTCCAAGCAGCCATCTGATCGCCCAATTGTATACCATATGGTACAATGTCTGGCCCATTGAGTTGGAAGTAACTATTTGGATAATATTTGCCGCGTGCAGGAAGGTTGGTTTTACAAAAGTACAACTCTAGGGCGAAGCTTAAAGTTCAAGGCGGCGGCCGAACATACACGCATACGCAGCACATGAACACGCCCTAGTTTGTATAGATACACACAGCAACAACATTGTTACAGAGCAATTGTATAGAATTGAATATAGATATTGATATCACCAATTGATACATACATATACATTGTGTACCAATTTCTAGCACTCACGATTTAATTGCAAGATGCAAAGCAGTGTAGGGATGACGAGTGGTGCGCACACGTTGGCTCGTTTGAGGGACATGAATGGCTGTTTTCCAATGTGCAGTGACACTAAAATAAAATCTGCTCATGAAATGTAAATAATTTACACGGATGCATCTGTAATCGGCAAAGAAATGTGGCTATTTAGTGTAAAGCAGGGGGGCCTGATGTCGTCAATGAGGGCGTACCGATAATACTGGTACAATTTCATCAGATTCTATCGATTCAATCCAAAGCTCTCTGCTTTCCGGCGACAACAAGCTCTAGACTCTTCTCCCTTTCTTCAGAAACTTTAGATTGTCTGATGATCGTCTGCTCCCCACGCACACGGTTGATTCACAACCGGGAAACTCGGAGGGCGGCGGCGGCCACTGCAGAGCGGTCTCTTTTGCGACATGGTTTTTGGTCCCTGGGTAACCCAGAACTTCTGTAAACTTTATAGGCTTCAAGATTGAACTCAATTTCTTCCAAACTGACAATTCAATTTATTCATCAATCCTGAGTCGTACAGTGTGTACTGTACTAGTACCACCGGGAAATACAAAAACCACTCCCCCAGCAGATGCAAACTGTCGCCAATCAATTTAGTGACGTGCAGGGAAGTGGGTTGGCGCATCTCAGATGCGGCGATCGGGAAAAGAACAGCCACGCAAGCACCATCAAGAAAGCCTGGGAGGTTCGGTGGTGAAAACCACTCGTGTACAAGAACGTGGTGGCGTTTTTATTTTCATGATGATTCGGCTCAATTAGCTGGTGAATACATTTAATAATTGAGGAACCTAGATTTTAGTGTGCAATTGGGCGCTATGGATACATGATGTTGAGGTCAAGTCGGCGACCCCTCAAGCTGCTTTTTAATTTTTGCGGGGAAGAGGCTCGGCGGGCTTGACAGCACAGTGCAAGAGGAGAACCACGGCAGTGGTGGTTGCTTTAGGATGAACATTACCGTAGTATCTGATCTCTTCTCTTAATTACAGCCATGAGGATTATCGATCCCGCTTCAACATTATTTCAACCCTTTTTGCCGAGAGTGGACTTGTTGGGGATTGTATTGTACGTATGTAGCATCTGTAAAGTGCAATTCCCCGACTAGCTCAGACTGGATCGGTTCGGAATACTATCTGGACGTTCATCAGTCAGTTTCATAAAACCGCAACACGTCATTATTGTGTTCTCAAATTGTCTCGCGCTCGATTTGACAATCAGATTCATCTACTGTACCGTACAGGTTGTTTCATACCCAGTCGTGGCCATGGCCGGGATCCTTACTCAATTACCAAACTGAAACGACGCTACTTTATGCAAATTTATTGTGAAACGCAACCAATTATGAAAATCTCGCTTGTTTCTACTATGCTTGTCTACCAAGGTTTATTTTAAGCGGCAGTACCGTATCACTCTTGTTCTGGCGACGGGATTTGAAGCTGCATGCGCACCAGACCGCCCTTCAAGGGTTCTCTGCATGCAGAAGCTTTCGCTTCGATCTCTAGCGTCCAAGACATTGGCGCTCAGAGTGGTCCGGTTCGTGCAGCGAACAAAATAAACAACAGGATTTTGTTTAGAAAACGTGCTTGCAAAGTGGCTGAGTAAATATCCGGTTCTTATTTTTTTTGTGATCTGATGAATGGCACCTGAATCAGGCCAAGACGTTGTATGAAACGATCTGAATGGGCATCGGCCACTGCTAGCCCCTTAATAGTTCTCAAGAACTTCGCCTAATTGATAGTTTTAACTGCTTGGCACTTTATCGATTCATTGCCTTGATATTTTTAAAACCAGATACATTGTTGCTTTAAGTAAGACCATAGGCTAATTGCCAATCTCTTGCCCGGGAGAAGAACATTGATGGCTATTGTACTTCGAAGCGGAGACTCACGTTCCCATTTGCGAGGTCTAATGTGTATAAATTTCCTAGGCAAGCGATTTCGACACCAGCAACTCTAAAGCAATGTGCCTAGTTTGGCATTTCTAGAAAAAACTTGTAACTAAAGTTCTACAATGCTTCTCCTTACATCACATTTTTATCTTCCATATTCAAATGTTATATATGATCAACTATAGTAGACTTGTTTGTTAGTTTGTTATAATCTAATATATTCAAAGGCAGTTATTTAAAGTCCATTGCCAGCGCCGCCTCCTTAGTAAACTAGCCTACATGATGATACGAGTACAATAATTTTCAATATGGTTGCCCCAACTACAGTGGTCCAAGGATGAGCCTCACCTGTGCGGCTGTCCAGAAAAGCCGGGTAAGACAATTCAGTGGGCCGCGCTGAGGAATTCGGTCGCGATTATATCACACACACCCACATCATTACCAACAGCATCCTATTTAGACAAATACACACAGCAACAATGGTGCTGGAAGCGACGATGATCATGTATGAACTGGTACCATTCCTATATGCAATTGACTAATTTTATCAAGTATGGACAACTCGGAGTTCTCCCGAAACGGCGACTATGTGCCGACCCGGTTTCTCGCTCAAGCAGACGCGGTGCCACTGATTTTCCAAGCCAAGACGCAAGCCAATCCAGAGAGCACGGTGGGACTGATGACAATGGGCGGCAGCAGTCCAGAAGTACTTGCCACCATGTCGGCCAAAGTTGGCCGAATCCTCGGGGGCATTCACAGCACTAGCGTGCACGGCACGACGCACTTTGCCAACAGCATACAAGTGGCGAGTCTAGTATTAAAGCATCGACAGAACAAGGTCCAGCGACAGAGAATCATTGCATTTGTAGCGAGTCCCGTGGAGGAAGACGACAAGGAACTGACCAAGATTGCGAAGAAGATGAAGAAGAACAATGTGGCTATTGACATTATCAACTTTGGCCAAGTCGAGGAGAACACCGAGAAGCTCGAGAAGTTCATCAACACGGTCAATTCAAACGACAACTCGCATATCGTGACAGTGCCACCGGGACCTAACCTCTTGTCCGATATCGTTGCCTCGTCGCCGATCTTGAACGACGGCGAGTCTGGCGTGCCGGCTGGCGGCTCTGGCTTTGGCGACTTTGATCTCGGCGTCGATGCCAGCGCTGATCCTGAATTGGCATTGGCATTGAAAATGTCCTTGGAAGAAGAAAAGGCTAGACAGGATCGTGAAAAGGCAAAAAGAGAAGCTGATCAAGCTGGTACCAGTGCCGAAGATGGCGGCGATAAAATGGATACCGATAAATAAATCCTGTACAGTGTAGAGCGAGAGAGCAAAGAATTACTAAATTTTATTTTTTTTTTCTTTTCAAAAATTCATTGTGGGTTTTTAACACACCATTAATACATAAAGATCTTTTTTTATTTTAAATTATCGCACAGTGACACCAGAATGCTCCGTATACATTCTTGGAGCAATGTTCATAGCCATGAGCTCTTGGAATAGGAGCTTGGCGGCGTACGGAATATGCACCTGGTAAATCTTGGTCTTGTTTTTACAGCTTCGGCATTCAAACTGCCGCTTGGCGAGTTGTGAAATAATGCTCATAAGGCCGCAAATGCCGCATACATGGACTCGGAACGCATCAGACGCCTCCATCAGCCGCTCCTTCAAAAACGCAGCAGCGCCGTGGGCAATCATACAATCACGCTCCATCTCTCCGAATCGCAGACCACCATCTCGCGATCGACCTTCGACTGGTTGTCGGGTCAGAATCTGCACGGGGCCTCGCGCTCGGGCGTGGATCTTGTCGTCGACCATGTGCCGCAATCGCTGGTAGTATGTTGGCCCAAAGAATACCTGCGCCTTGAGCTTCTTGCCCGTGAACCCATTGTACAACACTTCGAATCCTCGCGACTGGTAGCCGTGCTCTCTCAGTAATTTGGAGATGGCATCGACAGTGACGTCGGTGAACGGCGTAGCATCACCTTCCATACCAGACAGGGAGGAAACCTTCGACAACAGACACTCAATCAAATGGGCGACTGTCATACGTGATGGAATAGCGTGCGGGTTGATGATCAGGTCCGGAATGACACCCTCTGCGGTGAACGGCATGTCTTCGTTTCGATACGTGACACCAATAGTACCCTTCTGACCATGACGCGATGCAAACTTGTCACCAATCTGAGGAACTTTAGTTGTTCGCATTCTCACTTTGACGAATTTCAGACCTTCCTGGTTCGTGGTAAGAAGAACCTGGTCGACAATACCATTCTCAGTCGATCGCAGTGGCGTCGAGGCGTCCCGCTTAACGTGGTACTGTGTTCGCTGGCCCAACTCTTCGGCATCAGCAGGAATTGGAGCAGTCTTACCGATAATGATATCTTCACCAGATACTCGAATGCCAGGGGCAATTAAGCCATCGTCGTCGAGCTTGTCGTAAGTGCCATGCTTGAGTCGAAGAGTGTCTGCTCTAGTGGGCTTTTCGAATGCTTCAACTACCGACATGCCGATTCTTCGCTCTTGGTCCATATAAGTTCGGAAGAAGAGCGATCTGAAAAGGCCACGATCGATAGAGCTCTGGTTCATAATCATAGAATCTTCCTGGTTGTAACCAGAGTAGCATGCAATTGCTACAATCGCATTCTGGCCAGCAGGCAAATCTCGGAACTTGAGGTACTCCATAGACCGTGTCGTCGCCAGCGGCTTTTGTGGATAGTAAAGAATATTCGCCATAGTGTCCATTCGAACCGCATAGTTTGTCAAGAAAACACCCATAGCTTGCTTACCCATAGCAGACTGGTAAGTATTTCGAGGAGACTGGTTGTGATCTGGGAACGGAATGATACTGGCACAGATACCGAGAATCATACTTGGATGGATTTCACAGTGGGTGAATGTATGGGATGAGCCGCTGAAAGACGGCTTGATTCGCTTTGCAGGATCAATCTCTTCGGGCGCCTCTGCACCTTCACCCATTTGCCTACTAATCTCCAAATCTTCCGGCGTCATTGCAATGAGCACCGTCTCTTCTTCCTCGCCATCAATATACTCAATGGTTCCGGTCTTCACCAGCGACTGCCAAGGCGTAGAGCCATGGGCCGCAGCTAACTCTGGATCCTCCTCGCAATCTCGAAGAAAGTCAACATCGACTTTCTTAAGCTTGAGGCCACCTTTGGTAGGACTTGTTACATCTGTGTCGACTAAGAAAAGCGGTCGGTACACTCGGCCAGCGTCGGTAAAGATTCTAAACTCCCGTTCTCGAATATCTCGAATGATCGACACTTCTGGATTGATATCACCTTTTCGTCGAAGTTCTCGCATAGTTTCCACCAAGTGAGTAGGATCTCGATGCACACCAATCCACACACCATTGACGAAAACACGAGTAGAGTTGGGACTAGCAGATGGCACATAGTCTTCCAACGGCTCCATACCCCACTCATCCAAGAAATAGTTGATAGGAGCTGAGGGACTGCCGACAGAAATACAAGACATTAAAGACAAGTTCTTGACCAAGCCACAAGCCTGACCCTCTGGAGTTTCTGCGGGGCACACCAACCCCCAATGTGTATTGTGCAATTGACGCGGTCGAGCAATCTTACCGTCTCGGCCAATTGGTGTATTTGTTCGTCGCAAATGCGACAATGTGGATGAGAATGTGTATCGATTGAGCACCTGAGATACACCAGCCCTTGTAGACATGGCCTTCTTTTGGTCACCCCAATTACCAGTAGCAAGAGAGTACTTCAACCCACTAGTGATGGTGTTAGACTTGACCGCCAGGGTCAAATTGAAATCCTTATTAGTCTCCACACACTTTTGCATGTATCGGAAAATATCCCTTGTGAGCTTCTTGAAAAGCATTCTGAACAGGTTGGCAAGCAATGGACCAGCCAAATCGAGACGCTTTTTACCAAAATGATCTCGATCATCGGCTTCCTTTCGCTCCAGCGCCACCAAAAGCATTCGGTGAATCATATAACCCATAAAGAAGGCCTTTCGGGTCTCGAAACCTTCCTCTTGGGTAATATGCGGCAGCAGCTCTTTCTGCAAAATATCTCGTGCATATCGCACACGCTTTTCTCGGTTGATGCCCATTGCACTACCTCGTCTACCAATGTAATCCAGCGCCACTTCTCGATCTTGAACAAAGAACCCTTCTTCGATACAAGGTTTTAGCATTTCGAGCATTTGCCAATCGCTCTGGTCGTAGCAAATGTGCTCGAGAATATCACCATCTGGCACGACACCCAATGCTCTAAATACTAGAACAATTGGAATATCGGCCTTGACATATGGCAACGCAGCTCGAATAGCCTTTTCACCTTTACCGAACCTTTTAATCTGCATACTGGAAATCAACCGCGAACCTTTCTCTACAGCACTTCGAATCTCAGCAACGTGTGTAACTGGAGACGGAGCCGCTTTCTTGAACACTTGCACAATATTGGCGGCAGATCGCTCTTGCGCAATCAGCACCTTTTCGGAACCGTTGATCACAAAGTAACCACCTTGATCATAAGGACATTCGTTCAAAGTGTAGAAATCGTCCTCTTGCATCTCATTCAACATACAGTACCTTGATCGCAACATGATTGGCACTTTACCGATATAAACTTTTTCTTCCGGTTCAGTTGGATCAGATGCGCTTGGCAGGTACACTGGCGCTGCATCTCCACCTTCTGGGTTTTCCGTCTCATAAAGCACTTCTTTTCTCATATCAACGTAGAGTGGAGATGAGTATGTCAAATTTCGAAGACGCGCCTCTTGCGGGAACATGGGTGCTGTACTACCGTCCGCTTCTGTCATCGAAGGTCGCGAGAGATAGATCTTGCCAAACGTGATTCTGTATCGCTTATTCACATCGTCGTCAACTTTATTCGTATGCTGTGCCGGTCGATCCATCAGCAGCTCCTTATCCTCCGAAACCAACTCTTGGATCGTCGACTCCACAAACTCGTTGAAAGAGTCCAGCTGCTGCGAGACCAGCCCCTTTTCAGCGAAGAAAGAGGAGATCACTGTCCAGCAATCTTCGGACGTGATGACATTATCATAGCCATCGTACTCGTACTCTGTCATCAGCTGTTAGTATACTCGAATAAAAATAAGTCCTCGACACATACCTTCCGCCATAATGTTGTCCTCGCACTGCTCGCGTCTACTACTTTCAACACAGACAGTACCGATGACCTCACTATTAGACAACGAACGTAGTGTTTCTCAATAAAGATACTAGAGTACGTCGGGTCAAAGAGCAAGAGTAGGTTGTCACGGTGCGTTGAAAGATTTTGAGGTGGTGGCGCCAAAATAGAGGCATGGGGTTGAAAATTGGGACATTTGCCGCGTGCGCGAGAGGGAAGCGCGTTTCGGGAATCGAGACACACGAGAGAGCGGCTCTTGAATTGTGAGACATTCGATACATTGTACAACGCTCAAAGACCTTTGCATCGATTTCACAACAGAAACACAATACAAATTTTAAATGGCTACTGAGATTATTGCAAGTACTAACCACATTGTTTCGCCAGTCAATGCTCCAAGGACGCCTATTTCGGCCGTGCGAAGCGCTCTAGATACAGTGCGGCGCAAGCATCGGCATCGCAGCACCCGCCGCAAGGAGAATTCGGCGCGTAAGGCCCGACATAGAAGATATAACGATTCTACTGCTTCAAAGATACACAGGATATCGAAAAAGGTCAAAAGAGGGTTCCCGGGGAGTATTCCATTTGCATTGTTCAAAGATTTGCAGCAAACATGGCCGCATTTCCTGGAGATGTACAGTAAATGCGACAAGAATCTGTCGGATATCGATCGACCACCGTGTGCCCCACCGCATGGATTTATGGCTGCACCCGATGCGTTCAACGAGCCAAAACGTGCTGCTGTATGTTATTTCTAAAAATATCCTTTTGAATTTTACTAATGTTGTGGTCAGGTTGCGAAACAGTATATGCATCGGCGAATGTGGAGAGATAGTGAGCAGTTTGACAGCATTGTGCGGCCACTGAAGAACGAGTTCAATGTATCTGCTGTATCGATTTCTTTAATAACCAAAGAATCACAGGTAGTCAAGTATCAAATTGGACCCCATGCTGATCAGATTGCTCGGAATGTAAGTATCGATGCTCATGCACTGCTATCCACGGGCCTGTTTGCGTTGTGCGATTGCTCACAGGACTGGAGGCTTGGCTATAACCCATTTGTCCATGGCCCACCATTCACACGCTTCTATGCGGCAGTTCAATTGGTTTCTAAGGATGGCTTGCCTATTGGGGTTTTATCCATATTCGATCCCTATGCTCGACGCGAAGTACCTGCGGGGCTCGACACCAAGATGACTAGGGCTGCTGCGGAGATTATGGCGCTGTTGGACTCGCATCCATCCATTTTATCGCCGAGAATTGAGTCTGCATATACTGGCGATATGGGCGCAAACGCTGGCGCTACTACAACAGCGCTGTTGTTGCGGCGCGGCGATACGATATCATCGCCGTGTTTGACTACTAACAAGCAAGAACGGTTCCCAGGGCTGCTGCCGATGAATTGTTGTGTGAAATATGATATGAACAGTCTCAAAAAGCTCAACAAGTCGACAACAATCACGCAATCGTTCCAAATTGCGCGAGAATTATCGCAGTGTCTGTCGTCACGCGGTGCTGCAAACTTGGCGTCCAAAATTCTAGGCGACACGCTTGGACTAGAGTTTGTCTATGTTGTGGAAGTGAGGATCTCAAAGACATTTTTAGTCAATAGAGCATTACTTCCATTAGCAACGAGTGAAAACGACGATGCTGTTGTGGACGTTTCAATGCTCGGATCTGAGCTTGAACGCAGCGTTCATACGCGGTTGCTTGGCGGCATTGGAGTAGCTGAAGATGAGCAGTTTGATCCTGACGTGCATGTTCATGCACTCATGTCGCCGTACGGAATACAGTATGACGCGCCTGACGAGAAGCTGTCATTTCGGTCAGGTATTTTCATGCCGTTTAGACGGTCTGAGAGCCAAGTTGTTGCGGTGCACTCATTAGAGCAGGCCATTGGGCAGCGTGATCCGTTCGAGCCTGTAGCAAATACACTGCACAGGCCACAGAATCACCAATTACAAGAACAGCAATCGCTTAGCTGTTACGAGACTCCACCACTAGAAGGCGAGTCGCAGAAAAGTGCTGTGAATGAAAACGGGAATATTGAAAGCAATAATGTAGCTAAAACCAGGGGTGGATCTGAACCTAGATCCTGCTCGCAGTGCTCAGGCATATGCCAGTGCGGTGACGATGAGAATTCAGGGTCTGTTTTCATTGAGAAGCCCAATTTCCCAGGTGGAGACACGGAGATATTCCGCAAATTTGCAAAATTCAGCATCCGAGACCCGTTCGACTTGATATGTGGCAAGCAAGCAGGAGGCGAGGATATTCAAGATGAGCTCAGGGTCAAAGTGCGACATGGCGGGTACGTGATGGCCGGGTTTGGAGTCGACCATCGAAGCTTTTCCCCCAATGATGTCGAGTATATGAAGAATTGTGTACGGGCCCTGGAGATCATGTTCACCGAAGAATAAACCAATCTTTTAGTGTTTAAAAGAGAAACGAACAAAAAAATTATTACAGAGAAAAGAAGAAAGCAACCGTCTTGTATGAGAAAAAGAAGTAGGAAAGAGATAATTAAAATAGTACTCAAAAAAATGAAAAACCGTGCCTTATTTATACGAAAGAGAAAAAAAAAAAAGGATGACTCAAAAACACAATAAAAAAAATGAATGATGTTCGTTGCAAAATCGTTTGGAGGAGGGGGGGGGGGGGAATGAAGGGAGGGATGGATGGAGGGATGAATGAGCGCTTGGAAGAGCAAAGCGGCGAAACCCAAAGCGGTCAAGATGGATGGCACAGCGAGCACTGCAGCACCGTTGGACTTGGCGGCCGAGGTGGAGGCGGCAGCAGAGCCAGAGGCAGAGCTGGAGCCAGTAGAGTCGGCGGCGGAGGAGCCAGAGGCAGACGAGCCCGAAGAGGCAGAGTCAGTAGCCTTGGAGTCGGAAGACTTGGTGGACGACGCAACGGCGGAAGCATCTGGAATGCTGGTAGAGGAAGACTTGGTCTTCTTGCCCTTGGACGAAACCTCAGAGGCGCCTGGGATGGAAGCAGCCGAGGTGGAGACCTGCGAAGCGTCGGCAATGGTCTGGGAGACATTGTCGATACCAGATCCATTGGCGTCGTTCAAAATGGTGTCCTCGCCGGTAATGGCAACGTCGCCAACCAAACCTGCAGAGTTGGTGTAAACGTACGAGGTAGAACCGTTGGTGGAAGTGCCGGCTGGAGGATCGTAGCAAGTAATGTCAACAGACTGCACAGTGACAGCGTAGTAGCCATCCTTCTGAATAGTTGGCGAGTCCCAGTTGATTGGACCGCCAGCCCACTGAATAGTGCCCTCGCCCTGGTCTTTGGCACCACCTGGCCAAATACCAAGCTGCAATCGGCAAGGAGTCTGTGGGTACATGAAGGCGTTCAACGTCTCGTTCCAAGTGTCAGACTTCTTCAAGGTTCGGAAGGCGTTACCGTCAATCAACCAAGTGACCTGGTCCTCGGTCCAGTCAACCTCATAAGTGTGGAAGTCAGTGTTGGTGTTAGCAGCACTGCCCTTGACCTGGTTGTTGTAGTTCAAAAGACCCTGCCAGTAGTAGTTGGACTGGGCATTGTTCAAGTCAGAGCCGACAAATTCGTAGTCAATCTCGTCCTTAACGTTGGACATCATGATAAAGTCAGACACCACACCATCGTCCTGGGACGTCTTCATGGTGACCTTGACATTACCGTACCAAATGTAGTGAGCGGTGGAAAGAACGGTACCGACAGAGTTTGCTGGCATGGTGAGGAGCACCGCCTTGTCAGCAGTGTCCTGGGCCAAACCACCAGTGTAGACCCAAGAGGTGTTGGAGGTATCTCCCAACCAGTCCTGGATCTTGGCAATGCCGCTAATGTCGTCAAAGTTGGTGGTGCCAGACTGGCACACTGGCATTGGCAAGCACGAGTTGAGCGAAAACGAGCCCTGTGGGTCGCAGCCACCGAGGCAGGCCATACCGGTACCACACTGGCCGTACTGACTGCAGCATGGGGCAGAATCTGGGCACTGTTGGCTGGCGCTGCAAGACTGAGCGGCATTCACAGCGGCGGCGGAAACAACAGCGAGTCCGAGGGTAGTAGTCCAAGAAACCATTGTTGTTTATGTTGTGTGAGTTAGAAGTGAATCGGAAATGCGAGAGAGAAAAAAAAAGGATATTAGGGTTTTTGTTTTGGTCTTGTCGAAAAGGCTAAAAAAAGATAGGGAAACCGGGTCGCGTGGTTTTTTTTCTTTAATAAGGCTTTTGCAAACACGGTCGAGTCTAAGGAAAACGAACGAATAGAAAAGAAGAGGGAATTCAAACAAGCTGCTGGTCGTGAGAGCAGTTCTGTTTTATGTTGTCGAAAATACAGCGAGTGTAAAGGGTTGAAGTCGTAAAAAGAAGTGGGAAGAGAGAGGAAATGGAAAAGTGCGAGACCCCTTAAATAAGAACTGCGTTTTTAGGGGGAGGCACCCTCAAACACTCAAACATACACACACATACACACACACGCTCCTCGGGGGAACCGGTTTTTTTTTTCACTTCGTGTGTGGGTATTGGGACCCAAGGGGACCCAGCGATGGGTGTGAGACACACCTAATATAGTTGAAGGAAAAACAAAATAAATGTGCATCGTCGTCATCGGCGTGCATGGATTTTTATATCTCTGCAAAAAACCCCGCCAAAACTTGTTCTTTGTGTACTACCGTATAGTAGAAGAGTATTAGAGAACAAATAGAGTTTAGAAATACACAGATACAGTTTAGTTTGCTGTGATTGTATATCTGACCTAGATAGATTTTATCAGTGTAAACCACTAACTCACA
>JAKTQK010000018.1:241333-313689 GCA_030558855.1 Blastobotrys indianensis
CCAAGCCCACGGTAACCGTAAACACCAACTCGCAAAGCCGTTTTTGTAGCTGCAAAAACAACTCCCCCGCGCACGCAGAGATGTTTGTATCTCTGGGAGTGGCTTCCAAGCAGAGGCGTGCGCAGGCTCACTATGATAATCTGTGTGTTTTTATTAGAAATCCTATAGAGCGTTGGGCGATTGGTCCCAATGGAGGATCCGTAGATCTCTACTTATTGGGGGTTGGGGCGAGTGGCGGTGCTTCTCTTCTTGTTACCAGATTTTTCCATTCTGTAAAAAAGGTGTTGGCCATCAATTCGACTGTTTGGTTTTTTATGGTGTGACGACATGTTTTTCAATTTCAATTTCATAATATTCGTGTGTAAATAGATATCAATATAGTAGATCTTTCAAGAGATAAATGTGAGCTCAAGGGCGATAGGCGGGTGGAAAAAAAGTTAAATTTAGCAGTCAAGGTCGTGCCGAATGGAAATTTCTGTCTCGCTCATCCAGTGTGCGGCGCCAGTGTGAGTGGGGGATGTGGAATTATTAATAGGCAAAATGTACTAGTACTGTACCGGTAGTAGAAGATTGATCTCTCCAATGAATAATGTCAGATGATATTCATTCGCTTGATAGATCCAGATATATCTTTTTATTACCGTATCTTTAAAGAGATTTGGGTTTCTTGTTTTGAACAACCCCGCAGAAGAACGTACGCGTACTAAACAGATGTGTGATTGTAATGGACCCCCTATAGCTATAGACAGAAGATATGGCAAATCCATAACCCTTGTGGCTCAGGTAGTGTTTTTTTTTGTCGTTTGCTCCCCCGCTTCTGATATACTTGATTTATAGGAATTACCGGTATATATGATCTAAAGATATGTAGAGCACGAGGGTCAAATATCCTACAATCGCCCGTTCGATCCACTAGGAATTTTTTTTATCAGATGCATGTCACAGGTTGCTGTGGTGCTCAGAGCTTGACAGATCGGAATTGAACATACTGTACATTTCAACCCCGGAACCCGACCAGCTGTAGAAGAGCCAAGTGCTTGAGAGCATCAGATTGTAGTACATCTGATGCGATACACCAAATAATCATTTGAGACCCAAACAAGAACGCAACTTGGCACTGGCTATCTGATACACTACCAATACATAGATTCAACACGGGCAAAGATAAACACAAGAATAATTATTCCATCCGATTAAAATTAATTGTCGTTTTTTTCCCTGTATTAGATCATCGATTCCCATGGAATCATACTTTACAACAGTCGGAGAACTCGCAAAATATCCTGCGCAGGGCATTTCCCAATGCGGGGGGAGGTGTCCCGACCCATTTGGAAAGGGTCATTAGGTCCCATTGGATAACCAAACCAGGTTACCACGGAAACACGCATCTCCCGTCCGTTTCCCAGAAAGAATGAGATTCTCAGGGGTAATACGGTGCTTGGCTGACAAAATAGCGGTACAGTATATTGGTCCTGTGGCCAGTTTTTAGATAAAATCTACACCAACTACTATCTAGATGCTTTTCATACCTCTATCACTATCTCGCTCCGTAAAAGTGAGGCCGTTTTTTATTTTTCCTTGCATCTGCACAGCAGCCCTACTGATGTGTTGCGTTTCTGATTCTCCCTTGAACTGCAGATGACTCTCCCGTGCGGCAATGCCAGCTGCAACCTGCTTCTTATAAGGGGCAAACAGAAACTGAGAGAACTAGGGATCCTGTATGAATAAATTTCATGAAACTCATGGAAAAAAGTTTAACTAGGGATGAGATATTTTTTTCAAAAGAGATCAAATCCTAAACGAACCCACGTTACAGCCCATGGCAGGGACTAACGAAAAAATTTTCCAGACAAAAAGTCTCAAAAAAAACCTCCGAGAATAGAAACTCCTGGCATCTCGCCGTTTATTGGGTGATGCGAGGGGGGGATGATATTAGGAAAGGGAACAAAGACACAACTCGCCGAGAAGTATCCGGATAGCGTCCTGCACGTCAAATGACATCAGAGGCTGATTCAACACTGTTAGTTTGACCAGAAACCTCAACTTAATTTCCAATTCGCATTTGATCGAAGTCGTTCATCTGTTGAAAATTTTCGTATCTCGGGACCCGGCATTTAATTCTCTCAATTACACGCTTAATGATGATAAGCTGTGTCTATGACTCTCCCAGAAAAATGCTGTGTGAAGTGAAGACCCACACACAAAACGCACAGGGTTTCTCTCAGTTTTTCCCTCTCCCCTATTGGCTCCCCGCACGTTGCACACTAAGATCGATCTTCCTACGCGGCATGCCTCGAGGGTCGTATGGCAACGCTTACGTCTTCTACAGGAAGTGCATTATTGTTTCCGAATGGCAATGCGCGCCGTACTGTAGTATAACTCCAGATTGGATTGTTTGTGTATATCAAATGAAGAATCGAATCAGATGTGCATTTCCACTAGATACAGGCAACAAAAGGCTGGTGTAGAATCTATCCATCTTAGCCGCTTAGCGATCCCCGAAATATGCGAAATGTGGCTAGTGCTAGGTGCGTCCAAACCAGATGCGTTCTCAACGCACATGCATGTGGCTGCAATCAAAGCTAGAATACGAGGGGGCCGTGCCATAATCAGATCAAGTTAGCAATTGTTTTCGGGATATCATACCGTGTGAATGTTGTCCACGTACGGTTGGAAAATTCAACAGAGAAAGCACCCACCTGGGTCACAGAGTGTCGAAATTAGCTACTCGGAAGAAACATCATTTGAGTTCTTTGCATCTTGCGAGGGGCAACAATTGCGATGCTTCGTCATTGGCCATGCCGTACTACCGTTTCTGGACTAGCACAGGTGTTACTGGAGTAGCACAAGTATTTCTCGGAAAATTCCCCTAAAAATCCCCCCGATCTGCACGATGCATCGCTGCGGCTCGTGATCCCTGACACATCGCTCCCCTGGAATTTTGCTCTCGCTGCTTTTGCGGCCAAACACAAACAAACTGAGCAACCTTGTAGCCATCTGATGCAAAATCGTCTCGTAATCTCGCTAATCTCGAGCAATTGTACAGATCTCTGAACAGTGAAAATTAGATCGATTTTTTACTATTAAATATACTAGTACACCAAACGGATCTGCTCATCACTGTCAGATCTTCTGAGTTCCAGCCTTTGAAGATGACCGCCCCACTTGCCCATTGCCAAGACCCAAACCGGTAAATCCCCATTTGATGGTAAACACAAAATGACTTCGCCCCTTGGGAATGGACACAGCTGGGAACCTTTCAATTCGCACCGTTCTATGGGGACCTCGTTTGTCAAAGGGTGCGCGACAAGTTTCCTAATTCGATCGGCGTGTTATCGCTGGGGCGGCGCTCAATTTGGCAATGGAAAGTGCCAGTTTACCATCTGATCAGCAAATGATCTGATTGTTCAAGGTCATGTTTACTCAATGACGTATGTGAAAGCAATCAGAATTCTTAAGTTGAATCTCGGGTTTCCTTGTTAGGATATTCGAAACTGTTTTTCCAAAAAAAAATGTTCAGATGCGAGAAAGAATTCAACAGCTCGTGAGAAAAAAAAGTGGGCTTGACTGGGAATCGAACCCAGGGCCTCTCGCATTTTACCCGAATAATCGGACCCAAAGCGAGAATTATACCACTAAACCATCAAGCCAATTTCTGAAATTCCAAATTTTTAGGATTACCCAAGTCCAACATTAATTGTGCGGCGGGTCCCGCCGCATGTAGTGCGGCTCAAGCGTAGTTTGGTCAAACCAGCGCATTTAGGGGCTAAAAGCAACATGGAAGCCTTTATACAGATGATTAAGGACAGAGTGACCCAGTCTCAGGAAGCAGTTGATAGTCGGCTGAACCCAGAGCTTCGCTAAGTCGGTGGAAATCCGGGGCCTGCTCAGTAATTGGGGCAATCATATTGCTAGTTTACTGGAAAGAAGTCGCTGGCACTAGGCTCGGAATAATCGTCTTTATATATATTATATTAACAGGTGCTTATAGAACCATGAGCAGGCCTCAGGATCACGTCTAGATCGGAGAAAACCCGTGATGGTCCCATCCAATTGTCACCCGGGCAGGCGGTTGTAATAATAATAATAATAGATCATGTTTAGAGTCAAGGAGTACATAAGATACATCAGAAGCCGGACTATGTGGTTTCGTTTAGATTTCATTCGTATTTGCAGGTGGACTTCACAGAAAAGAGCTTATAAATTCGTACTGTTATCCGGAGATCCAGCACAGGGAAAACCACCCATTATTAGTTGCTTTTCGTATAATCTGTCGGGTGGAAAACCTTACGACCCTCGAAAGGGGCTCTTTACTGAGTGAGTAGATGCGGTAATTGATTAAGGAACTCGACCACCGCCCAAAGACCCTTTCTCGTATCGAGTAGGACCTTCAAGTCAAGTTCCGGGCTGACTTTGGCTAGCACGGCTCGTGCTTCTTCGTATTTTACGCATTCTTTCAATATATGCGCCACTGTTTATCTTGCTCCGCATGAGCAATCATATGCTCGCTTGGTTGACTTGATTTTGGCAAAGAAGGCACCAATGGCACCTGCTTCGGTTCGTAATTGAATGACCTTGCTGAGAAGACCTCGTTTTAGTTTTTTCATGAACGGCTGAAGGACATGCTGACTCCTGGCGCATAGTCCTTCGTTCGTGATGCTTCGATAAAATCGCCCCTTTTCACTTTGGGCGTAGTACTCATTCCATTTGGTTCGGGCTTCTTCACTAACACGCTGGCGATGTGTCGCGAGTGTGTCCATGTTCTTCATGTTCTTCTCTCCATTCGGTATTTTCCAGGGTGGCTTTTTGGATACATAACAGTGGAGTCGGATATCTGGTTGGTTGCGTAGCTCTTCAAACCATGCTGCAATGGCTGTCTTGTTGTATCTGTTTCCAGTTCGTTTTCGAAGTGGGTTCTTTTTGGCCAAGTTTCTCATGATCCGAATGCCGTAATGCTCAATGGTTTCCTCCATTCGTGGTTGACAACATAAAGAGGAGCTATTAGTGCATGTACTATTGCTAGTGGAATTAAAAGTATTTTGGGCTTAAAAATCGGCAAGAAAATAGTATGGACTATTACTGAATTCGCAACAAAAAAGTTTTAAAAAATAGCTATAAAACAGTGAATTCTTGGCCAAACTCCATAGAACGCAGAAACTCCGCTTCCAGGTCTAGCCCACCAGTCATAGCGATTAAAATGAAGTCATTTATATTTCGTTGATTTAATACAACATTCTGTTGAAAGTCGTATTCAGTGTCTCTTGCTCTTATTATATTGTCATCAGCTATTGTGAAGTACAACTGAGCCACTTTGTCGTCTTCTTCTTCTTCTTTTAATTTTTGAAGTATAAAAGAAGGCGTTGTTATTTGTTCTTCATTGACATAGATGTATTCCATATAGTATTGGTCATCGTGATCGAATTGTATAGATTGTGGGCGAGTAGCGAATAAAATAACCTTCATTATAATGAATTGCT
This sequence comes from Blastobotrys indianensis, assembly GCA_030558855.1. NCBI lineage: Eukaryota > Fungi > Ascomycota > Dipodascomycetes > Dipodascales > Trichomonascaceae > Blastobotrys > Blastobotrys indianensis. The sequence continues at coordinate 246,811 of JAKTQK010000018.1, forward strand.
CAAGTTTTCAAATTCAGGGGTACAACTTGGCCAGGAGCCGTTAGTCAAGAAACTGGTGCCGCAAACCCGGATGCGGGCGCGGCTAGCACGGCTACGCCTTACTCACTCACACCGCTGGCCAATACGCTTGTCTTCTCTAAGATGAACTTCTTAGACAGATTCTGTCTCGCAGATACATCTACTATCAAAGCACTTGGATACATTGCCATTATGGCATGCTCACCACAGCAAACTGCCAGTCGACGAGACGACTCTTGAAACTCCGCTCGAGGGTTCGGCTTGTGAGATTTGGAGACCAAAACTTCATGGCACACGGGCCATACAGATCTACCAGTTGCTGACGGTCAATTCCTTCGGCCACCGATGATTCTGGGGAGCCTGTAATACGAGCTTGAACACAGGTCCACGACTCCTGCGGCACCTCGTTGGAGAAGTTGGGGATACTGCGCATACTCCGTATTGGTACTTGTTGTCTTGCCGATTGCGCTGCTCAACTGTCGTTCTCCCACGCCATTGACCACTCTGAAATCATCTGTTATCGGCTCACTGATGCTTCGTACACGATACCTGCCCGTATAACCCCTGCTGTACCTTGAAACAGTAACGTACCTATATGCTGCCACAGGCTGCATACAGTCCCATATCTGCTGCTCGAATGTTGCATTCCTAGTCCTGAAGTCCACGGGTAGTATTAGCCTAATCCCGTCGGCTTCCACAGTGTAATTCGCCACTGCTGCTAGTCGTGAAACACACTCGATAAATGCGTTTGCGTCAGTAGCGTTCACAATTTCATCAATCGCCAAACACACGTTCGCATACATCGCCATCGCCAAAATCCACAAAAACGCGAACATGATGTTTGTTAACTCTTGAATGACTCATTCCACCTTTGGATTAATTCCTTACCTATATACCTATTACTACCTCCCAATGTTCATTTTCTTCCACTTTTCCCGCCTAATTGACCATCCCCGCTCTTAGATATAATACTAAGCAACTTTATATCACATAGCTCAATGAAGATCATTAACACGACGATAGTCGCGACGACCTTAGTGGGTGCAGCGGTTGCACTTCATCAACTTATAAGTGTAAATGATATAAACGCATACTTGAGCTGCTTGGAGGATAAGGTGCCACAGGCGAACTACACAGCAGAACCAGAAGGAATACGAGTAATAATGAGTGCGGAGAGTGATGAAGTCAACCAGGCAATTAACCGCCTAGTCGCAAATTGCTCTATCACGACCGGCGCACACATGTACTCATTGATATCTAGGTATCGTGATGGGTACAGGGGTGCGTACACGGTGCGGAGTGTTAGAGAGCATGTGACCATGCCTTTGCAAGTCGACAATGGCATAGAGAGGTGCGGAGTGTTAAGGGGCTTGTGACTGGGATTTAATCTTTAAAGAAACAAGACAAACACAAAACTTAAAACAAGCTCACAACGCAACATATTTCTACTAGGCTGTATATACCTGATTTTATCGATTAAGTGCGTTCTCGGTAAGCGAGGTAAAGACCACAATGAGTGCAAGATGACTCATAAGAGAACAATCTTTGGTTCTAATATGCACTGTAATTTTAACCAATGTCATCAGATAGGCTGTGCTTGTTTGGTAGACTGGAATGGTGCGTGTCGTCTGTTTGATGACCGGTTGACTCGATGTACCTACGGTGATTGCTATGGCTGTTCCTGTGAAACGAAGTACAAGAATAATCGCAAGGAAAATATGAGATTGATCCACGCAGCATTCTGGACGAAACATAGGCATAATACTGAATTATAGGAATTAGTCGGGAAAGTGGACTTGAAGACTCTAGACAGGCACGTATTGCACGAACTCTGTTGTTTGCCTGTATTTATAGTAACTAGAGATTAAATGATATTAACAAGTTCTGAAAGTTTCCGTTCGACTTGTTTCGACGAGAGTTCACCTATTATAGATATATCAGTGTAGCGGTAAACAAATAGACCAGGCCACACCACAAGGTGTGTCACTGTACTGGTAAACAGCGCATTAATCTTGGTGTCCGAAATATTTAAGAATCGATATAATGTGTCGATAAATGCTCTTTCTGGATTGCTCTGAGATGATGCATTCTTCAGAAAAACCAGCGTCGTATCTGACAACCGAATAGAGAATACATCTTCTTTCTTTGTCACATAACCACGTGTGTCATCAATTTCATTCCTGTTAGGATGACTTAACTTGATGTAAATTGTTGGTTCGATGCTCTGTAAATTACAATGAAAGTCCGTAAACAAAAGATGACCCACCTCAAGATCAAATGCTGTGAAATTTTCGTCAGTAATTATAGGCTCAGTAAGTAACGAGGTATCAAACTCTTTACTTAATATCTGCATTCCTGTAGCTCTCGTATTTGTTTAAACGCTGAGTTTCCAAATATCAACCTTCTTTAAAAAGAATGGGTTAGAATATTTGGCGTATCCGACGTGAAGAGGAGAAGCCAAGTATTCTAGCCACAACAATCATTTATTTACTCTTGCGCGCGCCAGTGCGGCTTGTTTAATTTAATATATTTAAAGACGGTTATTTCAAATCTAATACCAGTGCCGTCTCCCTAGAGAAAACTAGCCTACATGATAATAAAAATAATACGTCCGTGAGACACAGTCTATTGTTATGAAAATTACTGTGTCAGGAGTATATATGATCTCGAAAACTCAACTATAAACTGTGGAACACTTTAGAAATATGGTCTGGGAAGTTGTTGATATCACTCTAAAAAATATCAACCTGAAACAACATCTGCATGGGAAAAGCCGCTCGATATACGGCTCGAAACGATACATTTTCAATTCAAGTCAAGTCTTGATCTTTTTTTGAGTGTCATTTCAAAAGTTGCTATGTACCAGATATAAATGGGGCTACGACCGGATCCCGAATTGCCCGATATGCAATTGTTCGGTTTAGATGCAGTTTTGTAGGTGAGTGAATTATGGGCATTTAGAGTCGGCCAATGAAGGGCACACCAGTGAAGCATCGTTAAATACAACACTTTACACTATACCTGGTAGAGTTCGTGTATGATATCTCTTGATGAAATGGAAAAGGTATATTTAGTGACGAAAGTGTCCGTGTTATTTGACTGCTGAGCAGAATGTGGCAATGAATCCGAAGAACCCAGCTAGGAAGTAAAATCTGAGCTGACATTTTCCACTGCTCCAGCCTTGACTACGTGCAGCCATGGTCCTTTTTTGATCCCTTTGAGTTTGATGGGCCGCATAACAAAACCGATTGTCAAGCTCTTTTGGTAATGCCAACCCGTAAACTCCAACGAAACAAAGTCCGGCATCTGATGAATGTATGTCCTCATTAGCAATTGCCATTATCAAATTATTATCCGGAATATGGCACACTGCAGACAGACAAGCTTGCAGTTAATACACATTTTGACTTACTTAAATCTCGCTGGGATTCGCTTAATTGCGTTGCTCCGTGTAAATGATCATATTTAAATCCATTTCACTTACTCAAGCTCCCACTTAATTCTATTTGTTCTAGTCCAATATGAATCAGACACACATTTATTTTATCAGCCTGATTTCCATTTAATTTCATGTCTTATTATATTTAAATGGCGAAGTAGCCCAATTTTGAAATTTATCGAGACTTGGAATAGCTGGTTGGACCTACATCCGGTCGCCGCGGCAACGAGAAAAAAGCTGGAGAAGGGCATCACCCACAACCTTCTCACCGCGACGCATTCCTTTTTTCTCTATTCTTGAAACTCCGCTGTCGAACCCATACCCTTGAGAAATTCATTCCCCGAATTATCAACTTTCACTCCTTTCAACAGAGTCATAAAAGCAATCAAATACGAAGCCATAAAATACACTTGCAAACCAGCCCAATTCAATTGTCCTCCTTCCCCCACCCCTTATTCCCCATGAGCCAAAACAGAGTGTACCGGATTAAGCTACTTCCAGAGGCAAACGACGTGGTGGTGCATCAACTGCAGTACAAAATAACGACTGAAGGTGGACATGTGGTCAAGCAGGGCAAAGGGGCATTCAGTGCGCAGCTGAACTCACAACTGCTGGTATACCTGCGGAATCATTCCTATGTCGACGACGTGTCTGTGCTACAATGAACCACGGGCCTCGCTTTTATTGTGTGTATACTAACGGACAAAGTTTTTTTGTTGGATTGTAAGGATATTTGTTTGTAAATAGGAACTGTTGATGATATATGTTATGGCTTTTGCTTTTTCGAGTGATCGTTGCGAGCAAACGAACGGGTATGGCTAGCGCTTTCGAGTCGAAGATTTTCAATTGTTCCTGGCACCGCCATTCCTACTCTGTGCCGTTCGCTGATAGAGAGTACATATAGCATCGGTAGCTAACGATACCCCTCATTTTCAAGTGCTTGAGCGGTCAGGGTCGAGATCCAATGAGAAGCGTCATGCAAGTTGCTGAATTCAGAATGGTGCATGAACCCTATATACCATGACGGGATATGTGCCGACCAAGACTACAATGCCTAAGCACCAAAAGCAACAATATGTTATGTAAAACGCGATAAGTAACTATAAGTGATCATATATGAATCCGGGTTCAGTTACTTTATATCCAAATCGTAGACAAGACTGGAAAGCTTATGACAGTACTGGCACTTGACAAAATTCTATTTTGCCAGCTCCAATGTTGACGCTCTTTCGCTGCCTGGAAAACGTTCACCGGCGCTATCGTCGAGATACAACTGACATTTGGATCGCACGAAAATTGGTAGACTAGTAACAGTTGACTTTATCACAGCGTTGGCTTAGTGGGTCGATAAAAGGTCAAAGGCAGGCTATGGCCATTACATTCGGCATCGACAAAGTACTGTGGTTCGTAATTGCGGCCGTTTTCAAAAATCGGCCATCCAAAGTTTGAAAAATTCAACACCTTCTGATCGTATCGTTTGTTGTTTTCACTGAACTCAAATACTAGTCATATGCACACATTCTTAAGCGGTATGCGGAGAAATGGGCCGTGTGGTATGACAACTTTAAATGTCACAACTCTAACCGGCATGCTCAACTAGCCCTATGAGATAGCGCACGGGCTTTTAGTGCACAGTGCTTTACTTAATTCCATCTCACGCGGTACTTAGTTCAACACTTTTAACTAAGTTCTCGATTATCGACTAATGCGAACCGCTCAGCAGCCTTGAGATGGAGCTAACATGTCGATGATCCAATCGCGGTAACAGCCCCCGATGACCGGAATGTCTTAGGAAAGTGTTCTATGGCTTTAAAGTTTAGGCGGTGAGCTGCGGTGAGGCACTCGTCTAATGTCGTCACGGACGCATCGCTGAAGCCGCACAACGACTCGCCCATGTCCCCTGCATATTCCCAGGCTGAGCGCATCAACGCTCCCCCACGTGTGGCCAAAGGAAACAACAAGAAGTTCATGTTGCGAACGGATATTATAGGTCGTTCCGGTACCGGTGCAGCTTCGGGATATGCTCGTCATTCCCCACGTGTACTTTTAAAGTTTTTTTTTCACCGTGTACTGTACATTTCCAGGGAGCATTTAACTCTCAAAGTAGGGTTCACAAAAAGGGTTCTCAGACTCTGGTGGGATGACCGCTGACGTGTTCCGCATGGACAATAGAGCATGCGTAAGGGATATTTCTTTGGTTTCAATATTAAACTTGACCTATTAAGGATATCTGATTGTGCTGAGATGGTCGTGATAAATGGACGACAAAACCAGACAGGTTGCGGCGTAGTGTATTACAGTAGTATTGTGGGAGTGCCCAAGTTTATTGGCTGCTGGTGCCTAGAAAGTGTATGCACATATCTTACAACACGGATGCGGAGAGTACATATTTTTTAAAAGACACTGATTGACTGTCATCTGTAACTAGTACCGTAAAAACCAAAAGGATTTGCAAAACGGTGTGAGACAATGAGTCTCAAATGCACACAGAGTTCAGCACTCGTGCATTCAAAACCATTTCGGCGAGGCAGGACAAGTTCCGATATGGAAGGTGGAATTTCGGCCTGGTTGTATAAAAGCAGTGGGGTGTCCATATGAGTTCCAATTGCCGTATCTCCAAGTACAATGAAGATTCAGCAAGCAGCATTGGTCGCGACGTTGGCTGCGGCAGGATCTGCCCAGCTCTCGCTGGGGCCATGGTTCACCACGAATGCGACTGCCAATGTTACTGACATCCCAGACACATTATGGGACTCGCCGCCTTATTATCCTTCCCCACAAGGAGGCAGAACACAGGACGAGCAGTGGGCCGTCGCTTACGAAAAAGCTCGCGCATTCGTGTCCAAGCTCTCACTAGTTGAAAAAGTCAATTTGACTACTGGTATCGGCAACGCCGGTGCATGTGTTGGTATGACTGGCGATATCCCGTCTCAAGATTTCCAAGGCATTTGTTTCCAGGATGGCCCGCTTGGTGTTCGGCCCACCGATATGATCACAGGCTACCCGGCGAACATTGCCGCTGGCGCTACTTTCAACAAACGGCTGGTGCATGCTAGAGGTCGGGCGATTGCTTCTGAGTTCAAGGGCAAGGGCATTGATGTTGGCCTCGGCCCTGTAGTTGGGCCATTGGGTTTTTATCCATCGTCTGGTCGACAATGGGAAGGGTTTGGAGCCGATCCATACCTCGCTGGAGTGCTCGGCGCTGAAGCGGTTGAGGGCATGCAGGAAGTCGGCGTGATGGCCAATGCCAAGCATTTCGTTTTGAATGAGCAGGAAACGTACCGAAAGGACATTAACGAGCCTTTGAACGACCGAGCACTTCATGAGATTTATGTGTGGCCGTTCGCCAACTTGATTCGAGCCGGCGTCGGGTCTGTCATGTGCTCGTACAATTTACTCAATGGCACATTTGGCTGTGAGAACTCTTACACATTGAACCATGTGTTGAAGGACGAGCTAGGATTCCAAGGGTTTGTGGTGTCAGACTGGGACGGAACTCACTCTGGCATTCGAGCTGCTACTGCTGGCCTCGACATGAACATGCCCGGTGAAGCTGAACATTTTGCAAGCAACTTGACTGCCGCAGTTTTCAACGGTACTGTTCCAATGGAGAGGCTCGACGATATGGCCACCCGAGTCATGGCTGCATTCTACAAGCTCAACCTGGATGAAGTCCGGCCAGCCCGTGGTCCGCCAAACTATAACACTTGGACATTGGCAACAGTCGCTCAGCAGTACCCTGGCGTATTTTATGGCCCGCAGACTGTCGTGAACAAACACGTTGACGTGCGAACTCCGTTCAACTACAAGGCCGCCTATACCACTGCTCTTGAGTCTGTTGTATTGCTCAAAAATGTCAACAATACCTTGCCACTTATGACGCAGCAGAAGAAGCCACCAGCCAAGATTTCGGTCGTCGGTGCCGCCGCCCGTCCTGCTACTGATGGCGGCCAGTGTACATTTTTCGGCTGCCTTGTCGCCGACGGGTTCACTCAGCTCGGATGGGGATCCGGTGCCACTGCCTATCCATACATGATTGCTCCAGCAGAGGGAATCACCAATAGGGCGCGAACGCTGGACGGCGTCGCAATCGACTAGAACTATGCGGTGAATCCGTTGACGGATCTTGGCTTTGTTCGAACCGCTACATTCTCCGATGTCAACCTCATCTTTGTGCTCGCCAATGGCGGCGAAGGCGCTGATAGAGTCAATACTACTATCCAGCTCAACGGCGATGCCCAGATTCTTGCAGCTGCTGCATTGAACTCGAACAATGTTGTTGTGGTCTCGTCTGTTGGTGCGGTTGACATGTCTCCATGGATCAACCATCCGAATATCACCGCCGTGATGTTTGCTCCTCCAGGCGGACAGGATGCCGGTACTGTGATTGCAGAGCTCTTGTTTGGAGACAAGAACCCGTCGGGCCGATTGCCATTCACTATTGCCAAGCAGGATAGCGACTATTTCCATGTCGGCGCAACAAATGTCTCCCAGTCGCAGTACCCACAGGACTTTCAGATCAATCAGGGCGACATTTACCTAGATTACCGACATTTCGACAAGTACAATGTCGAGCCGCTCTATGAATTTGGCTACGGTCTTTCTTACTCTGAGTTTACATTCTCTAACTTGCAGATCCAAGAGTGTGCCAAACCAGATGAGCACTTGCCGCCTCCACCGGCATTGAAGCCCGTGTACGAAATGGCGGACCTGCCACTTCCTACTGAGCAGGAGCTCGTTCTGCCAAGTGAAATCAGTCGTGTTCCAAACTTGCCATATGCATATGTCAATTCAACTGATCAATTGCACACTGAGGGCGGGTACCAGTTCCCCGACGGCTACTCCACGGTGCAGAAGAACCAGTCATCACTTGCTGGTGGTGCATCAGGCGGCAATCCCGCACTATGGGATGTATCTTACAAAGTGCAAGCAATCATCACTAACAAGGGTGCCTACCAGGGCAAATATGTGGCGCAAATGTACATTGGCTTCCCAGACACTGCCGAGTTCCCAGCATCTCCAAAGCAATTGCGAGGCTTTGAGAAGGTGGATTTGCAGCCGGGCCAGAGCACGAGTGTCCAGTTTGACATTATGCGTCGAGACTTGAGTGTGTGGGATGTCAAGACTGCATCGTGGATTGTGCAGCGAGGCGAGTACCAGATTTATGTTGGCTCCAGCAGCAAAACGTTGGAGCTTCAGTCCACTATTACGATTTAATCTTTCTTGTATATTTTTATTAGCGATACGATATTTTTTCCAATTATTTACTTGACAACTTGCTCGAGCGGCATGTTTCTGCTATCCAGAAGTGACCGATTCTCATCTGGAACACGATTTCCACAGTCAACGAGGTGGCATCAAACCGGTAGATTGTCTATCAGCCATGGAGACGAGTGTGGGTCGCTATGTGTACGTGTATACATAAGAGGCGCCTGGAGTGGCAATCACTCTCGTGTCGGACATCCACAACGTGATCCATATCACCGCTGGAAATTCGCTGGACACCACCGAGCGTCCCGATAAGTACAAGCGTCAGCGATGCGGCACGCATTGCTTCAGACGCGACTAGCCGACGTCAAACGGTCTGATTGGACTGCACAATAGCACCATCTGATGATAAAAAAGACAAACCGATCATATGCTCGCTTGTATATTGGCTACCCGACGAGCAGCTCAAATTGAAAAAGTCAAGTCTGGCAAAAGTCAAAAATTCGAAAGATCCCCGTAAGATGCGGAGTAGCTGCAGGATCATCGCATGCACGCCCAACGTAGGTCCACCAATAAGAACTTGACTTGTTGTGTGTTATAAATCATGACTTTCAATGGTCATGAGCACGAGAAATTGAGATATTCATATAGACTAGATTAAACTTTCACATATCTTGATTACGGGAGTCGACAGCCGCATCTGCGAAGTAGTTTGAGCCGCGTCACCGCTTTGCTGCACGTGCATTGAACCTCTTGATGCGCGTCCGATTGTCCCCTGGCCCGCTCCTCCGATCAATAAGGCGATCTGGCCGGTGGTTGAACAAACATTTACACTGGTATTATCTTACACTTACGTGAGCTTATAATTATCCGCCAACAAATGATCGGCATGTGATACAAGTGTCCGATCATTTCAGCGAATAGATGTCTAGCCCTTGTGGTTGGCGGCTCCACACTGCGGGGGGAGGCAGGGGCAGCCGCATACAAATGAAAGCTATAAATTGAGAGGTAGCCGCTCTTGATTTGGCTAGATAACTAAAAAAATATCAAGTATCAATGGCACCTTCAAGGAACCCTCTAGCGTTGATGGACACGTTTGTGTTCGGGCGATGGAAGACACAGACGTTGTATGTGGCCGTGTCTCTCGGAATGTTCGAGGCACTCTCTGCAACTGAGCCCCGTAGTGCCGAAGAAATAGCCAAGGCTATTGGCAGCAAAGTGCCCGATATAGTGTATAGGACTCTGCGAGCAGTGAGTTCTTTGGAATTGTTGGAGGAGACCGATGATCACAAGTTTACACTCAACGACGACGGCGCGTTTTTCACCAGTGCGCACCCACAATCTTTACGATACCCGCTCTTGCTCGAAGAGGGGCCTCAGCATTATGCTATCTGGAAACATTTCCGCGAAATTGCGATTAACGGCGGCAAGACTGGCTTTGCACGAGAGTATGGCAAGGAGATGTTTGAATTTTTGCAGGATGACCAGGAGTATGCCACGGTGTTCCAAGACTCAATGACATCGTATTCCCGTGCCGAGTCACTCATTCTCGCACAGGCATTGAAGGGAGACTTGCAAAATGCTAAAACACTGTGCGATGTGGGAGGCGGGTATGGATACTTGATGAACGAGCTGATCAAAGTTGCTCCCCACGCCCAGGGTACCGTCTTCGATTTGCCAGTAGTGATTAAGAACCAAGCCGAGCTGAACGCCAATACCCATATTACGTTCACTGGTGGAGATTTCTTCAAGCCCGAATCAGTGCCCAAGGAACAAGATGCATACTTTATGAAACACATTATTCACGATTGGGACGATGAACAATCGATCGCTATATACAAGAGTCTGCGACATGCTGCCAAAGAGGGCGCAAAGCTTTACCTTCTAGAGCTGGTGATTCCTGGTCCTAACGCTCCGGGATTGGCCAAGATTCTCGATATGCATATGCTCCTCGTCGCCAGTGGCGCACAGCGCGACAGAGAGGGACATGAAAAGCTACTCGCTGCAGCAGGATGGCGATTGGAGGAAGTTCGAGACGCAGTTATGAGCTCTATCGTGGTCGCGACGGCGGTCTAGATTAGAACGGAAATGTAGCCGCATTTGAAAGATTACATTCTATTGTAGTTTATGACTTCGCATCTTCTTTTGAAGAATTATGAACTCTGTCTGTAAAAATTGAGCTCAGCTTCTTTATAAAAGTCGTGATAAATTCATGTCGAAAGTGCTTATCGCATCAAATTAAGGGTGGCTGTGCTCCGAATAAGGAAAGTGTTTCACCGAGAGCGAGAAACAGGGAGGGTAACGGGGGAAACATCGGTTTTGCACCCCTGATCTGCGAGCATTGACTAGCGTGTTTTTTTTTTCAAAAAAGATTAAAGCGGCCCTTAGCTTTTGTTACTTGAGTACACGCATGGCGCTAAAACGCCCTATTGTTTCGTTTCAACTAGGGCTGTAGCTACAGAAAGGGCACATCGAACCGGGGACGAACGGAGAGTATAGGAGATTGAGAATTTGAATAGTGCGAACCAAATACGTACCAGCTAATAATATAATAGGGCAAATAGCTGTAATTTCCAGCAAAAAGCCTTTGCAAATATGTGTTTTTAGATGGATTGCAATTATTATCCGATACCTGGGTGCACGTCTGTCTTGTCACCGCTATGCCCCCGGGTGGCCGGTGCTTGGTCAGCTCTGACTGGTCAACCTACCGTACAGTACAAAAATCCATATCTCTCGATTTTCAAGACTTTGGAACTTCAGCCATCCGCGAAAAACAATGCGCTGTTGACTCAGCTCCGGCAGATCCCATGCAGCGAGCATGCCCACTTGCCCACATTTAGTCGGTTAATTGTAGCCCCCCAACGTCCACATTCCCTATCTGAATAACGCGTCAGGGCATGCGGATTCACAATCAAGCGTGTGCTGTAAAAAATTTCCCACTTCTGCTGCGTGCACTGACATGTAGGAATCGAGGTACCCGACGCGGCGCCCTGCAAAGCGCACACAAAAAACTGCTACTACCTGGTACAGCATGGCATGCACAGCATGAGATGAATCACCCATTTTTTGGCCAATGCCTCCTTGACGGAAACTAGGAGCGATCATACGCAAGGTTTTCGGACAGCATATATTGAGCTTTAAAATCCTATCTGGTACCTGTATGCTATTATAATCGCATTCCAATCGGCTGGGATTCTAATTAAGGTGCGAGCAATGTACGGGTTTGGGATGACGCTGCACACCCAGTCTCTCTAATGCGACGACAACCCACATAGGGGCCAATCAGTCGCATTGGAGGTCTCTCTCTCAAAACTCGGCATAGTCGCCGGCATTAGATACGCCCTGCTCTCTTTAGTGCGATGATCTCTCCAGTCGCTCATCATACGCACAGTGTACATCTGTATACGCAGGCTATTTCATCTCTCGGAAACCGTTGATTTGGAGGGGAAGAGAGAGGAATTTGCTCGCACGGCGTGGATGATGATGAGTTGGCCGCAAACCAAGTAAACATCGCCAAGTTCCCCTTTTTATTTTAGCGGGGGTACACATGTATCTATCAGATACCACGCATGGGAACCAATTATGGGGAGGCGATTTCATCCAGCAATTTTGAGGTACTGTAGTACATAGCAAATGGTAATTTTACACAATTAGTCAAAGATCAAAGATCGCAATAAGGGACCATCGTATTGTGAGACAAAGGCGGAGTCTTGTTTTGAAAAAAAATGGGAGAGATCCCCATCATCATGCCCTTGGAAGTTGTCAAGCCCCCGGTGTATTGTAGTACTAGTCTGCTAGTAAAATTGTCCGTATATCGTCCACAATGTCATATCAAAAACTTACTCGCTTATCAGATTTCCCAACGGTTGCATGTTTGGTAGTAACTTGCCACCCCACTCCACCACCGCGCTCAAAAGGGCTATTAGCAACGCTCGTTAGAGAGTCTGCTTTGACAATTCCTTGAGACATTAAACGCTCCTGTTCAACTGAAATAGAAAACAGAGAGAGTTCTGATGTTCAGTACCGTGTAAAGGGCCAAAGACATCCACATTATCCCACTCCCCACGCAAAAGGGTCTCACTGCGACTCACTTGTCATTGTGGGAAGTATGGCGATATTGTGCGCTGTTTCGGTTTGGCAAGAAAAACTGTTGCCCATACTCAAAGTGTCTGGCAATACGGCCATCCCACCCCCCTTTTTGCACATCCGCACTGGCGGTGGCGGCGGTGGGCTACACACATGGGGGGGCGGGAGACAAAAAAGATCATTTGAAAATAATCAGATATAGAATTCAGCTTTAGCGAGGGAAACTCGGTTTAGTATTATACAATAAATAGCTTGACTTGGGATGGTCCTCTCCAAGATCAAGATGCAACTTGTGGATGCGGGAAAACCTGAAATACAGTCCACCAATAGAATAGTATATCAGTTGAGCGAAAAGGGCGGAGGCCAAATGCTGCCCCGCTTGTAATACGGTTCAGGCCCGGACCCAAACGCTTTGAGAAACTCGTGATAGAAATGATGCAGCGATGTGAATTTGTCGCCTTGCTGCTCAAGCCATTCTCGGGGCTCTTCGTCTAGGTATTCGTGCGCAATGCGCAACCGAATGTCGAGCCGGTCGGCAGGGAAGTTGAAGTTCTCCAGATAGCGATCCAAACTCAGCAACCACCATTCCGCATTCCAGATTGTGTCTTCTCCGGGCTCGTCGACAAAGATCATGGGTTCCGGGTACTGGAACTGCACTTTGGAGTTGGTTCTATAGCGTTCGATGCGTAGTCGTTCTGCCTGAACAAGATCGAACAGTGTTTGAAATGGCTCCATCTTCATGAGTGCCTTGATCTGCCGGGGACCCAAAGCATTGAGTTCGCGTACTTTGAGCTTGTCGTTAGTCGCGGCCGGATCGGTCATGGCCATTGGATAGAGTGTGAGCACATGGATGGGCGTATTGAGTATGCGGTCGAGCGAGCTCATCTTGTGTCCATTGGATTTATTTCGAAAGCACGATTGCGGAGGTACGCCATTATATATATCTGAAGATATATTTGAATCGGATCAAGATACCCTGCACAAACGGTTTTTTTTCTTTCCCTAGTGCATTTCTTTTTCACAGAGCAAATTAAAACCAGATGCAAAATGGGCGGGTTCACCTCGTTTACTTTTTCAAAGCACAAAAAAGGGATCAGATTGGAAATAACAGAAGTGCAGGACTGATGTACAGGGCGTACTGTACAGTTCTAGTTTTACGGTGAGAGAGCGCGGGAGGATCAGAAAATGCGCGTATCATATTGCTTTTTGTGCTCGGTGAGACACTTGTCTGAGGGCTCTCTGGAAAATGGGGCTCCGCTGTTCAAGCTGCTGGAATTGACTATTTTGTACCTGTTAGTGCTTTGGTGGGGGATAAGCTATTCTATAAACAATATACCCCCAATATAGTTGTTCACAAATAAACAGTATCAAAGAAATATACGGGGGTGAGCACGCAAGTGTTTGTAAAAAAAAAAATCTGCTTCATGCATTCCTGCCTGCTTGTGACTGGTCACCATTTTTTTTGCTGCTGCTGTGCGGCTTCCACGTATAGAAGCATCTTTTGCTGCCCTTTTTTTCTATACGGGGGGATTGAGGTAGCGGCTAAAGAGGGTATGAGAGTACTAGTAAATTCAGCACATCTGATTTAAGGGCTTGGCAGTTTTGAGTACAAACGGGGTTGTTTAACTGTGTTTGAGAGAAAGAGAGAGTGGGAACCCTTGTGGTCGACTCACCATTGAGGGCTCCCCCGTTCCAATGCGTACGGGGAACCTCTATACTCGCCAATCTCGGATTCCATAGTTCCTGTAAACTCGAATTCTTACAAGCATCTGGATGACACAATCCAACATATCCACATACACTCACTAACCCTTCACATACGCCCTCCCCGTATTGTCTACTGGGGGGCCGATCATGCATTCATCGCCAAGTGACGTAGCCCCGGACCGTATACAATACCTCTGTACGGGGGGTGAGATTTCTCTCTTTTCTCTCATCAATGACCAACTAATGCAGAACAGACGTTTTACCAGTAAAACCCGGGCATCATCATCTCTCGTCTCAAAGAGGTCTCTGCGGCAGGGCAAATTTATTTATTTTTGCGCCTGCGTATTCGGTTTCTCCACTAGAGGGGAGAGAACAGCAATCGCGGCCAAGCAAAAAGTAGTTCGTATTCCAGTCGATTTTCTAGGCGCTTGGTCGGAACTGAGGCCGTCGTACTCAGGGACGCCATCTGTAGAGTGCCACCATGCGGATGTGTTCCCGGGCCAATCTTCGTCTTAGGATAACGGCCTGATGGAATCGATTAGATCTGGCGGCCTGATACTCGGCCCTTTTTATACGACATGAATATTTGCCTAGTCTAAACTCCGGATTAATGGGCCCCTTATATCCACAATGCTCTTACATGTATCTGGTGTATCTGCGAGTAGATCAGGACCCCTCCAAATCTGAGGCGCACACACTGACGGGAAAACACCACTCACGCAGCCTGCTTCTGTCAGCTCAATGGATATCCCCAGACATACGAAATACTACCAACGCAACCTCACAGCTTTCCCATATCAATATACAGAGTATGATTCGTCGCGTACGTCTTTAGTCTACTTTTGCATTGGCGGGCTCTGCACGCTATCACAACCACCAGCCCTTCCGCAATCGCAAACGCGCGAAAGCTGGATAGAATGGGTTTACAGCAACTTGGTGCCGTCAGGCGAGGGGTTCCGTGGCTCGCCGACGCATGATTTGAAAGAAACGAGTCAATGGGATCCGGCCAATATGGCAGGAACTTTTTTCAGCATATGCATACTGGCGCTACTGCGCGACGAATCAATGTCGCACAGACTGGACCGGCACAAGATACTTGAATACGTTTCAAAGTGTCAAAGAGACGATGGTAGCTTTGCAGCAATGTATATAGATGGTGTTCCAGCCGGTGACCACGATCCTCGGTATACATACATGGCGGTGGCCATATCGTGGATGCTTGGCGGCGGCGAAGTGACGCAACTGAACCTTGCCAAAATCCGCCAATTTGCATTGAGTGTCAAGAACTACGATGGAGGTATATGCGACTCAGTTGGAGGCGAGTCGCATGCTGGACTGACGTTTTGCGCTCTGGCGGGACTGAGTCTGGCCGGATTGCTCGATGCTGACGAATGGGTCGATACCGCCTCGTGGCTTGCGAAACGGCAAGTTCCTGTACATACGCAAGATGAAGGAGAAGATGGAGGTGACGGAGATGACTACGGTGGGTTCAATGGCAGGTGCAACAAGGTGGCCGATACGTGCTATGCGTTCTGGAGCGGCGCGTCGTTGAAGCTTCTTGGCAAGAGCCACTGGGTTGATGCCGAATTAAGCAAAGATTTTTTGTTACAAAGAACACAGCACAAGCTTATGGGAGGGTTTGGCAAGTACGAGGGCGTTCCTCCGGACCCATTGCATTCGTACTTGGGGCTGGCGGCGTTGCAGCTCCAAGATGATACCAAGTTCCATGCTGCATTGTGTTTACCTGCATACGCTGTAGATTTCTTAAAAGCATTTAAGAGTGATAATTAATATTACGGCAAATCCTAATCCATGTTGTAATTCTCTTTTACGTTTCTCAGCCACGCCGCACCTTTAGCGGCCACCCCATACCTACAAGTTCCAGAGAACAGTGATGAATTAAAAAAAATGTGGTCATTTTTTATTACTTTTATGAGATTTTTGGTCATGAAAAAAATAACAAAGCTATCATATACAATGTTTCTCTCTCTCAAAAGTCAAGGGAGAAGTTTTTGAATTTAGTAAACAGCCTTGGCAGCAGCCTGAGGGTTGATCTTCTTGCCGTCCTTGTTGTATCGCACTCGTGGTGGAGGGGTTCGCACTCGTCGGCCCTCTCGGGATCGCACACGCACAATCTTGCCGTGGATGGCACAAGAGACACAGTAGTGGATCTTAATGTAGAGCTTTGGAAGGGCGTACTCCTGGTACACAGAGGCCTCGGAGATATCTCGAATGGCGGCAGATTCGACCATGTTTCGAATGGTGAATCGCTTGATAGCCTTGTCCTGTTGAATGAATTAGCATTCCTGTTTTAGTGTCGACTCAATGTAAGGGTATATATATGTATATCTTCCATGTCGAATCGAGGGATTTCACGTACCTTTGGAACCATTCGGGAACAGTTGGAGCATCGGACCGAGACAACGTGGCCTCGACCCTTCTTGTTTCGTCCGTTGGAAGCTCTCTTCTTTGGCATCTTTGAATTGTTGTTAGTGATTCGCTGTTGTTGTATGAATGAATGTGTCGTCACGTACTTTGGTCTTGAACTGTGGTATAGTTGAAAGATGTGTATTCCAACAGATTGTTTGAGTGGGTTTGCATCCGCTCCCTGGCCGCGCGCACACCCACTCCCGATCTGCGTTCCCAAATATTCACCACGACACATTTCCTGCCCTAGATTTTCCCAATCTGGTTACCCCGGCCAACCCTAGCGTTGGGAGGGAAATTTCCAACATCACCAAATAATTAATACATTAAACTTGGGAGAAAAATAACAGGTGGTGAAAATTGGCAGCCGATGATTGGCCTGCGCTCGGAATTGATCCCAAAAAAGTCGTCAACACCCTGAAAGTTCTTCCACCAAATAAAGGCTCCCCCCATTCGACACTTACTGCGATAAATAAACTATGCTTGCTGCTTCTCTACGAACGTCGGCACGAATCGCTGTTCGACGGCCAGCTACTTTCGCCATTGCCGCCCGGCCATTGTCGTCCGCCCGAGCATTGTTGAACAACAAGGTTGGCGAGCACAAGTCGGCCTACTCGATCCAGGACGTTGAGGGCCCAGAATCGCTTCTCGGACCTGGCTCCAAGCAGGGCGAGGTGCCAAACGATGTCGACCAAGCGACCGGTTTGGAGCGATTGGAATTGCTCGGTCTGCTCGCTGGTGTCAAGGTGTTTGACACTGCGCCGCTGCAGTCGGACCGAACAGGCACAATGGCCGACCCAATCATGATCGACAGCTACGAGACCTATCGATACGTCGGATGCACTGGCTCGCCAGCAGGCTCGCACGAAGTGCAATGGCTGCGACCAAGCACCGAGCAGGTGTCGCGATGCTGGGAATGCGGTTCCGTTTACAAGATCAACTACTTGGGCTTGGAGGAAGAACACGACCACCACCACCACTAAATGCATTTCTTGGAAAATAAAATAAACATATCCATCCAGCTCTAATATCTATACGACACACGAGAGAGAAGAACACATTTTTTTCACGCATCAATTTCCGTCTGGCGTTATCTTATCTTTGTTTTATCTGTCCAGAACATGGCCCTCTCACAACAAGAAGAATAAAAAAACCAAGGAGAGAGATGATAAAAAGGGAGTCTCTCCATATTATCTATTTTTCACAAATAAAGATTACAGAAATAAAAAATCGCCAAATGTCAATGATTTTTTTCGTGCTCGCGTTGAACCATGTGTGCAGGCAAAGTAGCCGCACTATTTTTGCTACGTTCATACAACTTTTTTCAGTACTGGGCTTTTAAGTGTAACGTAAACATCTGTACCCCACCCGTAGTAAGTCTGGACTTGCAGTTTACCTCCAAAAAACTCGGCATATGCTCGCGATAGGGGCAGCCCGTACCCGAGGCCCGCAATGCTACTGCCTCCGCCTGGCGGTGCATTCAATGTGGTGAACCCTCCTCCTTCTCCCTCGTCGAATGTGGAAAATGCAAACCCGAATATCTTCTGTTCCATCTGCGGCGAAATGCCGCCGCCTCTATCGCGGATTCTGATCACAATGCCGGTGCCGGTACGTACTATCGTCACCAAGATCGGAATATGCTCAGTATTGTTTTCAATGACCGCTCTGAATGAGTTTTTTAACAACTCAGTCAAGATATACTCAATGTGGACCGGCACATATGGGAACTCAATACCTTCACCTTGGTCAATGCGGATCTGCGGCACGTGGCCGTACTTCATATCGCAAATGTCCCCGACAAAGTGAGCACAGTCTTTGACTAGTTGTGCCGCAGAGCAATCCTTCTGGATCGTGCCAATGTAGTTCTCGCCAATCGGGTTAGTGAGGCAAATGTGGTGCGAAGCAATGAGTCGAGTACCAATACGTGCTCGCAAGTGCGTATCTAGTAATTTAGACATTCGCTCTGCAGAAATATACCTTCTGGCTTCGTAAAACCCCTTGGCGAGCGTAGGAATCGTATTGGCGTGGCTCTCTACGAGCTTATCGAGCACTTGCACAAACCGCTGGTTCTCTTCCAGCGTCTTGGGCGGGTCTATCGACGTCATGACTCGGAATGAGTTGTAGTACAAACTGTATATTTGTGAGATATTGGGATTGAGAACGATCAGGTATTCAAGATTCCTAAGCGCTTCAAGGCGGTGTGCAAGCCGGACGACGATTTCGTTGAGCACACTTTCGGCATTGTCCAGTAATTCCTTCTCCTGTACTGGCGGTGTGAAATTCATCAATTCTTCCAGCTGTATTCTAGTTTCCCAGAGTTAGCATCGGTTTTTTTAATAGACTCTCCATTGAGACATACTGTTTATGCGGTTGCAAGGCGTACTGCTTCACTTGCTTCTCCATTTCGAGCCGGTCTTCTGGTGTTAAAGGCGCAAGCGAATACGACCTCGTTTGACGAAGCCATCTTATGCTATTGCGACTGATCTGTGAGCACGCTCTGGGCAGGAACGGCCGCCGTAGGATCATGGATATGGCCATGAATCGTGTGAAAGTGGATCTGGAAGAGTCAAGAGCATGATGCGCGCGAAGGGGTTTACGATAGCGCACGATAACAGTTGGCGTACCGGTATTTTCCCCCACCGGGGAAATTCGATATTTTGCTGTTCTATAGTTAAAAAAGAAAAATAAAAAGTATTTTACATTGGATGAATGCGTGGAGATGTTAAAAAAAATCCAATCAAGTTCCCCTGATGGCGCCGTCCGTCATGCGGCGTACTCCGAGTGTGGCCCATGTATTAGGCTATTCGAATGAAGAGCATGTTCTATGTTTGGATCCATATTAGTGAATATGATGCATTTCTGGATAGGTTGGTAAGTTTGTATGTTTTGAGTACCACTTTCCTAGGGAATTTTCTTTGCAAAGCATGTCAAAATGTTCATTAAAATTATCCGAAAAAAAAAAGAAGTACAAATAAATAGTTAGAATTTACCATCTGAAACTCCAGATGGAGGCTTCGTCTTCAGGAAGCTCTTTCTTGATCAACCCGCCAATCTGCTTTCGATATTGCACGATTCGCGCAACCATAAACTTGCGCAGATTCTCTCCTAGTACCCGCTCATTCTGCTCCGGTTGCGTGAATAGGTAGAGTTTGTACATTATCAGTCGCCGTTTCTCCCATGTACAGCAGGAGTAATAAATGTCAGTGACCTGGCGCAAAATGTTCTTGCGCCATGGCTGACAATGGTGCTTGTCGCCGCACTGGGTGACCATCTCGTACACAATCTCGTCGATACGAGTATCCTGAACATAGATACTCTTGATCGGCGCCATGCACCCAGGATAGTACTTGTTCTGCGACCGCTGCTCGTGCTGTCGATGTAACATGAACTGCTTAATAGCAGCCACTTGCTTCAGTCGGCGGTACTCTTTGATTTTCTTGATGTGTTGCGTGAACGGTGCAATGCTTTTGTTGACAGCATATGCCGTCGCTGCGCTCAATGCTTCATCTAGCAATTGCTCCATAATCTGGAAATGTGTTTGGGCATCTGCATTGGCGAATGGCGAGTCGAGAGCGCTGTATATGCATTCTTCGATGGACTTGACTGTTGTCGAGTACGGCGTCCGCTTCAATGCAGGTCTGCGGAACACTGGACCACTCGGCAGAGGTCGCTCCAGCACAGTTTCAAACTCGCGTCTCTGCATTCGAATATCTGACCTCATGTGTCGTTGCTGGTGAGATTATCACGCTTAGAAGTTTACTAGGTAACCAGGGAGAGGGAGGGGGAATATCGGATGCTATTTAAACCCTTACAATATATACCCATGTGCTTCTTGTTCTTTGAAAAAAAACAAAATACAATGGTACGCCTTTTTTCTTCGGAGATTTTTATAATACGACGTGTTTTGTTTGGAGCATTTGTGGTGTATATCCCTGGGGACTGTATGGGGGTTGGCTCCAGGGGAGACGCGACAGAGCAGATATATATACATGTATGCCTGTTTATATTTGATGCATATCACAGGTCAAGTAGCTAATCACATTCTCCTTGTTTTTTTAGTGTACCGTCATGCGATCGAGAAAGGGCTGTGTGTAAAAATAAATAAAAACTACGCTAAGGATGTACCATCTCAGATGGCGCCTCTGGTGAGGCTCCAGTGTGAAACATGCAGTGCGGCGCCCTTTGGTTAGAAAGGCATTTTCCGGGAGGTCTAAAGTAAATTGGATCTAGTGCTAAAATAAAGTGGGGCATTTAGGAAATTTACTACCGCTTGTAGAGAGAAACATTGGTGGCACATGTATGTGGATTGTAGATCCAACGGGCTAGGGTTCTTTCATTAAAGTATCCATACTAGTGCGAAGAATGATATACATTCTCATTGGCTCGATTAGCAGAGCGGGTGAGGAAAAAAATTTATAGCGCTAGTGAGATATTAAATTCAGTATCCCCGTAAACTCAGGGGGTGTAGGAGAATAGATGATTCTGCTAGGTTGAAGAGCGTGTGATGCGTTCTTGTACTGATCTAATCGAGTGTACGGGGATACATTGGTTATACACTAGATTGAGATAGTCCAATTTTTAATCGTTAGTAAACTCCCACATGCCACGATAAGAACCAAGAAGCGTTCGAGGGAACCAAGAAAAGTTCGAAGGAACCGCAAAGCAGGGATACACAAACCGCTTCCATGGTGCGGTGTGAATCTCTGCACTAGCGTGTGTCTCACTGCGTATTCCTTATGCTGCAGCGGCTTTGATCGAAGATAGCTTGGGTTCTGTAAAATTAAATTGGCAAACATTTCTTAGCAACTTTACATCTTTTTGCGATTCAAATTTCCTGAAAGTTGATAACGCTCGTATAGAGGGAAATGTGACGGAGATGCATCTGTCAGGTATGCGAGATTGATGCCGCGGCACTGAAGATTGAACTGCTTGGGCGGGAAAAATATTACCATACAGATAACATTTGCCAAAAGGTTGACATCACGTTACCATACATATATACAATACGAAATGACCGTTTCCAAGCCCAAAGTTCTTGTTATCGAGATCGATAACATCGATCAACATGCTGAAGAATACAAAAAGTTTGCGGACGATTTCGAAGTGGAGGTATGCAAGGAACTCCGGGCCCTCGAGGAGGTAGTACGGAGAAAGACGCTAACGTGGGGCATAGATCTACGCACTAGAATCTCGAGAAAAATTCGCACAACTTATTCAAACCAAGTATAACGACATTTCGGCCATCTGGTGTCTGTGGGTAGGGTTTGCAAAGATTGGTGGGCTGAATAAAGAGCTGATTCCGCTGCTGCCCGAGACGTTGAAAGTGATCTCGATTGCATCTATCGGCTACGACCAGTATGATGCAGTGGCACTTGGTAAACGTGGAATAATTCTCACCAATGCTCCAGGTCTTGCTGCAACTCCTGTTGCTGACTTGGCTCTGCACTTGTCGCTTTCAGTGTTTCGATTCACTAGTGGATTTGAGCTGGCGCTGCGAACGACTGCCCATACGATCAAGGCTAGAGAATCTATTGCGATGCTCGACAAGACTACTGGTATGCCGCAGTATGACCAGCCACTGGGACGATTTGCCTGGGGTAACGATGTGGGTAGCTTCCGCACTCGGTCGCCTGGCGGACACCATGTTGGCATTGGCGGGTTTGGGTCTATTGGTAAAGTGATTGGCAAGCGACTGAGCGATATTGGCATGAAGGTACACTACACAAAGAGAAGTCCATTATCGGAACAGGAAATTGCTGAGCTAGGGTATGAGGCTACGTATCACGATAGCTTTGATGAGTTGTTCAAGCACAGCGAGTTACTAGTTCTGGCATTGCCTCTGACGCCTGAGACTCGTAACATTGTCAACGAAGAAAGCATCAAACTTCTTCCAGATGGTGCAAGGATTGTCAATGTTGGTCGAGGCGGCCTGGTAGACCAGAAGGCGCTTGTAGCGGCGTTGAAGTCGGGTAAGATATCGGCAGCTGGTCTGGATGTCTACGAACAAGAGCCGTTTGTCGAACCTGAGTTGCTGCAACGGTATGATGTCACATTGGTGCCCCATCTTGGTAGTGCGACTTTTGAAGTACTAGAAGAGAGCCAGTCGCTGTGCGTGGCAAACATCCGGGCTGTACTTGAGACTGGCAAGGCTCTGAACCCAGTAAATTAAATCTTAGTAGACATTTTTAGATTGATTATGATACAGCTTCAAAGAGTTTTCCTGAAATACACCGGCATACAGGAGGATATTTTGGAGATATTCGTTGGATCAATACGTACCCGCCTTCAACGAGGAATTCTTCAACGGCTCGTTCATGCAGCAGCAATCAAAGCGCTTTCACTCGGTTCCTGTAAATCTTCGAAAGCCGTGCATTTTTGATCGACAGAGGAGCAAATTCAGATATCAAGGGTCCATGGGTATTATTATTACGGCGACATATGCCATGTATCTGATATACCCGTGTGATATGTGTCGCGAACACTGTACCGTTGAAGGCAGCAACTGTGTGGTGCGCGGAAGGATAAAAAAGAGAGAGAGTCATTTAATGAGTCAAGGCTGTTGAATAGGCGGGTATAATAATGACGATCACTCTTTGAGAGATGTTCGAGAAAAACAACAGCCCCACGGCATGAGGCTAGACTGAGGGTATCTATTTGCGCAGATTCATACTGTTTAAGTTTTTCTAAAGAATGATGGATAAAATGTCATGAGACTAGATTTCGGGTATAGGCGCAGCCGGTATTTACTGAACACGGGACAACTCCTTTAGTGAGTTTTGTTGTAAATACACATCTCATCATAGCGCTTCGGCGGTCTAGTTCTGGGTATGTGTGTCTCATAAAGGGGAGGCGATGATGATCACTAGATATGTGAGTTGAGGTACCGGTAGCTACAGCTGAAGAGGGCAAGTATCTTTTAAGAGCCTTAGCAACGTAGTATTGGAGGAGAGAGAAGAGCAAGAATAAAGTTTTTGCAAAAGTAGCTTGCGAATGTAAACCCTAATCTATGAGTGTATTAGTACAACTGTACAAGTGGTACAGTACAGTTAAGTTCTCGCTTATAGACTCAGAGACATTTTAGCTCATGGGTACTCAGGTCACAGGTGAGGAAGTGAAAGCAGAAGAAGATCGACAGAAGAATGCAATATCTCTTGTGCATATCATGTTCATGAGATAGGTTCAGTTTTAAGAGTACAGATTCTGTAATGAAAAAAAATGACGTAAGGCAATAGATCCCTCGGACTAAGCCTAGTAAACTAAAAATTTTGCACAGGTAGAACTACTACCAGTACGTAAATGGCATGTAGAAGACCTGCTATAGAAAGGGGGATGAAAGAAATAAAGAAAAATGTACTTCGCCTCCACCTTTTAGAATTAAAAGATAGATATGGATGAAAGAAACAAGGAATTCACACTCAATAGTATATTATCTTCTCAAGCGGGTGTACTACAGCACAGAAACTAAACTCTCTCATAAAGGGCGCACAACCGCAGAAAGTGGGTTGCTGAGGTAACTCCGCACACACACACACATTTTCTCCTCTTTTTTTTTACCCTTTGAACGAGAGAGAGGTAGAGATAAAAAGAGTGTCTCACATTACTTACTTAGTAAAAAAAACGTGCGCCCGCGCGCCCTCTTCCCAAATGAAAGAGAACAAGGTGCTTCTCCCCCCAAAAGGATTTCTCAGCGTCTAGCGCATACTAAAAGTAGAGAGTTTCACATCATATAAAACCACCCCTGCGCGCTTACTTTCTTTGCGTATCTACCCATTATCTTTCCTCTCTCTCTTTCTCTTCATTCTACAAACAAAAATGTCCAGTCCAACAGCTACAACAACTACTGCGAGCCATTCATCATCTTCGCTCAATCCCCACGGTGCAGACGAGGAACGACTTATCAGAATGTATGGCCGGCTACCTTCGCGCGCATCGCTGCTCAACAAGAAGCTTCAAGATCGCAAATACTTTGACTCGGGCGACTATGCGCTCAGCCAAGCTGGCAAGAACCCGTCGTCCAATGTCGGCAGCGCCCTGCCATTCAGCGATAATGAGCCAAACAGATCGGTCCCGACCTCAATGCTACGCCGGGGCTCGAATTCAAGCACCAGTCCTCAAAACTCTCCGCCCCAGTTCAACCAGCAAATGTTTGCCAGCTGTCCTGGTAACAACTCGCCGCCAAAGACTGTCGGCAGTCCGCAAGCTTACAATAACACCACCAGCCACACAAACACTCCAGGCACAGTCCCGATCTTGTCGCCAGTCAGAGACCGTTCTTCATCGCTCTCCCCGCCTGATGCCGATATTGCAAACATGGCCGTCAACAGCTACCACCAGCGGCTCGCGGAGCGGCTCAAATAAAGCAACAGAGGACATTACCATGGTTTTTATGAAAAAAAGCGCATTTCTTATTTTTTTTGTTTTTTAACCTGATGTCTTGTTGTGTTTGTCTGTGTGTGTGAACTCTTCGTGTGTATCTCTTTTTAAAAATCTGGAGAAGGGGAATGCAATCTCTCTTCCCCAATATTTATGGCATTTTTTTTATTATTATTTCTAGCATGTATTTTATTTAACATTATCCAGAATTTTGGCAAGATTTGGTTATTTCTTCTTTGGCCGCTGTTTACATTCTGCGTCGGTCATTGGATGTAGCTTGATGAGGTTTGGATACTGCGGATTGTTGAATTGATGACCTTTACTCCAGTCGTACGACACTGCATATGCGAATATTGAGCCCGTGCTGTTGAATGCGGTGGCACTTATGGATCCTCCTACTTTGCCCGATCCTTTGAGCCGATACTTTGAGTCCTTATCCCAGATATGGAACGTGCCGTCCGATCCAGCAGTAGAGAAAGTGCCGTACACCGGGTGGAAGCTGATGGCATTGAGCGGGTAGACGTGCGTCTCGTTTCTCGGGGGGCCCTGCGTGTCGCGATGGCATTTAAATGAAAACCCATTCAGTTTTTGCTCATTTGCATCCACGTACTGGATAGCACATCTTCCCTCGACTGATCCTACTGCGTAACCGGTACCGTTTGGATAGCAGCTGATGACTCGGGTTTGGTATTTGAGCGGTGAGGGCAACCGGTTGAAGATTTCGCCTGGGTTGGACAAGTCTATCACACACAAATGCCGCTCTGCAGTGCCTACCACGAGTAGATTTTTCTGGCTGTCCATGGTATATGCCCGCTCTGGCAGTTGCACTGTTGCCACGGGCTGATTTGACCGCATGTCCCAGTACTTGAGCGTCTTATCCCATGAGCACGATGCTACCAATGCACTGCCTGCAACTTCCACTACCCGTACACAGCTCACTGCACTGCTGTGTTGGCCCACTGGTGCCGATTGCGACGACTGGAGATCGTATACTTTGACTACATTGTCGCACCCGCCGGATACAAGCTTGGATCCGTCCGGGAACCATTGCGACGAAAGCACCGGCGCCTCGTGCTCGTACATTGCTCTACCTTGGGTATCGCCCGTATTCAGCACTTCGTATATCCGTACTTTCTTGTCCCATGATGCAACAGAAAGCAGATCAGCTCGTGGCGAGAACGAAAGGTCGGATACAGAGTCCTCGGGCGGGCTGGCCACAACCTTGTCTTGTGAAGTGTTGATTTCCGATTGTGCTGCTATACTGCTCGACGTACCAAATAGAGGCATTGTTTGTATTCGGTTGATATGTTAGTATTGGTATTTTTTTGCTATCTGTTAGTGTTGGTGGATTAAGGTTTTGGCGTGCGTTTTGTTTTTGTGGGTTTTAATGTATTGGGTGCGAAACTGAGACGCGTCGTCGGGTTTTTGGGGCTTACTCGTAGTACCACCAGAGATGGGAATTACAATGTCAATATTTTCTAACAAACATGTCTATATATCATAGGCACAAAAGCTGGTATAAATAAGAATAAAACGTAAACAGGAGTTATTTCTTCTTGACCCGCTGTTTCACTTCAGCATCGGTTGTAGGATGCAGCTTGATGAAATTTGGATACTGCGGATTGTTGAATTGATGGCCCTTGCTCCAATCTTGCGACACGGCGTATGCAAATATCGATCCGGTCTTGTTGAATGCAGTGGCCGAGATGGACCCGCCGACTTTCCCGCTGCCTTTGAGTCTGTACCGGGCATCCTTGTCCCACATGTGGAACGACCCATCAGATCCAGCAGTTGAAAATGTGCCGTAGACTGGATGGAAACTAATAGCGTTGACGGGGTATACATGCGTTTCGTTGCGAGGTGGGCCCTGCGTATCTCGATGGCACCGAAACGAAAACCCATTCGTCTTTTGCTCGTTCGAGTCAACATACTGGATCGCACATCGTCCCTCTACAGATCCAATCGCATAGCCCGTACCGCTTGGGTAACAGGACAACACCCGAGTCTGGTGCTTGAGCGGCGACGGCATCGTTTTGAATATCGAGCCAGGGTTCGCCAAGTCAATCACACATAAATGCCGCTCAGCAGTACCGACTACGAGCAGATTTTTCTGGCTGTCCATCGTATATGCCCGCTCAGGAAGCTCAATGCTCGCTACAGGCTGCTGTGCCCTCATGTCCCAGTACTTTAGAGTTTTATCCCACGACGACGACGCCACTAGTACACTTCCACCCGCTTCGACGGGCCGTACCGAGCTTACTGCCGACCCGTGCTGGCCAATTTGCATCGATTGAGACGACTGCAGATCGAAGACTCGCACCGCATTGTCTGTGCCGCCGGACATGACTTTCGAACCGTCCCTGAACCATTGCGCCGACAATACTGGGCCTTCGTGTTCAAACATGGCGCGCCCTTGGCTGTCGCCAGTACTGGATATCTCGTAAATGCGCACTTTCTTGTCCCATGATGCTACCGCAAGCAGATCAGCCTGTGGCGAGAACGACAAGTCCGAGATGGAGTCGTCAGGCGGGTTGGCCACAGTCTTATCCTGAGATGTGGCAATCTCAGAAACACTCGTCGCCGCTGCCGTCGTCGTCCCAAAAACAACCATACCGTTTTGTTGTTCTTTTAGTATATGTCCATACGCAGAATATATGGGTCCGGATTGATCAATCCACTGGGAGTGTGTGTGTATGTTGAGCGTGTGTGCCAGCCAAGTTTTTCGCTGGCGCGGCTGTACTTTTTGGAGCGGCTTCACTGACACCACCAATGCATTTTTTCTCGTGATACTGAATAATGGAATTTAATCGTTATGTAAAGATGTGTATCTGTCGAAGGTGATTTGTTCACTAAATATTTTACTTAAGCGTTGGCATTCAAGTAGCGATGGGCTGATTCATACCCAGTTTCGATTTGCCAGGACGATGTACTGAAGCGCATTGAATGCAGCTGTGTAAAGTATCGCATCCGTTTGAAAACTACAAGTTTAGTTCATGGATGATTTGCTCTTATTGTCACATATTATGACTTTACACCTTCCATAGCCGCACACATCGCGGCGACCTCTGTTTCAGTCTCGAATACATCCAAATCTGTCTGTCTAATTCTAACTCTCATTAATATCTCATGAGGCAAATCAGATGACTCGTCCAAAATAGCCATGTTCTGGAATGAAATCAGATCATCACCCTGGCGACACACACACACACATGATGGGATCTAGATGACGAAAGGGAGGATCGGCTTGCGCTTGAGAGACACATTTGCATTTGCACCGCCATGTCATACCTATCAACCCCTTGATCTAGATACACAGAAAAACAGCGACCTACAGTAATCTCATCAAACATCTCATACCGTATTACGAAACCTTGTCTCCAGCCATATAAAGGTAACAGTATTCAAAAGTGTCACTTGACCGCAAATAATGCACGCGCGCTCCCATTGCATTTTTTGTGGGGTAAAAAAATATTTTCAAGAAAACCGTTGCTGTGGCAGCGAATTACCCTGTTGCTTCTTCAAACCTTAGACGCACCCAATTTTCCTTCGCCTTCTGTGACTCTCTTTTCTTTCACCTCTTGACCAACAGACACATTTCAAACAAAATACCCTCCTCCTTCCTTCCTTAATACACGCATCCCATAGCTTGACGACTCGAACTCTCCTAAAGGTTCTGTGACATACACTCCCCCACCTGTTCTTTTCTCTCTGAAATATCATGTCCAGAACTGCTCACTATCAACCGTTCTATGGCCACCAGCAGCCCAGCACTGTCTCTGCGCTGTGGTCTGCTGTTCCACAACAGCAGCAGCAGCAACAGCAGTATCAGCACCAGTTCCAACAACAGCGTGTGGTGTCTGGTCCGGTGCCTGCTCCTAGTGTGGCTTTTAGTTCTCAGATAGAGGAGGTCGATAGAGCTGTGCAAAAGTTGATGAAGCACGGCCAGTATCCCCAGTACAGCAGCGGCATGGCGTACGAGCAGCAGCAGCAACAGCGAATTGCTGCTCCTGTGAGCCCAGTCAACCCGTCGCCACAGCACCTGCGATCTGGCTCGTCTTCGTTCTCTGGATTCAACACGTACCCATATGCGGCCGGTGCAGTTGCTAAGCACCCTGGACTGCCACAACAACAACAGCAGCAACCACAACCACAACATCCACAATCACTTCACTCGACAACTCAACAAGTTTACCAGTCTGCTCAGCAACAGCCAACGCAGAACCATGCTGGCCATCGGGGTCTTTCTCCAAAAGTTACTTTCGACCCGTTTGGCCCAGTGACTGTTGAGCAGAACCGGTCGGTGTCTCCGCCAGGAGGCTCTGCATTTGCATCATCATTCAACACAAACACAAACACGAACACGAACGCCATGAACAACAACAAGAACACGACTATCGGAGGAGGATTATATCGAAGCTCTGAATCGCGGGTCATTGACTCTCATTTGGGATGGTCTTCCAAAGTTTGGGGTGCTGGCACTGTCACCACCTCGGTCTGGGGATAGACAGGGTCCATGAAATCAAGACTGTCCTATGAAGTCCATGAATATCATCAAAAAAAAAGATCCACGATTCCAGAATGAACCTTTAACGACATGAGCAAAAAAAAAAGTATCCAAAGAATCTATTATCAATCCTCCTCCGACCGTGAAAAAAAAAGTCTTTTTAAAAAGTTTCATTTCGACCAAACTGGTTCTTTCAGCTCTGCACAGAGCAAAAAAGAGCCTCTGCATACCATTTATTTTTTTTCAAGACGAACGACCAACTGTATTATTTATTTAACGAACTTGAAAACAACCACTTTACAATCAAGCAAAAAAGTTGACAGCAACGAATCCAAAAACCAACTCAAAAAGACAACTTCTATCGACCACTACAAACTAATCCGGTTATTTTATTTCAATTTTTTTTTATTTGGTTACTATTATCTTTTTTTTTTTGCATATCATTCGGCAATTCTTTTACATTTTATTTTTTTATCGGCGCTATTTTATATATCATCAGGGCAGGAGGCGAGAAATGGGGGGCTATTGGAGATTCATTATAATTTATTAACAAAAAACGGAGACGACAAGGAGGAGATTTTTATTTCAAAGGATACTGGGATTACTACTATTTTAAAACAAAATTTATCATGTGGACGAGGGAATATTCTTGTTGGATTGATTGGATATTTTCTTTGAGGGACAATCATATATTTTTTTCATGTCAGTAACGACGAGGAGTGTATTCTAGATGCTCATTAGTATATATATATATAAGCTCTTTTTTAATGCGAGTTTTTTATCTCTTATGAACAGGATGCAAAGGTTAATAAATAGGTGGTCAGAACTTTGTGAATTGGACCTCGATAGTGTCGACAGACTGCATGAGTCGCTGAATGAGTGGCAGCACAACGGCGTCCATGCCGCAGTCACATACTTGCGAATGGCAAATGTTCTGGAGACAGTATTGCAAATCGCTGATAGAGTCCAGCAGCGCGACACGCACGCCGTGGAGCTTTGCAATGTGGTTGACGCGTTCGGCGCTAGTCAAGTACTTGTGTCGTCTTGGCGGGTCGGGCAACAACGCAGCAGCAGCAGCAGCGGTGGCAGCGGCAGGAGCTGGGCCTGGTGGTGATGCGAGTTTAGGTGGAGGCTTTTTCTTAGGAGACCAGCTGCCTGATGAGCGTGTACGCTTGCGTCGAGGCATTATGGATCAACTCTGCGCTAAATGAACAAAACAGTTCTTGGATTGCCGTAACTGATTGGAAAAGCCATTTGGACTTATTGGTCCCAGCGAGCCGCACAAGCCGCATCGGATTGCGCACCTTGCCCATTGTGAGACTCTTGAGACTGCATATGCCATTTTTTGAATCAAATGCACGAGCTGACGAGGCAAGATGAAAAAATTCATAGTGCCCAATATTTCTACTCGGGGTTTGAAGTTTCGCCAGCCACCCGGCGTATTTGATCAGATGGTACTACCCGTAAGAGCAAGGGGCTCCGGCGTGGCGGTATAGATTCACGGGTGAGCCGCTTCGAACTTCGAAGATCTAGCGGTGAGGTCACTCACTCCACGACGAACGACCGGCTAGACGGATTTGGTGCGTCTATGCATACGTGTCTCTCAGTCGAGGTACGTGTACTACAGGCAGTGCGGAGAGGGGCACGGAGAGATGAAACGCACGCATATTCAGGTGCCGCCCGATCACAGACCAGTTTTTTTCATTCGTTTACTTACCAGGTAGATGCTACAATATCGAGAGTATGAGGATTTCAGTATATCAGATACATAGATTGTGAGCACGTTTCGAGTCGCACACTAGGGGGGAGTGCGATGCCCACATGCACATATTAGGACCGTTCGATTAAGAGTCGATTCAAGTTATGAAATAAGCTTTTGCAAATTTGTCGAGTAATGAACCGCTGGTAATTTATCTGAGCACGACCTAAAATTCCCGGAACTCTGGAGAGGCAATAGTCTTGCCAAGAGACTTTTCCAAAAACTTCGATCGTTCGTTGGATACAAGACCCCCTGGTATGAACCCAACCCGTATAGACAACACTCCTTTCGATCCGTACGTACCACGGGGAAAGAACGATTACGCATTACGGCATTTAGAACTGTACAGGTAATTCCTGAAACACACAACTAACATAAAAGTCAAATGTCACAGGATAGTTTTTCAAAAAGTCGTGCGTAAACATGTCGCAAAGCCGTGTGTGTATATAAAAGGGGAGATTCTCACCCCTCTCCCACGATTATAAAAAAATGAGACCCCGCCCTGGTCAACCCGACTTTATTCAACTTTATTTCGTTTGATCCTATTCTTCTTCTTATTTAACCCCTTGGCCTCTTTCCTACTTTTACATTCATTTGGCATTTCCATCTCAGCATTACAATGTTTCAAGAATACCTCCACCTTGTGCTGAGCAGTTTCCCCACACGATTTGCATTTATCAATGCATATGTCCTGCTCTCGACGCTGACCGGCACTGCGGCAGCCGCCATTCTGCTCAAAACATCACGACGAGCTACTAGTGAATCGACGGAATACCACGAGCTCGATTTGCTGCCGGACAGGCTGCGCAATTCGCACGAACTCGCATTGCTCATTAAGCACAACCGCATTGACATTATCACTGAGTTTCTGAGGCGCGCCAAGGCCGCTCGCATGTTCTTCACAGTGCTGCTGGCGCACTGGATGGGCATGGTTGGCATGATTTCCAGTTTGTTGGTGATTGAGCATGTGTACCTTCTCGACCTTCCGCTAGTTTTGCTCATTGGCGGGTTTTTGGTGCATACTATTATCACTGCACTGTTCTACCAGCTGCTCCTGCATTGACCACTCGTTCTCTAGAATTTGTTTGTTTTTTTGTACATATAATCTTGAATGTTAATAGAATATCAAATATCTTTGACTAACAATTTTGGATAAAGGAGGGAATGTTACGCTCGCTGTTCTTCCTTTGGTGGAGGAGTTGAAGATGCACTGGATGACGCATTGGCAGCTGCTAGTTGCCAAGCTGGAATGCCTGCTCGTGGAGTAGACGGATTGGTCGTTGTCGTTGTGGTAGTGGAGGGTGAGTTTGCATTTGCGCTTGTGGTCGTCGCTCCTGCAGGCACCGGCACAAACCCTTGCGATGAAACGGCCTGCTGCCCTGGCACGGGAAAAGACGGCACTGCAGACACTGGCGGTGGCCCGCTGTTGCTGCCTCCTACTTTCATTCGGTTGCTAATGAGTTGTTTTAACGATTTGAGCTCGTCCTGTACTTGGATCAATGCTGCATCCTGCTGCTGGCGATGCTTCTCGAGGCTCTTGGGCAGCGACTCGCGTACATTCTCGACCTGCGACTTGATCAGCTTCATATCGCTCTCTCTTTGCTGTGTCTGTGCTTTGACGCTTTCGACTGCATTCTGCACATCGGTCATCAGCGCATCGAACTTTTCGGACCGCTCTTGCTCCCGTTGCTTGATCTCCTCTGTATCCGTTTTGAGCTGTTCGAGCATGCTCGATACCCGGTCGAACTCCGCTTCGAGAGCGCTCTTATCGGCTTCTAATGAAGCAGGCGTCGGAGGCATTATCAATGGCACAACGTACCGTTTGGCTACTTCGTATAGTCCATAGCCGACACCCGCAGTCACCGTCGCCATGACGAAATAGTCCCGCCAGTCCCGCTCCGGCAGCGGTGGCGGCCTGTTGACGTAGCTCTGTGCTGTTGAACTGTATGAACTAGTCGTGCCGGTCGAAGGTTGGTGGTGGTCCGAGTTGTTTGCCCGTTTGAGTGCCTCCTCAATCTCGTCCTTTGTGAGCTCCTTGGATTCCAAGAACTCCACACGCTTGGCCAGCGACGAGCTCGCCACTTCGGGGTCGCGCAGAAACTGGACTGCGTTGTTGACCTGCTCTTCTCTCATAACAGTCCGTGTGGGTGTAAAAATATAAAAAACCGGGTCTTGTCGAGTGTGGGGGAAAAAGAGGTGTACCACCCGCCGGAGAAACCTGATGGGTGATGGTGGCGCGGAAGTTGCCGAGGCTCGTGATTCACACACGGGGAAGTTGAAATTGACACTCAGTGAGCTACGTAGTGAGTATTGGAAGATATCTGGGGGATTTTCTGGATTCAAGTATTTCATGATATCTGAATACGATGGAAGGATCCAAATTCTGAATAAATTTACTTAAAGCTAAAAGCTCATATCTACGCCGCAGAAAGTGGGGCTCATAGTCGACCCGGAGCCCCAACGCATAGAACAAGGTCATTACAGCTTTGTTTGTAAAATGTGGAACTTATTGTATTATTGCTATTCAATTGCTAGTTTCGGTAAGGTGTTATAGAAAGCTATTTTGCGTAGCCGTTTTCGATTTCCCAGTATTTCTCGAACCCAATCTCTTCGCAAACGTCCGAGAATGGCAATATTGTTTCAGGGCTGGCATTGTCGTGGAAGCTCTGAGTCAAGCTGCCAATTGCTTCCCTCGTAGCGCTGATTCGTGCTGTCAAAGCAGTCAACGGGTAAGTAGCTGCGGCAATGCCGATCTTGGCCATATCCTTAGCGCCAACAAGCTCAGTCTTGCCTCCTTCAATAATGTTGGCGAAAATGGCATTATCGATTTCTTTGACTGCTCGCTCCATAATTGACCGGTCTGGCATGGCTTCCATAAAGATGGCGTCTGCTCCAAGTCGGGTAAACTCTCGAGCACGCTCAAACGCCTCTTCGACCGACACCATCAGCGCATCAGTTCGAGCTAGAATGAAAATGTCCTTGCCGTTTTCTCGAGCTCCAACAGCCGCTCTAATACGCGCGTATGCTTCCTCACGGTCTACAATCTCTTTGCCCCTGGTGTGGCCACACTTCTTGGGCCATTTTTGGTCCTCGATCATGACGCCCGCCGCTCCAGCATTGGCAAACCCTTGAACGGTACGGTACACACTTGCGAGCCCGCCATAGCCAGTATCGCCATCTGCCAATAATGGAACGTCAATGACCCGTGTGATCTGTTGGATACGCTGAACCAAGTCCTCAAACGCGATATAGCCAGCGTCCGGCAGGCCCATTGATCCTGCAGTCGCATATCCGGACAGAAACATGCAAGGGTACCCCATTTGCTCGATTTGCCGAGACGAGAGACCATCATAAGAGCAGGCCATTGCCACGATCTTTTCTGGATCAGCCCGGCCTTCGTTCACGAGAGCTCGCAGTTGAGATGCGCCAGCAGATGGTACCTTGCCTCTGACATGCTTGTACTTGACAGTCACCTCGTCGCCATTTCTCTCCACGGTGTGGCCCTGGGCATTGAACTTGAATGGATACTGCGTCATTGGAAAAGTTTCTGTTCTGGTTTGTTGTAGCTTGCCGCCTTGTGGAATCGTACTTTTGGTGGTTCTCGATGATCAGCTAGGTTTATATAAACTGTGGAGAAGCGAAAGCGCGCCGGTTGCGCCGCCGGAGTCGTGCCCGGCTACTCGCGGTTAGTACCGACGACGGAGCGAATTCGCATTGGATTTTATTAAAAATGTCGGTGCAAATTTACAAAATACCTCCGACTAGTCTGTCGTAAATCTCAAAAAGCATCGGACCATTTGCATGCGGCCGATGGGGTTTGAGTTGAAGGTTTTCTATGCGTGCGGCTGCATGTAGAGGAAATCTTCAGATAAACCCTGGATTCCGAATAAATTAGATACAAGTGCATGGCGACACCAGATCTATGTACTGTAGCTTCGTTCTTGAACCTCTGATCATACCCCATCTTTATTACATACAAATGCCCACCTTTAGAGCCAGATCAATTTTATAGAATATGGAGCCTCTTGGTTTGCGATCCCCACACACGAGGCGCTGGTCCCAGCCGCTTTTTTCATGCACCAGACTGCAACCAAATCCCCCATCGACCGATTTCCGCTTCCACCTTTGGCAACTCTTTTTTATCTTTGAACCATGACAGTTATTGCCGAAGCTGTCAAAGAGGACCAGCGGTCCTCGCCTCCAGGCACGGCATTGGCAGCAAGAGCCACAGCCAAGACGAGCCGGCATTTGTATGCTGGGTTTGTGAGCGGGCTGACCTCGGCGGTGATCTTGCAGCCATTTGATTTGCTCAAGACGAGGGTCCAACAGAATAAAGGCACCACGTTAAAGGCGACATGGCAGGAGATCCCGTCGTTTGGTGCTTTATGGCGAGGCACAGTGCCATCAGCATTACGAACTTCGGTGGGAAGCGCCTTGTACTTTACATCACTTACGTATACCCGCCAGCAACTAGCGCATTTACTACCATCAGCGCGCCAAAGCGACCGAGCCAGCTCCAAACTGCCGTCGTTATCGATGCAGGCGAACCTGGCCAGTGGTGCATTTGTTCGTGGCATGGTAGGATTCATGACAATGCCTATCACTGTGGTCAAAGTGCGGTACGAGTCGTCCATGTACAATTACTCGTCAATAGCCAACGCTTGTAAAGATATCTGGACGCAGCACGGCGTGCGTGGATTCTTCACTGGGCTTGGAGTGACATTCGCGAGGGATGCACCGTATGCGGGCATTTATGTGCTGTTTTACGAGAAATCAAAGGACGTCATGAACCGCCTGTCGTTGAGCGAGAATTCTACCTCTTCAGCCGCGCTCATCAACTCGTCGTCGGCAATGTTCAGTGCTACTGCAGCGACAACGCTGACGGGCCCGTTCGATACAATCAAGACTAGAATGCAGATAGATCCAGACAAGTACCGGAGCTTTGCCAATACGGC
This sequence comes from Blastobotrys indianensis, assembly GCA_030558855.1. Classification (NCBI taxonomy): domain Eukaryota; kingdom Fungi; phylum Ascomycota; class Dipodascomycetes; order Dipodascales; family Trichomonascaceae; genus Blastobotrys; species Blastobotrys indianensis. The sequence continues at coordinate 283,287 of JAKTQK010000018.1, forward strand.
GAGGATAATTCTGGCCGAGGGAGGCGTTCGGGACTTGTTTGACGGGCTGTCGCTGCGGCTAGCTAGAAAGGCAATGAGCGCAGGCATTGCTTGGTGTATTTATGAAGAGCTTGTACGACGAGCTTGATTTTAGATCTGATTTCTGCATGTGTATTTATTATCTAATGAAACCTTAATTCCCTCATCTTCGTGATCCCTTCTCCAAACTCGGCTGCTGGCGGCGTTCGAACTGAGATATGCATTTATCATGTTACTTAGAATGAAATTGTCTCTTTACAATGTCGGTCGGAGGCATGCCCCTCTGGCTCCGACTCCGATTCCGATTCGACCCCGACTTCGGCGAATTGGACTCGTCGCACACCTAGCAGTATCTCCAAATAATAATCCAAAGTATGAGCATTGCCGAAAAGAAGCTGAAAATCAAGGGAGCAATAGCCCACGGACCCACGAGCTGTGCCAGCACGCCGCCCAAGAAAGGTCCAGCAGCGGTGCCTCCTCCGCCAAGCGCTGCCGCGAACCCTACTCCTAGAATGTGCAGATTCTGAGGAAGCTTCTCGACTGCTACTGCCATCATGGAAGGATACAGCGGCCCGATGGCTAGACCTATCAATGCGACTGCAATTGCTGATGCAATGAGGCTAGGCACGAGCCAGAATATGAGCGAGAACACCACCGCGCAGCTGATATATATCGTGACGATTAGTTGTAAATTACCGACACGTTGTGTCAAGAATCCCAGCACCATGCGACCGAGCGCTATTCCGATCCAATAACCGGTAGACACATATCCCATTTTGTTGAAGTCTCCATGCCGCACATTTATCATGTACGTTGTCGTCCACCCTCCAGTACCTACTTCTCCGCTCACGTACAAAAATGTAGTCACAGCAAGGATAGGCACTAGCTTGTGTTTGAGTACTTCCAAGTACCCCGGTTTCGATGCTGCAGTCTTGTCCATTAATTGTCGATACACTTTAGGTTTTTCATCGCTAAATGCCAGAGCCTGGAGGCAAAGCGAGAACGCCGAACAGCCGACCATGACTAGATAGACATGATTCCACGAAAGACCGCGAGCGAGCATCGCTTGAGCAAATGTGGGACATACCACGCCGCCAATTCCGTAGAATCCATGCAGTAGGCCCAACACTTGATGCGATTTCTCCAAGTTTGCACACATTGTGTTCATGCTCGCTTCGATCATTCCACTTCCGGCGCCTGATATACCGTAGCCTATCACGTACGCAATAAACGGTGGCTTGCACCCAGCGATAATGTAGTATGTGAGCTGCAAGCTGGTTGCAAAGCAAGTAATGCCCCAGCGACCGAGTAACCGGTGTGCTCTGTCGTTGACGACCGCAGCGATAAGGTACCCTACAAACGGAGCGATAAATGCAAGTGATACTGTAAAGTATGAGATATTGTAGTAAGTTTCCAAGTGCGGTATCACTACACCAGTGGCTGAATCTTTCATCCCGGATACAAAGAATCCAAAGAACGCAGCGGCTAGCTTGAACTTGTTTCTGCGAGGATAGTTCCATCGCTCTCGAGGAGTATATGCGGCTCCATCGCAAGAGCTTTCACGGCTGTGAACAGGCCGCTCTTCAACTTGTGCAACGCTGTTTTCACGAGGTGGCGTCTTGTGCTTCTCTTCGTAAGTGGGTTGGTCCATGATTTCAATGCGCAGTGGACGTGAAGACTCCAAAAGTGAACCGTTCTGGCATTCTTATAAATTTGCAAAAGTTCTCCTTGCCTTACAAATATCTCGAAAAGGCGATCAAAAGCGACACACGCCAAAGGTCAGGTTCGGTTACTTTGAATAGTAAGCCTTCGCACCGAGCTGCTGAAGGACTCTTACCGGATGGGGTAACTGAACGCACTGAACACGAAGGGTTTCTTTCCTGCAGTGAATAAAGAAGAAAGAGTAACTTCAGTCTCGGGATGCTCAAGCCCGTTGACAGAATGCAGAGAAGAAGTTGTGCGATGCACACACTACGTGACTGTGAAGTAAATTGATTATGCATGGTGAGTTTGTAAATGTTCTGGCCGGTACTTTGGTCAACAACAATTTCCACGGCAAGACTTCTATAATGAGTAAATTGCATTTCGGTAATTAGTAAGTCACGCGACAGATGAATATTTGAATTTTTTTACGAATTATATGGTTGATACTGATCGAAAGTGATACCTGCTTTATAACGGTAAAAAAGGCGGGGAAAAATTGAATCTGCCGAAAATGCGGCGTTATAAATGTCTCGCTTACTCACGTAGCTTAAACTATTACCCCGGTTTTAACCAGTCACGATGGTTAACCACCGGTCTCATTCACCACGATATCATAACGTTGACAGCGGTATTCACCCATACCAAGGATTATTCAAGCTGAGCGGCTAAACACATTTCGAATCATTATGCATTACAATAGCTAATTACCTAGTTTCTATAAATATATAGACGAGATTTGTATTAGTACGATCGACCAAACTGAGTGTAATGCTTGGCTTGTTTGCCACAGCCAACACACTTCACACCCTCCGCTGGCACGTCGAGTCCAAATGGAATGCACAGAGACTTTGCGCCCATGGATGGAGCTCGATCGTCGTAATCTTCGTCTGTCTCCTTTTGCGTCGTTCGATCCTTGATATCGTCTTCACAGGCTTCATCTCCACAGAATGGCGCTCGAATAACGTTCTTCTTGTTCATGTTTGGAACAAAGTCCTCAATCTTGTCAACGTTCACAATGTGGTCGTCATAGAGCGACTTGGCTCGCTCATACATATCCCAGTGGATCTTCTCGAGAAGCACTGGAACTTCGGTCGCAATCTTGTCAAGAGAAATGACAACCTTCTCGTTGTTATCTCGTCGCACCGCCGTGATCTGGCTCTTCTTCAAGTCGGCTGGGCCAAACTCTACTCGCAATGGGATACCATGCACCTCCGCATCGGCAAACTTGAAGCCAGGAGTATAAGTATCTCGATAATCACCTTCAACACGCACACCAGCCTTTCGAAGCTCAGCCTCAACCTTCTCAGCACCTGCAATAACAGCATTTCGCTCCTCATCGCTCGTCTTTGCAGTAAGGCCACATGGAATGACCACAGTCTGAGTGTCCGCTACTCGTGGTGGCAACACAAGACCCTTATTGTCCGAGTGTGTCATGACCATCACACCAATGACACGGGTGGAAAGACCCCAAGAGTTCTGCCAACAGAAAATCTTGTCGCCATTCTTTGCATTTGGATCTTCAACCACAATGTTGAACATTTTCGAGAAATTCTGACCCAAGCAATGGGCAGTGGCACCTTGAATGCCTCGACCAGTAGTAGAGATGTAGCCTTCCACAGTGGTAGTGTACTTGGAACCAGCAAATCGTTCCTTGTCAGTCTTGAAACCTTTAACCACAGGAACTGCCAAAAGCTCCTTGTAAATGTCAGCGTACCAGTCCAGAATCTGCAAAACCTCTTCTTTGGCAAGTTCTTCAGTCAAATGAACAGTATGGCCCTCTTGCCACAAGAACTCTCGAGTTCGCAAAAATGGCTGAGGGTGCTTGAATTCCCATCGCACAACAGAGTTCCACTGGTTGAGCCGTAGCGGCAAATCTCGATGAGATCGGATCCATTTAGCGTAATATGGGTACATTACAGTTTCGGAAGTTGGCCGAATGGCAATTGGCTCGTCAAGATCGGAATCGCCAGCCTTGGTGACCCAAGCAACTTCTGGAGCAAAGCCTTCAATATGGTCTTTTTCCTTCTCGAGAACTCGCTTAGAGACGAAAAGTGGGAAGGAACAGTTCTTGACACCAATAGACTTGATTCGCTCATTGAAGTAATCCTGGATTCGCTCCCACACTGTGAAAGAGTTTGGTCGCATGATATAACAGCCAGAGACATCATAGTACTCCAACATCTCACCCTTGGTCAAGACCTGCTGGTACCATCCTGGGAAGTCATTGTTCTTGTCAGAAGTGATGCCGATCAATGCAGCACCTTCAATTTTACCCGATGGTGGAGCCTCTTTAGGAGCAGCTTGTTTCTTGGCCGCAGCAGGAGTTGGGGCAGCTGCTGCGGCAGCACTAAAGTCGGTCACAATAGGTTCGATATTTCGAGACTTGAAGAACTCCAAAAGCTTGCCAGATTCGATAAATGCAGTCTCAGTCGAATTGAGAGATCGAACGGCAAGAATGTTCGTTGTGTTTTCCGTGATCTTCGAATCGAGCACGAGCTTGATCTTGTCAGCGGTCGTGTTGGCGAGTGAGAAAGGTCCAACAGTCAGTGGGTCATCGTGGTTGAAAAACTCCTTGACTAGATCAGCGGCAGCACCTCGAGCCTCTTTGGCACCAGCTGCTTTAGCTACCAAGCTGGCTGGAGTCTGGGTATCTGCGAGTGCGATCAACACGATTGGGACAGGCGCTTGTGATTTGGCCGTCTTTGGCTTGAAAACAGCTGTCTTGGATACAACGTAGTCGAAACCTGGACCTTGTGCTTTAACGGCTTCTACCCAAGCAGCAGCATTCTCAGGCTTGTCGTGCGAGACGGTCAGCTTCGCAAACTGGGCGACCAGATCTGTTGACATGGCGAGTGTTGTGGGAGACGTACAAGAGATTGGCGCTGTTCGGAAAAAAAAAATTTCAGGCAGGGCTGAGAGATGGCGGCCAAAGAGAACAACAGATAAGCTTCAGCACAATTGATCAGCAGAAGCAAGAGCTCTATCAAAAAGACCTGGTTCGTGAATCAAAGGAAAGGGAGTGTTCAGGGAAAGAGAACGTGTATGACAGATTCCCTCGGAATGTTACCCGCAACTAACAGAAAAAAAGTTGCCCGTCAACTGAAATCTTTCACCGTGTGTGTGGTGACCCCGCCGTTCCGCTTAAGTAAAGTGCCCCTATTTTTTCTTCCTCGAGGCACTGGGGTGCGCCATTTGAGATGATTTGACTAGCAGAACTATTTCAAAACCATTAGATTACTGTTTATTACAATTCAACAGTCATAATTACTCTGTTTTGTATAATGTAAATAAATCCTTGTCGTATATCAATCTCTTAGAGTCACGATACTTTGTGGTACTGTAAAAGAGTCATATCCGCTATCAGTACTCGCTATTTCAGCGTGTAGATTTCAGCATGGATGAGCCTTAGTTTTTCAGTCTTGGAAGAAGACCACTTCAAGGTTTCACGCACAATCTTCCCCCTGCGTGTCAGTTTAAAGAAACCACACAGGTGTTTTGGCAAATATAGCACAATATGAGTTTAGAAGACAAGACAGAAAAGCTCACATTGAGTGAAATCCCTGCCGACGCCGTCTATGTGAACGAGTCTACGGGCAAGGACGATGAGTCGAGCGGATCGAAAGATACCCCATTGGCTTCTGCCGCTTACGCCCTGTTCAAGAATGCCGAGGCAACGATTGCTGTTTGGAAGGACGATGCATATGAGTTGATCTCTGCATCAGCACTCAAGAAGGCCAAGAAGGGCGCTGACGGTTTGGTCAAGAAGGCCGAGAAGGCATTGAAGGCGTTGGAGCAGGAAGCGGCACGAAAGGCAGACGAAGAGAAGCGACTTGCCGCCTCTAAATCAATTGTCATTAAGGAAGACTCGGCGTTGCCAAAGGCCAAGACTATTAAAATTCGAGATGGAGAAAAGAGTCGGGATACTCGAGTCAAGATTTACGGCTGGATCCACAGGCTGCGAAGTCAAAAGGGACTTGCCTTTATCGTTCTGCGAGATGGCAGCGGCTTCTTGCAGTGTGTTCTATCTGGGGATTTGGCAAATGCGTATCAGACTTCTACCCTCACCATTGAGTCTACCGTTGCCCTGTACGGTGAGCTGAAGAAAGTGCCAGAGGGCAAGACTGCTCCGGGCGGCCATGAGCTTGTGGTCGACTACTACGAAATCGTCGGCTTGGCGCCAGGCGGAGACGATGCTTTCACTAACAAGATTCAAGAAGGTACCGATCCTTCGATTCTTCTTGATCAGCGACATTTGGCCTTGCGAGGTGAGTCTCTTTCTGGTATCATGAAGGTACGTGCTGCTTTCCTACGAGCGATTCGAGACACGTATCACGAAGAGGGTATTCTCGAAGTCACACCACCATGCATGGTTCAAACACAAGTTGAAGGTGGCTCAACTTTGTTTGCATTCAACTACTACGGCGAGGATGCTTATCTCACCCAGTCTTCACAGCTCTACCTCGAAACATTGATTCCATCCTTGGGCGACGTTTACTGTATTCAGGAATCTTTCCGAGCCGAGAAATCGCATACTCGACGACACTTGAGTGAATACACGCACATTGAAGCAGAGCTCGGCTTTTTGACTTTCGACGACATGCTCGAACATATCGAGCGATTGCTGTGCCACTCTGTCGACAAGGTGCTTGCTGATCCAGTGGCTGGGCCTTTGGTCAAGCAGTTGAACCCCAAGTTCCAACCACCAGCCCGTCCATTCAAGCAGATGCAGTACATTGAGGCCCTCGACTGGTTGAACGAGAACGGTGTGCCAAACGAAGAAGGCGAAAAGTTCAAGTTTGGTGATGACATTGCTGAGGCAGCGGAGCGAAGGATGGTCGACACTATCGGTGTGCCAATCCTACTTACCCGATTCCCATTGGAGATCAAGTCATTCTACATGAAGAAGTGTGCCGATGATCCACGAGTCACCGAGTCTGTAGATGTGCTCATGCCAAATGTGGGTGAAATCACCGGTGGCTCCATGCGTATTGACGACCTGGAGGAGCTCACTGCCGGCTTCAAGCGAGAGGGCATCGACCCAGCTCCTTACTACTGGTTCTCCGACCAGCGAAAGTATGGTACATTCCCTCACGGAGGTTACGGTCTAGGTACCGAGCGAATTTTGGCTTGGTTGTGTGACCGGTACACTGTCCGAGATTGCTCGCTCTATCCACGATTCACAGGCCGGTGCAAGCCGTAAACGGCGCATGATATATCTATAAGGTCATATATTAAATAGTAGAAGTATATATATAATGCAAGTCACCGTGGTTAGATTAAAGAAGAAAAAAACAAAGCAGTTCATCAAGAATTCGACGTGATAATAAAAAAAACCATTAACATTCATGCCACTCGTAACGCGCCGGACCTTCGGCCAAATGCATATCCTGCGCCAAAGCTGATTCCTGCTACAAGCGACAGACCGGCAGCAGCCCATACCGTCGTAGCAAGATCCAGAGAGCTTACCACTGAGGATGTCGCTGCTTGTGGCATGGATTTTGATCTGGAGCTTTTGAGTTTACTCTTACTGCGACCACCGACCTGCGGCTCGCCACCTACAAGCAACCGATCATCATCGTCACCCTTTCTCCGCAACACTCGTGCACCAGATGCATTCATAAGACGACTGTAAAGCTGCTTTGAGCTCACTGCAGTTGGTGTGACTTTCGTCTCTTGCCCATCAGCATCCATAGCCTCGCCAACTTTAGCGGTGATTAAAGTTGACAGTGATGCGCCCAGATCAACGTCCGCCTCAGTGTGGGCGATAACGCGCTGCGAATCGTCAGAGTCTATGGCCTCATCTTCCTCTTCTTCGTAATCATCTGGCGAGTTGTAAAATGGTGTACCTAAAATAAAGTTCTCGTCATCTTGGTCTTCAAATGTTGGCGTTGACACCCCGTGGGTGCCAGAACGCGATGGCGTGCGACTATCAATGTCAATCCACGACTCTGCGATAAGGAACTGTTAGATATCAAAGCACTATAGTTAACTAGTTATTTAGTAAACATACCCTCCAACTTCGGATCTGTGTATCTGGGATGCATTTTGCGAGTGGCAGAACTCTGCGAAAACAATAACAAATACACTCAAAGAATAAAGTTTGTGGAGAGAAGCGAAAGCCACAATATTTATTATTATGCGATGATCTCTGCTGTGTGTGCGGTGGTGGTGTGTGGAGGTCCACGGCTGCTACAGCGCAGGGAGTTCACGTGCCGCGGAGTGCAAGGTCACTCGTCACCACTGCCCACACAGTAGTAGCAAAAGGGAGACGCAAAAGATCACTGATTCTGATGCAAAAATATATCTATATATTATACAAGCTTACTAGGAAGCGATGCTAGGCGGTAGACCACTACCAGACTGATGGCTACAAGTGCCACTGTAGCCACAATATCCGTCGGCAACGCGTCCAGCACTACTTCGTTCAATATCAACTCATACGACACCGGCAGCGGCTGCACCATCAGCGTTTTAATATGTGAATAGTAGTCTGCGCTGTAAGTGATGCCGACCAAGCCGCGTTTGTACTCCAGGGCGAACGCAGCTGGCTGCGACGCCGGCCAGCACACTCTGACCTCATACATCTGGCTATCCGACTCAGGGACCTCTATTTTAAACCATTTCGTAACCGAGTCGTTATAATGACGTGGATTGATTGTCTGGATTAATGAGTGCTTTTCTAAGCTGAGCGTTCCGTGAATGCCAGTGTGCACGTCGTCGTCGCCGTAGCCGTGAGCCTCACGACCGGCAACTTTGAAGCGGATCTGTTCCGTGTTAGCCAGCACGCGTGCGGCGAACCCCAGCAAAGTGAGGATTGCGAGTCCAAACGAACAGGACCAGAACCTCATTATAAGAGTGAATGTAACAGCGATTGCTGGTAATAAATAACTGTTGAATAGAACGGAACTATCGAGAGGTCGTGTAACGATATCGTGAGAGCGTAAGGGTCGCAGGTGGGCCAACTGTGTGCGATGGTGGTGGTGGTGTCGAGAATCGCGGGCCAAATGTCACCACCCGCATATAAAGACCAAGAGATGTCCCGACTTATCTGAGACTTTCTCGCTTCTCGGGTACGCATCTGAACTTATAAAGACTCTTTGATATCCTCTCGTTAGAAAGAAGTTGATACGAAGAATAATAATTTAAACAAAAATGGGCGGTTCCGAAGTGATTGCACAGTCGTTGGTAGACTTGGGAGTCACACATGTTTTTGGCATTGTCGGCATTCCAGTTATCGAAGTTGCCGAGGCGTGCATTGCTAAAGGCATTAAGTTTGTGTCATTCAGGAATGAACAAGCCGCTACTTACGCTGCGTCAATCTATGGTTATCTAACTGGCAAACCTGGTGTCAGTTTAGTTGTTGGAGGTCCAGGTGTGGTACATGCTCTTGCCGGTGTCGAGAATGCCAAGGCCAACTGCTTCCCGCTGCTGCTCCTTGCTGGATCATCTGAAACTCACCAAAGAGCCAAAGGCGCTTTCCAAGAGTTGAACCAAATTTCAGCAGTCGAGGCATATACAAAGCTTGCAGTGCAACCGGCCACAGTCTCGGCAATTCCATCGCTACTTGAGAAGACTTATAGAACGGCATATTTTGGGCGGCCAGGCGCTACTTACTTGGATTTACCGGCAGATATTATACAGGGCCAGAGCCCCGAAAAGGTGCAACGGCTTGTTCCACCTGGACGAGCACCAAGAACACTTGCTGAACCAGACAGAATCGCCAACGCAGTCAAAGCGCTACGCAGCTCGAAATCACCTCTGCTTATTGTCGGTAAAGGCGCTGCATATGCCAAAGCTGAAAATTCAATAAGGAAATTCCAAAAGTCAACGGGGATTCCGTTTTTGCCAACACCTATGGGCAAAGGTGTAATTCCAGACGACGATGATTTGAATGTCTCAGCTGCTCGATCAGCGGCTTTGAAGTCTGCGGATGTTATTCTACTCCTAGGGGCCCGACTTAATTGGATTCTGCATTATGGTGATGCTCCAAAGTTCCAGGACGGTGTTCAGATTATCCAGGTGGATATCAGTGCCGAGGAACTGGGTAATAATGCAGGCAATCCGGAGCTAGGCCTAGTCGGCGACGTAGGTCTCGTCGCAGATCAACTAACACAAGCTCTGTCTGGCTGGAAGTCTCCCGCTCTTGATAAAAGTGTTGCCTCTATGAAGACCGCAAACACGGAAAAGGCTGCCAAGTTTGAGTCGTCGCCCTCGAATCCACCAAAGTATCAACACGTGTACAAGGTCATTCGAGAGACGATTGCCACTGTAGAAAAGAAAGCGATCTACGTATCCGAGGGTGCGAACACAATGGACATTTCCCGAACAGCTTTCCCACTCAATGAGCCAAGGACCAGGCTCGACGCGGGGACAAACGCTACAATGGGGGTGGGAATGGGCTATGCTATCGCGGCCAAGACTGCTGAACCTGATGCTTTGGTGGTTGCCATCGAAGGAGACTCGGCGTTTGGCTTTTCCGCGATGGAGCTTGAAACGGCTGTTCGTTCAAAGCTTCCAATGATCATCTACGTTATGAATAACAGCGGAGTATATCATGGCGCGGATCCTGCTATTTACGACTCTGGCAAACCGCTTCCGTCGACTGCATTACAACTGGAAACTAAATACCACGACCTGGCCAAATCACTCGGAGCTGATGGGTACTTGGCTACCACTTTGGAAGACGTTAAGAAGGCAACTTTGGAAGCTATCAAAAGCAATAATGTTGCAGTAATTAATGTGATTATCGATAGTGGCAAGGACAAGAAGCTTGAGTTTGGTTGGATGGCGTCCACGAAACCAAAGCTGTAAAAACTTGTAGATTTTAGATTGTTTATTTCTATAAGTGGGAACAAATAAGTTAATGTGAATGAACAGAAAAAAATGCCAAAGTAGATATATTCCTTCTTTAGTCGAAAATGTCGTCTACCATTTCTTCGACTTCATGAGCAGCGTGCTCAAGTTTATCCTTCGCCGAGTCTGCCATATCTTTGAACCACTCGGACCATGTCTCGTCACTTGTTGACTTTGAATCGTCTCCCTCAGACTTGTGTCCATATAAGATATCATAAGTAGAATTGATCTTGAGAATCTCTGTCTGAAAGTGGACCCCTGGGTACGGTTGAGGATCGGTCCAGCCATGCTTCAAGGGCTTCAAAGACTTGGACAGGTCGCGGCCGTCATTCTTGGCAGGATTGGCATTGAAGGTATCGCAAATGATATTGTAGAGATCAGTGTTAGGAATTGGCTCGAATGCACCCTTGTTTTTGAAGTACGGTCCCTCTGCAAGGAACGTAGCGCGCATCAACACTTCGTTATTGTCGTAACCATGAACGCCATGGGGCTGATATACACCACCCATTCGCTTTAGGTCGTCTCTGGTAGTGATAGCCCAACCGATAGCCGGAATAATAAATAGCGGTGCAATTCTCGAGCTGTAGATCGAGTGCGACCCAAAATTCCATGATTCAGGGAGATTATCAGCAGTGAACACTTTCCAAGACTTGTCTTCCGGCTCTTTAGCCTTGATTGACTCGTACATATCCTTCACAGATACGCCATCTTTTGGTCTAATACCCATCAGTGGCCATCCATCAACATGGGCAAGATCGTTAAGATCGACAAGATCCTCGAGAAACGTTAGCCTGTCATTGGACGTCGGTGACATTCCATGGTCCGATACTACCACGAAATTGACAATATCGCCCAGATTACGCTTTTGAATACCAGTTCTGAGGTCTCCAATCAATTTGTCCACGTCGCTTAGCGCATTCTTCAAGTCTTGTCCTGATATACCAAACTCATGGCCAATGCTATCCACCGTCGGAACATATGTTAGTATCAATTCCGGACGGGTTTTAATATCTCTATCAAGCCATTCGAACACACGTTTGCTCTTGGCAGACAGTAGCTCCGACCCATTGAACTTGTCAACTTCCATCGGCTTACCGACTTTCCAAGGTGCCTCACTGCCGGGCCACATGTGCACTGCAGTGCCAATATTTTGCCGAGCCAGAGTTTGCCAGATTGGTTCACCACCCCACCAAAACAGCTGTAGGCTCTGGTCTGGTTTCGTATTGTAAAACTGGCGTTCCTCCTTGGTATCGTAAAATGTGTTGCCAACAATGCCATGGTTGCCTGGATAAAGACCAGTCACCAAGGTCCAATGGTTGGGGAAAGTCGAGGTCGGAAACGACGGCTTCATATAAGGAACGCCACTCTTTTGAGTAAACAGTTCATGCAGATTGGGCGTGAGTTCTTTGTTGATATAATGAGGATGAAATCCGTCCAATGAAATCATCACAGTGGTGGGGTGGAAATCGTGAGTGCCGTTAGACAATAGCTTCTTCGCCGTTGTATTATGTGTCTTGTGGTCGTCGTTTGCTGGCTGTAGTACATTAGAAAAAAATAGCAACCCTCCAAGAAGAACGACGAGGAATAAGAATATATGCATTTTGCGCCGGAATGCTGTGTTTCTTCGTCGTTTCTTGCCCGTCGCCTCCAAATCTATCTCAATTTCACTCTCGCTTTCGTCGGTGTCATCACCATAACTGAATATGGGTTCTGGTCTCGGCGCCTTTTGAGACGATCGATGCTCTGATAAGCGATGATACTCGCCTCCAAATTTTACCTTCTTCTTAGGCATGAATTTCTTGGTGGTGGATAAGATTGGCGACGGTACAGGTGATTTTTTGTCTAGTGCCTTAACGACCTCGTCGTCCGCCTGGAGGAGCTGCCGATCGTCCTCCGTCACCGGACCACTACTATAAACAAGGTCCTCTCCATCACTGAGGTCATCCAGCTTGACTGGTTCATCGATGGAGTACCTCTTCATGGCTAAGAGGCTAGTGGGTGGGTTTTGTTTTGCCGAGTTCAACAAGAGAGAGTCTATCAATAATGTCTGAGGTTGGGATTGTTAGAGGGGCACTCTTGAGCGTGCGCGAATCATGAAGGGACGATGCGACCTGGGTAGGTAGGCAGTCATATAGATGGTAGTTAGCCATACACTTTTTATCATTAAATATGCAAAAATTTTATGAAGGTGCTAGATTATATGGTTTCATTAGTGAGCAAGACTTCGAGCGTCGACATTGCGTCTGAGAATTGGCGCTGTCGACCCAAATCGTCTACCAGCACGGCCCGCCGCTCCGAGCTGCCTAGTAGTCGCCAAATGTCCTTGCGCGTTAAAAGGCCATAAAGACTGCCTTTACTGGTGATCATCAATACCCTCAGCCCAAGTGATTGGAACAAAAGATTGGCATGATGTAGAGTAGCATGCGGCGATGTTGTAATCGGTGCTGTCTCAACACAATTCTCATATACCTCGCGGAAAGCAGTGTCATCCGACAATTTCTTAAAGTAGAAAGATAAATCTCTGGTCGGTGCATATCCAACAAGCGTTGGGTCATCTCTCGATTCTATAACCGGGTAGCCCTTGTAAGCGCTATTTTGCAGCACGCTTTTAATATCCGCAATGGTCATATCGAGATTGAGCCGGACTAAGTTATCGAAGGAGGTCATAACCTCAGTGACTGACAGATCCGGTATTGAGGTTTCGTCTTGTTTGTTGAGTAATGGGTAATCGAGCAGGTCGATCCAGCTATCGTATATACTCTCTTTGCCAAATGAGTCGGCGACCCATTTTGACACCAGTACACCAGTCATAATAGGGAGCACATATGTCAGGGCGCCAGTCAACTCAAAAAGGATCACCACAGATGATACTGTAATACGCGTAACTCCTGTGAGTGCAGATGCAGCACCCACCAGAGCATATACACCTGGTGTAATGCAAAATCCGTCCGGCGGACATGCGCTGAATAGGAAAAATGTACGCCATTTGATATGCAGACTGTGCATCAACACACCAACACTTCTGCCTCCAATGGCCCCTACAAGCATCGAAGGCAAGAGGATGCCAGCCGGAACATTGATACCAAATGAGTATGCAGTCAGCACTGCACCGACACCGGCAGCAAATAGTAACAGAACAAACGTTGAAAACCAATGATCCACATTGCACAGGTTACTAATCGTAGTATCCGAACACTCCTGGAATAAGTATGACAAAAGCACCGACGATTGCAGTCTCATGTATATATCAGGGTACGAGATGACGGCAGTGATAAGTGCAACCAGCACCACTTCCCACAGCGGATGATCCTTTACAAAAGAATTGTTCCGGCGCCATTTAGCGAAATACCGATTTAATCGAATCATTGCGGTACCGAATATACCTCCGAAAGCACCCACAATTGCGAAAGGCAAAACTTCAAACTTGTGCCACGGTCTGTCAAACACAACTTCAAACAGTACCAGCTTGCCCGACCTGAACGGATTCAAAACTTGTAAAGTCACTGCGGCAACCATGGCGCAAACAAAGCTGGGCCACATGATTTTTTCGTTGGCGTAATATGCAATTTGCTCCAATGTGAATAGCACGCCGCCAATTGGAGCACCAAACGCTACCGAAATTCCAGCCGCACTCGCCGCACAAAGCACGGCTCGTTTCAATGCCTCATTCGACTTGGTATTATTGAAAAGCTTTGATGCCAAGTATGCACAGCAGCCTGCCACATGCACTAGCGGTCCCTCTTTGCCGACCCAGAGTCCGGAGCCAACCACTAGACATAGGCCAAACGACTTGATTACCAGTGTTTGAACTCCAAAAAACCCTTTAATGACATAGCCTGCCGCTATTGTTTTGATTTCCGGGAGACCACTCATACGCGCGTATTTTGCGAACCGTATAGTCAGATACCCCGCTGTGGAAGCGAAAACCAGTGCCAATACTATAGAAATGATCCATGATATAATGTAGCTGGGCACTGCAGCTTTAAGCCCCATGCTTGATGGCCACGTAGACCATTTGTCGCACTTTCCTCCTTGCTCAACATTAATACAACAGAAATCGCGGCTAAGATAGAACGCCCCTTGGCAATGTCCGAATTTCAGATCAGAGAGCCATGCCGATACAACGTCTATTATACCTGCTAGGAATCCTGTCATCACCCCAGTCAGAAGCAGAATAATCCACAGCTCCAGTTTACTGTAAAGTACATGCAGCTTGCCTCGCAAACCTGGCTGATGTTTGAGAAATTCGTTCCGCTCCCTATCCTTCTCAAGCTCGAACGACCAGTCAATTGGCGACATGTCTTCGTAATGCTTCTTGCGCAGTCTTGTACTTGGCTGTGTATTAAATGAGAAATCGTTGACATTTGGACTGCCACCACCAACTAGTGGAGACTCGGAGCCATGAAAGCTGTCGTGTGGCTCATGGTGTTGGTGGGCGGCCCTTCCAGATACTGGCCGACTACTACTACTTGCAGCCTGATCATTGTCATCCGAGGATATACTCAAATCACCCTGCACCTCCTGCCATTCATTTTCCGGGTTCAGCTGTACATTTTCGTCGTCGTCGTCGTCGCCGCCGCCGATTCTAAAGCTGTCCATACCATCCGGTGTTCTAAGCGCCAGCAATGAGTGCACCACATAAAGCTTCACACGGGCGGCGCACACACCCAAATTCACACACACACACACACACACACGCGCGCGCAGACACACAGACACACACACGTAAAACACACACAAACACGCACACGCACAGAAAAACACACCAAATTCGACCAGCACAACCAATTACGCGACGGGGATTGCGAGAGGTGACCCGGACTTGTCACGACACAGCGCCGCCGCTACGCAGCAACGTTCACAACGATTAGCCCAACGTGTTCGACGGCGACACCAAGCTGAGGCTCATTAATCAAAGCGGATTTATCAGCACCCCAGCTTCATAGTACCCTTTCATTATTTAAGTCTTTATGTGTTTCTTCTCGTAAAATAAATAAATTATGTGTGCTACTCCACAAATCTCGCAGAGACCACGATGGCGGCGACCACCCACCACGAAGAAAGGAGAAAAATCTTCACACAAACGGGATATAATCTGCCATCCTGGGACCAACCAAAAACCATAAATCTCCACTTGCACTTCACGCAGCAACGCCACCACTCAATAAGCCGATAGTCGTCACAGACTCTCTATCACCAAGCACCGACACTTGATATATTGCAGGCGAGATTGTCTGCTCTCCCCCCGAGAAGCGAAGCACCAGCGAGCGGCTTCACCCACCATGACGTCCTCGTTGCAGCAGAGCTACCACGACCACATTGAGCCCGACGGACATGTATGTGATAGTGAATTTAGATGCCCATCGAATAGCTAACTCGTTTAGAAGCGCCAAGGAGCAATGGCCATCTCGTCGATCCTGTCCTCTGAAGCAAACGATCCACACGACAATGCTCACGTCAATGGCAACGGCCACCACGACCCGTCGAGGAAAATGTCGCTGAGCACAATTACGAGCAAGCAGGAAGATAATAATGGCGCCGAGAGCCAATACAATGGCAATATTCAAGAGCGAACGACGAATCGCGGTGATGATGATGAAGCTACTCTCGATCAAGACATGAACTTCAATTATTTTGCAGGCTTCGACGCCGACTCTGAAATGCGAGATGCCAGAGCGTATGCCAATCAGCCGAGATTTGTCAACGAAAAAGAAGAGTACATAAGGCACATGATGAAACGAATCAACAGAGTATGCGCTTCCGAAAGCGAGCATCACGAACGCAGTTACGAAGCGCAATATAACCATGCATTTGAGAAATACCTTACCCGATCCGAGGCAGCACGGAAGAAGGCGCATTCAGACCTTCATGAATTTGCGATGCTCAGAGTACAAAAGCAGGAAGAGGCAGATTTGAAAGAAAAGAGACGAATCTTGAAGCGGCTTGAACGACAGCGAAAGAAGCAAGATGCGGCAGCAGCTGCCGCAGCTGCCATAAAGCTTCGACCGCCACAGGAATCTGACGAGGAACCTGTGAAGGAAGAAGTAGCAGTCAAGGAAAAGGAACCGAAGAAGCCGAAACGCAATGCCAAGCGAAAGCAACCTGAGGACGATACTGCAAGCCCCGGTCCTCGTACAACACGAATCAAGCTGAATAATGGCAGTCCTGCGCCATCAGCGAAAGGTGCTACTCCGAAGAAGGAAGTTAAGCCCAAGGGACCATCGCAGAAAGAAATAAGAGCCTTGGCAAGGCAGTATAACAACACTTACGAGAGCATTTGGAAAGACATTGCTCGCAAGGATGCCCCTAAAGTTTCCAAACTCATCGCTGCTATTGCCAACGTTCGCCAAAGCAATGCTCGAAAGACGTCAGTACTCGCATCGAAGGAAGCTAGAAGGTGGCAGTTCCGAACGAACAAAAATATCAAGGATTTGCAAGCGCGTGCCAGAAGGGGTATGCGAGAAATGCTTGCATTTTGGCGACGAAATGAGCGAGAAGAAAGAGAGCTTAGGAAGAAAGCAGAGAAAGAAGCTATCGACCAAGCCAAACGGGATGAAGAAGAGCGTGAGGCAAGGCGGCAGGCCCGAAAGCTCAACTTCCTTATCACTCAGACCGAGCTTTACAGTCACTTCATTGGCAGAAAAATCAAAACTAGTGAAGCTGCTGGAGAAGAAGTTACCGATGATGTTGATCATGGTCCGGTAGATGTCTCTCATGCATCGGAAGCAAAGGACCTTGATTTCGACAACCTGGAAGATGATGATCTGAAGAAGGCTGCGATGGCAAATGCTCACAATGCGGTGCTGGACGCACAACGTCGTGCACAAGCATTCAATGGTCAGGGAGAGCAGATCAAGAATGTCGATATCGACTCTGAGGAGATGAACTTCCAGAATCCGACTTCTCTTGGTGCAATGAATATTGCTCAGCCCAGAATGCTGACATGCCAATTGAAGGAGTATCAGCTTAAGGGTCTCAACTGGCTTGCAAGTCTTTACGAGCAAGGTATTAATGGTATTTTGGCAGACGAAATGGGTCTTGGTAAGACTGTACAAAGCATATCTGTCATGTCATATTTGGCCGAGACCCATAATATCTGGGGCCCATTCTTGGTAATTGCACCAGCGTCCACTCTTCATAACTGGCAACAAGAAATCACGCGCTTTGTGCCGCAGCTCAAAGTTTTGCCTTACTGGGGTAATGGCAAGGAACGAAAGATTCTGCGAAAATTCTGGGATAGGAAGCAGCTCACTTATACTGAGGACTCTCAGTTCCATGTACTTGTGACTTCCTATCAGCTTGTTGTAGCAGATGCTCAATATCTTCAGCGCATCAAATGGCAGTACATGGTTCTTGACGAAGCACAGGCAATCAAATCTTCGTCTTCTTCTCGATGGAAGAATTTGCTGTCTTTCAATTGTCGAAATCGTTTGCTTCTTACGGGTACGCCGATTCAGAACTCTATGCAGGAGTTGTGGGCGTTGCTCCATTTCATTATGCCTACAATCTTTGACTCGCACGAGGAATTCAGCGATTGGTTTTCTAAAGACATCGAAAGCCATGCACAGAACAATAGCTCACTGAACGATGAGCAATTGAAGCGGTTGCATATGATCTTAAAGCCGTTCATGTTGCGACGAGTTAAGAAACATGTGCAGCAGGAGCTAGGCGACAAGATCGAGATTGATGTATATTGCGACTTGACGCGGCGACAAAGGACTCTGTATAAGATGCTTCGATCGCAGATTAATGTCATGGATTTGATTGAGCGTGCGTCTGATGACAATTTGATGAATTTGGTTATGCAGTTCCGAAAGGTCTGTAATCATCCCGACTTGTTTGAACGTGCCGATGTTGAGAGTGCATATAACTTTGTCCAATTTGCACAAACTGCATCGCTTGCTCGAGACGGTCCTATAATTGACTTGGCGTACTCGGCGAGAAACCCAATCACATTGCAGATTCCAGTTTTGATGTACACTGATGGAGGTCTACTAGATGTGCCAGCTGAGTCTTCACAGGCCGGTTCACGAGCTGCTTTGCTTAGTCGGCAATTTAATATTTGGAAACCAGAAAACGTTGTCAAGAGTGATGCTTTTGGCTGGGCTGATCTTGTTGGCCAATCTAGGGGTGAAGTATCATTTGCAGGGCAGAGGGGTTTATACGAACGTGCTCTAGCTCGGTACTCGTCAAATGACTCCAGTGGTGCTAAATTCGACTACAATGATGGCACTTATCAACCCGATAGCAATATTTTTGTAATATCGGGTCGCACTCCTGTTGAACGTGTGCAGGAACATGGTTCGGTTTGGTACGATCTATGCAATGTCGCCGAACACTATGCTGAGTCGAACTATTACCATGTGTATGAGAAGGCATACGATGATCGAGTGTTGAGCCCGATTATTTCATTTGAATGCTCTAACCGGGCATTCACTCAACGGCAGTACCGCGCCCAGTTCGATCCTGAGTTTAGTAATGTCATGCAGACCATGACCCTGGGCCAGGAGTGGGCTTTGTTACAAGCTGGAGTCGCACCTTCAGAGTTCCCGCCGTCTGCGCTATATCCAAAGCTTGCCGGTGATGCAGGTTACACCACGATCCGTATGCCGTCAATGGCCAAGTTTGTCATGGAATCTGGCAAGCTTGCCCGTCTTGACCAACTGCTTACCGAGCTCAAGGCTGGCGACCATCGTGTTTTGATTTATTTCCAGATGACCCGTATGATGGATCTGATGGAGGAGTACCTGACATTCCGACAACACAAGTACGTTCGGTTGGATGGTTCATCCAAGCTCACTGACCGAAGAGACTTGGTCAGTGACTGGCAGACCAGACCTGAGCTGTTTGTGTTTTTGCTGTCTACCCGTGCCGGTGGTCTCGGTATTAATTTGACTGCCGCTGATACGGTTATCTTCTATGACTCCGATTGGAACCCGACCATTGATTCTCAGGCCATGGATCGTGCGCATCGTCTTGGTCAAACTCGACAGGTGACTGTATACCGTCTGCTAGTGAAGGGCACGATCGAAGAGAGAATGCGAGAACGAGCTAAGCAGAAGGAGCAAGTACAGCATGTGGTCATGGAAGGCAATTCGGGCAATGCGCCAAACGTTGGCTTCCAAGAGAAACCGGGTGGGCGAGATGTCGTGCACTGGCTTTTGCAGAATGACGAGGCAGAAGCTGTTGAAGAAGCAATCAGACAAAAGGAGGAACGGGAGGCTAAAGATCCGAAGAAGAAAAACAAGAAAGTGGCAAAGAGGAAATCTGCGTCACTTGAAGACTTGTACCACGAAGGCGAAGGAAACTTTGAAGAGTCGACTAGACCGTCTGAGGTGGTCACGCCTGCTAGTACTTCTGGAACCTCAACGCCTGTTCCTCGGTTCACTAATAAGAAGCTCGATGCAGTTAAAGCATTGGATTAATTTGACAAACACCCACATATATATAGAAGACTGTTTCATGTCCATAATATTTATTTCTATTTTTTTCATTTTTTGTATCATTCATGTTGTTTGCGGTTGGTCATGTCTATATTCGTAAAGAGCGTGAAAAGTTATGTAGTTTATCATTTGTGCTTGTTTATGTCTCGTTTCAAAATACTGATAAATGGCTTGATTTGAAACGTGATGATCTCCAAATCTAGGATTTCCATGTTTCTATCAGTCATTTCCAGAAGGTCATCGAGCTTGAGGTCGAGCATGATTATTGGCTCATGACGACCTTTCATTGTGACTTGGATTAAGAAAGTACCTGGCAGGGGCGAGGTCATGACGACGACGATATTGCCGGACCGATTTTCAGGCAGTCTCCAGTCAGCGACAACACCTTCTTTCTGAAGTTGTGGGATGGTGTATCGTTTCTGAACGACCTTGAATTTGCCTTTCTTGACTTTCTCAGTGTCCATTGGGTTTGTTCCTATTGGACGGTCCTTCTTGGAACCGGTATGCATTCTCACATTTGTCAAATAAGATCGGAAAGTTTCAATCTGGCTTCTAAGATACTCATTGTGTTCCCGGATGATGGAGTAGACGTCTTCCAGCGACGCCGCTTCCTGCTCCACAGAATCTTTCAAAGAGCCTAGCTGCTTGAGTTCGTAGTCCACTTCTGTAACCAATAAAGTCGCATCATCGTCATCCGCTGCTTCGATTTCGTTAAGTAGGTCGAGTGCTTTGATGCCTCGTTTGACCAATCCCTGATCTTGGCTAAAGCTGGCAGCGTAGTCAGCGATTTTGTGAAGGTCAAGTGGTTTTGACAGAACTGGGTGCCCAGTGGGGAAAGCTCGGATAATGTTGATGATTAATGATTTGGCTTCCATGAAGATCATATCAGCTTTAAATATATCCAGTGCCACATCAATATCACCTACCGCAGTCTCCCATCGATTGAATAGCTGTAACTCCATTGTACCGTTGTTGGACCGTGGCACCAACCCCGGTCCTTTTCCTAGCTCCTCCATCAATTCGGCCAAATGTCCAGTCAATTCTTTCGTATACACTTGCTCTTGGTACTTTTCAAGTAAGGAGTGCATACCATAAATCTCGTTCAACGTGATATTTAGTTTTAAATCCTTCTTGGATAACGCAACGTACTGGTCCATCTCCAATGACTCGTAGAAATCCGGCACTTCACAGAGCTCATTTAAAAATTCATTTATCCTTGATTTATTGGAGTCCACGAATGTAGAAAGATTCGCCATGTATGGTTCTTTTGCATAAGTCGGCTTGTTTGCCAGGTTCTGCAAAAGCTTTGCGATCAAAGTCAGTGTTCGTCGTGCATTGTCAGTTGGTAGCTTGTCGACCAGCATATAAGCCTGTGGGGTGACAATTGCAGGGTTAACAAATCTCAGGAAAAAGAAGGCGCCAATGAGCGAGCAAACGGCAGCCTCTGTCGCATCAGGATACTTTCGCTTGGTGAGCTGCCTGATCTGCTTGCAAATCCATCGAATACCATAAGGAACGGTATTCAGAGAGGCAATAATTGCTTCAAGTAAATCCGTCGCAAGCTGGCTTAGCTTAACTAGTCTAGGTCTTATCAATTCTAAGACTTTAGGGTGCCTGGATGCTTCTTCAGCGCTGATGGTAGGTCGGTTGAAAGGGTCGTCAGATATATCTTGTAGCTCTTCATAAACTCTCAGCGGATTGATCTCGAGAACGAGGTCTTTTTGTTCGATAATACTGTTCAAGCATTGTGACAGAGAAGATCGCAGGTATGATTGACCAGGGCCACGCCTAGTGTAAGTCGTCATCATTCGTGAAACAGGTGTGTTGGCTCGTAGCAGCGAAGAAAACTCGGCCGTTGACTCGAATTGGTGAGCCAAGACTGCTTGAAACATTGTCAGAAGCAGATGCTCTTCTCTTTGCTCGTATTGGTTACCGTAAATCGTGAACATGACCGTCTGAAGCAGGGAGTCAATCTCCGCCATAGTTACAGATCTGCACAATAGAGCAATGTGCCTAGGTTCACTTTGCAGCAAGAAAAACAGGTTACCATAAAGCTCCAGCTTTTTCCTGTCAGGGAAATACTCGTCGTCCACGTCGGATACCTCATCCAGCCTTGAGGCTACTTCATTCTGCTCTTCGACCGCCATCTTGTTCTGGATCAACAGAGCGATACGGCTATCGAGATATCTTACATCTTTCTCCAGCAGGAAATTCTTCTTCGACTGTTCTGAAATGCTCGTTTTAAGTTCTCTGAGATGTTTCTGTGCTTTTGCCAGTTCGTCGTCAATGTCGTCGTCCCTGTCAACCCCGCCCATAGACATGTACAGCGCCGCGACTGAATACCGCTTCGACTGGCGGTTCGACGCGTTAGCCGTGTTCGTGCGCCGAGCAACAGGCGCTACTGCAGCAGGCTGTTTGTCTTCGGTCATCCGGTCGGCGCAATACTGGTATCTGAAATAATGAAAAAGTAGAGTTTTAAAGAAAGATCTGCAACCTTGGAAACCAAAGATTCCATGGGGCGCTGGAGTGGTACTTTTTTAAGGGGTTGCCCAAGGGCTGGTTCCAGCGGGCCCATCGCACAGTGCGTTGGCGCGGCAACGGGGTTTCGTATCGTACCCCTGTACACGTTGCAAGCGGTTTTTTCGTGCCCCGCAACAAGACCGGGCATGAATGAAATGAAATGTGTCGGCCACAATTCAGATTAGATTGTGCATGTCGGCTGGAAAGTTCAGCTGTTTATGCAGAACTCGGCATCTATGTACATGGCCCCCGCTAATCTATTGCAGTAGGGAGGTCAAAAGTCTGTGATGGACTGGATCTAGATAGTAGTGCACCATTGCCCGCATTGGACTCATATATCTGAACTGAGCGTTGAGATTTGGTGCCTGCGAATCGTTTTAACGGTTCGATCCGGCTTCTGGATGAGTGAAGGTGTGGCCACACGCGCTACTTTGTGGGATGCATCAGATGCTAAATTGTCAAGCTGTCGGTCGATCTTATGTGTTTCTACGGCTGCCTGTAGTTAGAAGGCTGTTCGTTAGTCGATAGTCTGTGGGATTACACAGTGCTCAAAATTGTAGCGGGTTTTACCGGTAGGGTAAAGAGGTTCCAGGAGACATTATGGTCTGATTGCGAATGCATTGTATTTGTATGCCCACACTAAAAGATATTCCATGGTTGCTTGGGTGCTATATCTTACAGAATCTGTAATCATGTATTTATGTACTATGTTCCAACTGCGTGATAGAACAATGTTTCCTCATTTATACTCAGATACTGAGCTATGCCGTTTTTAACAGCTGTTGGCACCGAAGTTGCTGACGGGATTAGCAACTGACATCCTTGGCTGGTCAGCTACCATCATACGGCGACTTGTGCTTATGCCCGCGAATTATTTCCAAAAGTCTCGTAACGTTCAATACGGACTAACAATGTGAGAGATTGGTGGACTTACATTTATTCGCAGCTGCTATCAATTTCGCATCGAACCTTAGCCGTTGAATTGTCGCCATTCCCTATAAAGTAGTGGACACAATTCGGTTTTACGGCCGCCTAATATGGTTCTAACAAGAGTACACTCGATAACCTAAGATATGATAGTCCAGTCATGTCACAAAAAAAGTTCATGTCATTAATCCAAGAAAAAGCATGTTACACAAAGCAAAAACAGAACAATACACCCGAGCACGCTCTAAAAGCAATACACTCTATATAATGCGTCAAACAAAAAAAACCGACAAGATACGCTCTTTAAGCTTCTGGGGCTGAAACTGAAGCGGAATCGTTTTGAGACGAGATATCCTCGATTTGCTCGCCCTTTTCTGGCTTCTCGTTGTCGTAGATGTCGTAAAGCCCGACAATCTCTGCTTCCTGTTCGATTTGGGCGTCGGTGAGGAATGGCATAGTCTGGGCAACACGCCAAGAGAATTTCTTCTCGTTGTAAGCCTTGGCAAAGATGATATCCATCTCTTCCAATCGTCGACCAGCGGTCTCTGGGTAAAAGAAGAAAATGATAGGCACCCATGAAAAGTTCATGGCAGCAAAGAACAGATAGCAACCCCACTGACTCTGGCCAATGAAGATAGGCGTGAACATGACAACAGCGAAGTTGCAGATCCAATTAGTACAAGTGGAGAACGACGCGGCGATAGTTCGGGTCTTGTTAGGGTTGATTTCAGGTGGATAAACCCATGGCAATGGCAAGATTGTGAAGGCAAAGAAAAAGATGAAGAGGTATAGACCAACCGCGGCACCTTTGGCGCTGGCAGGAGTGTCCTTAATCAAGCAGCCCATAGTAATCAAGAATGCACAGCCCTGACCAATAGCACCAATCAAGAACAAGTTACGTCGACCGACCCGCTCAATCATGAAGAACGATGGGATGGTGGATAGAGCATAAACAGTAGCAAAAATACCGCCCATTACCAACGACATTCGACGTGACTGGTTCAAGGATTTCTGGAACAAAACAGTAGAGTAGTAGATGGCAGCATTGCAACCAGTAAACTGTTGGAAAAACTGTGTGGAACATCCGATGAGCATTCGACGCAAGTGTTGAGTCTTGCCACTAGTGAATACATCTCTAATACCGCCCTGGTTGTGGCCTGTTCTGGAGATGGCCTCCATAACAACTCGGGCCTCGATCTTGATATTCTCGTCATTGATATCAGTACCTTCCAAAGCAGCAAGCACCGCAATACCTTCTTCATTTCGCTTCTGAGCAATTAACCATCGAGGAGACTCTGGTAGCTGCTGAGCGCCGAAGAAGACAATAGCAGCAAAGAAAATCTGGAATGCGACAGGGAATCGCCATTGAACAGAGGAGTTGACATATGACAAGCCGAAGTCTAACCAGTATGCGACAAAAGTACCGAATGCAACCACTGCACCTTCCAAGTTGACTAAAAAACCACGGTTCTTGGCCTTGGACATTTCAGATTGCCACACTGGGATAGTTGCAGTGTTCAACCCGTTACCCACGCCAGTAATAACACGACCAACGACAAATTGACCAAGACCCCAATGTGGGCCAAAAGCGGAAACCGAGATGACTGTGCCGATAATAATGATTAACGAACCTGTGATGATCAAAGGTCGTCGGCCAAACTTTTCACCGCGGAACAATGCAAAGATGGCGCCGAAGAAACAACCCAGCTCATAACATGATGTAACTGCACCTTGAATGACCGTTGCATGATGAGAGGACCCTGCTGTAGCAGGGAACTCCTCGTTGAACTTTGTTCCTGTGATAATACCAGACATTAGACCTTGATCGTAGCCAAAGAGCGAAAAGCCCATGACAGAGATGAATGTGACTGCCAGTCGCAGCTTTCGGCCACTTAGACCACCAGTGTTAGTCCTAGATTTCAGCGTTCTCTTCACCCCCATCTTTGTGTCTAATCTTAATAATTGATGGAGAAAAAAGATCGATGAAGTTCAACGGTTTTAGTCCATGGTGGGATGTGGGCTGTATTTATAATCTCCAGCGTCGACCAAGCCCGCCGAGAACGACGAGAACCAAGCGGTAGACTGACGATCATACTGATGTGGGTTTTGGTAAATGACGACGTCGCACAGATCGCCGTCGATTTGTCTTCTCTTGGTGATGAGCTCAAATCACCGCGGAAGTTCTAGACGGCGAAAAAGCAAGTTCTTGCATTGGGAACGTACGGCGGGTCTCAGAAAATAGGCGAAATAGTGTAAACTCTGACATAGTCGCCAAACCATGTAGAAATTTGTATAAAAAAATTTCAGATATATGTACTTAGTATTAGGAGGTTAGAAAATTGGTGGATTAGGGCCAGAACGGATGTAAATAGGGACTTACGAGACTGTTTGTGTTTACATCGAGCCGTTCATGTCCTGCTGAGAAGACAACGAATCTGATATATTTCTGGTAAAAAAAAGAAAAATCTGAGAATTAAGAGAATAGTATGGCTAGAGAGTGCCTTCAAGCATGAAGCAACTCATTTACATACTCCAAAGCCCAGATCTATGACCTATCATCAAATACCAAATTAGCAGCAATGGGATGGGCTCTAGTAGTAGCCTTTCCTGTTCTGTACTGAAACTGCGTAAGACAGTCTGGCGCTCCACATTTGATTAATTCAGTGCGAAAGAGCGGTATGGTGGGGGTACGGCGACTGTCTTTGATCGAGAAATATGCGTGAAGGACTTCTAGCATCCAACCAAATAAATTACAAAAACTTCACCGCAAGAGACACTTAAGCTAAAGCTCTTTGTCTTCCTGCAAAGATATAAAAATTATACAAATCCCCGCATTCTTGAATAAAAGTGTGGGGTAATTGTAGGTGGCTAATGGGTAGTCGGATGCATAATGTACCGTAATTGATCCCACACCGTCTAATTCTGCAATCAGCGGATAAATTACTACGCTTAACACTCTATCCTCGGCAATATTTCTTGGTTACAGGGTAGGTCCGATTCTAATTGCAGCAGACAAAACCTGCGAGGCTAGAAATATTGCATTGCAAAGTTCGGTATCCGTTTTTTAAAAAAATCAACATTCCAGGGCCTGTAGTACCATTACTACACTTTTTCCAAACTTAAGTCCTTGCAAGGAATTACTAGTGCCCGTTACAACTGGCCAAAGAAACAGATAATCAAAGACTTTGATGTCTATTTTGATATAAAATAAAAAGCAGCATCTCGAACTTGAGGTATACAGTGAATAAACACGCTCCATCAGATCATACGGTACGCTTCTGTCAACAGGGATGGAAAAAAAATACATTTCCCCGCACAAAACCCCCACGACTCTCTAAGACGCATCATAATACATATTAAAGTAATGGTCTATGGACAACTCAATACCCATGAAGAAAAAGTCGGACTTATCTTCAAACTACGCCAGGGACGATAGCTTGAAATTCACCGGTAGCGGAGCACTTCCCAATTAGGAAGTTCCGAGCTGCTCGGACGACCCTGAACCATATATTCCGAGACACGTCACGTCATTACAATGCCTTGGCTACAGTGCGCGATGACCACGAAAAACTTCGGCTCGGTGCGTACGTAATGTCGCGGCATGATCTAGAAGCTTAACTTTCTAGCATGTGAGGAATCGGCTCGTGCTCTCAAAACTGGTCCACTGAAAGTTGCTAGAACCTGGATCGTTAAGCTTCTTTAAATATTTCTTTGAAGAAAGTTCATAGATCGTAACGTTGAGCAAGCTTAACGGTTTTACCTCATAAGTTGCTTCGCTCTATTCGATTTCGCAAGACTAATTCGAATAAGCTGTAGGGCAATGACACCTTACAACCATTGTGCTTCTCTATTCACATGGTCTTGGGAGCCGCTTGAAATTAGAATACAGATGACCAACTACCGTACAGGTAGTGTACATTTTTTCTTATGACGAACATCTGATGGATCTAATGAACACAGTTCATCCTAAATCACATTCTCACGTTCTGTTTGTAAATACTTGCGGCGCAAGCTTTCGCGGGTATATTGCATCATGCATAAATTGACCCTGCTTCTGTTCTTCGCATGCCGGCAACGGACCGCGCGTCGGAACACGACGGTTATAGTAATCAGGCGGCCGATCATGCTGAAATCTTTTTACCTCGGATGTGAGCATCCCGGACATTTTCGATCAGCTATCGAAGGACTAATGGCCATGAGATTCGAGCCTTAAAGTCATATTGGAGTAATTAATTTAATAACGTTGAATGAGAGGTTAATTTGTGATTACAGTATTTAGCAGAGTTGGGTGCACATAATCCTATATGACACAGCAATAAGCATACAGCACACACAACCAGGATAAATGTGCTGCGGCTATATTTCCCATACGGAGCAGCAATTGGAAGAAGTGATGTCATGAGTCTTCAAAGATGTATCATGTAGTGTGAAGGAGCTAGCTTTAGCCTCAAACAAACATCAGATCTGAAGTACCGGTAGTAATAGATGCATCAAAGATCTTAGCGTTGATGACGACCTAAACTTGAATAACTGCAAAGCGATAAGGCGCGTTAATAAAGTTCCCGGCCCGTAAAATAGAGAGACGGACCGTAGTGTAGACTAAGAAGGCGGTGGGTATTGTTGGAGACATGATGACTGGAAGCATCGATTTTTAAGAGCGCAACACTTATAATTTTGTGATGTATTCGGATATCATCGTACTTTTTTCCGTGAAATGGGGAATTATGCTTGATCAATCATTCGATTCGAGGTTGATACGTCCAGACACTGGACGCGGCCCACTACTTGGCACCATTCGTGGATCATATATGTTAGCTTTAATATCTTATAGCGGTCGGCGATAGAAGAATATGCAGCATAAGTACACAATATCTGAAATTGCACAGAGCTGAACGCTGGTGTGGCTGCCGGCTTGCTGTCTGAGTGATCGCCAGGGGAGTCCGTTTCCGAGCAGCACCGATCTTGCCTCATCTCTATGTGGCGGGGGCCATTGAGACTATCGGGATGTCCACTGTGAATGTGTTAGACGCCAGTCGCAGCAGCATTCCAACAGAATATACTAATTAGATATTCCCATGCATGGAACCAATCGCATACCAGCTCACAATTGAGATGCTACAGTTAATACTTTTTTGACTCACCGAATTGGACTCCAAAAGAGTCAATGGGGGCATTATTTGTCGATCGCTATCTCGCTTTTATATCGCTCATGGAATGCATCAGAATTGAAGTGCTCTATCGTGTTAATGTGGTCTACTTCCGAGTCTCACGTCAGGGACATTCAGGCTGATATTACGAGAAGCTACATATCGTAGGCAACATTTGGCATCTCGGTGTAGAGTCTGCTTACCCTACTGTTGCAGTTTCTAGCGAGGCTAGCTGTTCGTCTAGCTTGAAAGCTACCTGGAATGCATTACGTACATCGTGAAACAGTATGACCGTTGTCAGCTATGGGTTTTGTGTCGAAATAGATCGTGTGATTAGTACGCGAGGGGTAAGAAGAGTCCATATTACTAATTATACAATTTAGTAGATATCAAGCGTATTTACAAAAATGTAATTATATACTGCTATCGTTTCAATCGATATTCTATACCACCGAGTTCCGAGCTTACAGTGTGTTTCTATCATAATTCTAAAGTTTTAACGACTCTGTGCTATGATTTTACTCGCAGTCCAAGTTCATAAGGTACAGCTCAGCTGAACTAGCTTCATTAACACAATGTGCTTTCATACAGGAGTACGAGACATCAAACCGTAACCCATGGTACATACTTAAGGCTTGGGGCCAGGGTAGCATATCGCTAAACTGCCTTGCGCCACATGGTTTTCACTCGACTTACGATCTATATGTAATATTGAATGTCAGGCGTAGAATAGAGATGAGTAGCGTGTAATGCGCATATATCTACGAAATTTAGTATCACATTGATATTGGGAAATTCAACATTGTACGCGAGCCAAAAGTAACAAGGTACTTCTAAGGACGAGTGAGAAGGGACTAGAAGCTAGTCCGTAGTACCAGCAAATATTGAGTAGTTTGCAATGTGCAGAGGTGTGTATCGCTTGTGATCACGGCTTGATAAGCGATTGGTCTGAGCGCTTCGACATAGTGAGCGAGGAAGGCAGTGGGTGTGCCTGCGGAACAAAGGTGGAGACGATTGTCGCACATTATCCGAGAGTACCCTGGGATGAGTGAGACTCAATAAGGTGTCAGTTACGATGGAAGAGTCAATATTGTTGGACTCAGAGGCCGGGCCGAAGTCATGGTGGATTTCATCAAAGCAGAACAGGTCGGGGCCGCTCAGCAGTTGGAGTAAATCATATTGAAGTTGAAATTGATATTGTTGTATTGGTAGTTTACTAGGAAGAAGGTGCTGGCCATAGACTTGCAATAGCCGTCTTTTAATATATAAGATCAAAACAATCAAGGCTTGTGGTTCACCAGGTACACAATGACGGAAAGAGTTTGTAAACGAGCCAGAACAGATTGATCTGTTGACGTGCAAAAGCAGATCTCTCTAAGAATTGTTGTGCTGAATGGGTTTCTCAAAGCGAATTGATCCAGTTTCTAAATAAATGCGGGGACGACATTAATAGTTCAGCTATCACGAGGTCGAATATATGCGTGAAACTTAAGACAGGTGGAACTGTAACGCTAGTTCGTGTTGCATACTTTATCATGGTAATCTCTGAGTTCAGTCTTGTGGGAGATCTGATAGTAATTGACTGGCGGTAGCCGGTTATCCCTGAACTATAGTAGGACGGGTAGGACGGGTAGGACGGGTAGGACGGGTAGGACGGGTAGGACGGGTAGGACGGGTAGGACGGGTAGGACGGGTAGGACGGGTAGGACGGGTAGGACGGGTAGGACGGGTAGGACGGGTAGGACGGGTAGGACGGGTAGGACGGGTAGGACGGGTAGGACGGGTAGGACG